>JAUIMM010000633.1:3362500-3710000 GCA_031769625.1 Taudactylus pleione
CACAGCTCCCCCCCTCTCCCAGCACAGCACCCAACACACCGGCTGTCACCCAGCACAGCTCCCCCTCTCCCAGCACAGCACACAATACACCGATCCCCTCACCCTGCACAGCTCCCCCCTCTCCCAGCACAGCACCCAACACACCGACCCTCACCCAGCACAGCTCCCCCTCTGCCAGCACAGCACCCAACTCACCGACCCTCACCCAGCACAGCTCCCCCCTCTCCCTGCACAGCACCCAAAACACCGGTTGTCACCCAGCACAGCTCCCCCCTCTCCCAGCACAGCACACAACACACCGGCCCTCACCCAGCACAGCTCCCCCCTCTCCCAGCACAGCAACCAACACACCGGTCCTCACCCAGTACAGCTCCCCCTCTCCCAGCACAGCACCCAACACACCAACCCTCAGACAGCACAGCTCCCGTGCTCCCAGCACAGCACCCAATACACCGGCCCTCACCCAGCACAGCACCCAACACACCGACCCTCACCCAGCACAGCTCCCCCCTCTCCCAGCACAGCACATAACACACCGGCCCTCACCCAGCACAGGCCCCCCCTCTCCCAGCACAGCACCCAACACACCGGCCCTCACCCAGCAGAGCACCCAACACACCGGCCCTCACCCAGCACAGCTCCCCCCTCTCCCAGCACAGCACCCAACACACCCACCCTCACCCAGCACAGCTCCCCCCTCTCCCAGCACAGCACCCAACACACCGGCTGTCACCCAGCACAGCTCCCCCCTCTCCCAGCACAGTATCCAACACACTGGCCCTCACCCAGCACAGCTCCCCTCTCCCAGCACAGCACCCAACACACCAGCTGTCACCCAGCACAGCTCCCCCTCTCCCAGCACAGCACACAATACACCGACCCTCACCCTGCACAGCTTCCCCCTCTCCCAGCACAGCACCCAACACACCGACCATCACCCAGCACAGCTCCCCCTCTCCCAGCACAGCACCCAACTCACCGACCCTCACCCAGCACAGCTCCCCCCTCTCCCAGCACAGCACCCAAAACACCGGTTGTCACCCAGCACAGCTCCCCCCTCTCCCAGCACAGCACACAACACACCGGCCCTCACCCAGCACAGCTCCCACCTCTCCCAGCACAGCACCCGAAACACCGACCATCACCCAGCACAGCTCCCCCCTCTCCCAGCAGAGCACCCAACACACCCACCCTCACCCAGCACAACTCCCCCCTCTCCCAGCACAGCACCCAATACACCAACCCTCACACAGCACAGCACTCAACACACCGACCCTCACCCAGCACAGCTCCCCCCTCTCCCAGCACAGCACATAACACACCGGCCCTCACCCAGCACAGGTCCCTCCTCTCCCAGTACAGCACCCAACACACCGGCCCTCACCCAGCACAGCTCCCCCTCACCCAACACAGCAACCAACACACCCGCTGTCACCCAGCACAGCTCCCCCCTCTCCCAGCACAGCATCCAACACACAGGCCCTCACCCAGCACAACTCCCCCCTCTCCCAGCACAGCACCCAACACACCAACCCTCAGACACCACAGCTCCCCTGCTGCAAGAACAGCACCCAATACACCAACCCTCACACAGCACAGCTCCCCCCTCTACCAGCACAGCACCCAACACACCGACCCTCTCCCAGCACAGCTCCCCCCTCTCCCAGCACAGCACATAACACACCGGACCTCACACAGCACGGTCCCCCTTCTCCCAGCTCAGCACCCAACACACCGGCCCTCACCCAGCACAGCACCCAACACACCGGCCCTCACCCAGCACAGCTCCCCCCTCCCCCAGCACAGCACCCAATACACCGGCCCTCACCCAGCACAGCTCCCCCCCTCTCCCAGCACAGCACCCAACACACCCACCCTCACCCAGCACAGCTCCCCCCTCTCCCAGCACAGCACCCAACACACCGGCTGTCACCCAGCACAGCTCCCCCCTCTCCCAGCACAGCATCCAACACACTGGCCCTCACCCAGCACAGCTCCCCTTTCCCAGCACAGCACCCAACACACCGGCTGTCACCCAGCACAGCTCCCCCTCTCCCAGCACAGCACACAATACACCGACCCTCACCCAGCACAGCTCCCCCCTCTCCCAGCACAGCACCCAACACACCGACCCTCACCCAGCACAGCTCCTCCCTCTCCTAGCACAGCACCGAACACAGCGGCCCTCACCCAGCACAGCTCCCCCCCTCTCCCAGCACAGCACGCAACGCACCAGCCCTCACCCGGCACAGCTCCCCCCTCTCCCAGCACAGCACCCAACTCACCGACCCTCACCCAGCACAGCTACCCCCTCTCCCAGCACAGCACTCAACACACCGGCCCTCACCCAGCACAGCTCCTCCCTCTCCCAGCACAGCACCCAACACACCGACCCTCACCCAGCACAGCTCCCTCCTCTCCCAGCACAGCACACAACACACCGACCTTAAGCCAGCACAGCTCCCCCCTCTCCCAGCACAGCACCCAACACACCGAACCTCACCCAGCACAGCTTCCCCCTTTCCCAGCACAGCACCCAACACACCGGCTCTCACCCAGCACATCTTCCCCCTCTCCCAGCACAGCACCCAATACACCGGCCGTCACCCAGCGCAGCTCCCCCCTCTCCCAGCACAGCACCCAATACACTGACCCTCACTCAGCACAGCTCCCCCCTCTCCCAGCACAGCACCCAACACACTGACCCTCACCGAGCACTGCTCCCCCCTCTCCCAGCACAGCACCCAACACACCTGCCCTCACCCAGCACAGCTCCCCCTTTTCCCAGCACAGCACCCAGCACAGCTCCCCCCTCTCCCAGCACAGCACCCACCACACCGACCCTCACCCAGCACAGCTCCCCCTCTCCCAGCACAGCACCCAACTCACCGACCCTCACCCAGCACAGCTCCCCCCTCTCCCAGCACAGCACCCAAAACACCGGTTGTCACCCAGCACAGCTCCCCCCTCTCCCAGCACAGCACACAACACACCGGCCCTCACCCAGCACAGCTCCCCCCTCTCCCAGCACAACACCCAACACACCGGCCCTCACCCAGCACAGCTCCCCCTCGCCCAGCACAGCACCCAACACACCCGCTCTCACCCAGCACAGCTTCCCCCTCTCCCAGCACAGCATCCAACACACCGACCCTCACCCAGCACAGCTCCCCCCTCTCCCAGCACAGCACATAACACACCGGCCCTCACTCAGCACAGGTCCCCCTTTCCCCCAGCTCAGCACCCAACACACCAGCCCTCACCCAGCACAGCACCCAACACACCGGCCCTCACCCAGCACAGCTCCCCCCTCCCCCAGCACAGCACCCAACACACCGACCCTCACCCAGCACAGCTCCCCCCTCTACCAGCACAGCACCCAACACACAGGCCCTCACCCAGCACAACTCCCCCCTCTCCCAGCACAGCACCCAACACACCAACCCTCAGACAGCACAGCTCCCCTGCTGCCAGAACAGCACCCAATACACCAACCCTCACAAAGCACAGCTCCCCCCTCTACCAGCACAGCACCCAACACACCGACCCTCACCCAGCACAGCTCCCCCCTCTCCCAGCACAGCACATAACACACCGGCCCTCACACAGCACAGGTCCCCCTTCTCCCAACTCAGCACCCAACACACCTGCCCTCACCCAGCACAGCACTCAACACACCGGCCCTCACCCAGCACAGCTCCCCCCTCCCCCAGCACAGCACCCAATACACCGGCCCTCACCCAGCACAGCTCCCCCCCTCTCCCAGCACAGCAACCAACACACCCACCCTCACCCAGCACAGCTCCCCCCTCTCCCAGCACAGCACCCAACACACCGGCTGTCACCCAGCACAGCTCCCCCCTCTCCCAGCACAGTATCCAACACACTGGCCCTCACCCAGCACAGCTCCCCTCTCCCAGCACAGCACCCAACACACCAGCTGTCACCCAGCACAGCTCCCCCTCTCCCAGCACAGCACATAATACACCGACCCTCACCCTGCACAGCTTCCCCCTCTCCCAGCACAGCACCCAACACACCGACCATCACCCAGCACAGCTCCCCCTCTCCCAGCACAGCACCCAACTCACCGACCCTCACCCAGCACAGCTCCCCCCTCTCCCAGCACAGCACCCAAAACACCGGTTGTCACCCAGCACAGCTCCCCCCTCTCCCAGCACAGCACACAACACACCGGCCCTCACCCAGCACAGCTCCCACCTCTCCCAGCACAGCACCCGAAACACCGACCATCACCCAGCACAGCTCCCCCCTCTCCCAGCAGAGCACCCAACACACCCACCCTCACCCAGCACAACTCCCCCATCTCCCAGCACAGCACCCAATACACCAACCCTCACACAGCACAGCACTCAACACACCGACCCTCACCCAGCACAGCTCCCCCCTCTCCCAGCACAGCACATAACACACCGGCCCTCACCCAGCACAGGTCCCCCCCTCTCCCAGCACAGCACCCAACACACCGGCTGTCACCCAGCACAGCTCCCCCCGCTCCCAGCACAGCACCCAACACACCGCCCTCACCCAGCACAGCTCCCCCCTCTCCCAGCACAGCACACAACACACCGGCTGTCACCCAGCACAGCTCCACCCTCTTCCAGCACAGCACCCAACACACCGACCCTCACCCAGCACAGCTCCCCCCTCTCCCAGCACAGCACCCAACACACAGGCTGTCATCCACCACAGCTCCCCCCTCTCCCAGCACAGCACCCAACACACCGGCCCTCACCCAGCACAGCTCCCCCCTCTCCCAGGACAGCACACAACACACCGACCTTAACCCAGCACAGCTCCCCCCTCTCCCAGCACAGTACCCAACACACCGACCCTCACCCAGCACAGCTCCCCCCATTCCCAGCACAGCTCCCAACACACCGACTGTCACCCAGCACAGCTCCCCCCTCTCCCAGCACAGCACCCAATACACCGGCCATCACCCAGCGCGGCTCCCCCCTCTCCCAGCACAGCACCCAATACACCGACCCTCACCCAGCACAGCTCCCCCCTCTCCCAGCACAGCACCCAACACAGCGGCCCTCACCCAGCACAGCTCCCCCCCTCTCCCAGCACAGCACCCAACACACCGGCTGTCACCCAGCACAGCTCCCCCTCTCGCAGCACAGCACACAATACACCGAACCTCACCCTGCACAGCTCCCACCTCTCTCAGCACAGCACCCGAAACACCGACCATCACCCAGCACAGCTCCCCCCTCTCCCAGCAGAGCACCCAACACACCCACCCTCACCCAGCACAACTCCCCCCTCTCCCAGCACAGCACCCAATACACCAACCCTCACACAGCACAGCTCCCCCCTCTCCCAGCACAGCACCCAACACACCGACCCTCACCCAGCACAGCTCCCCCCTCTCCCAGCACAGCACATAACACACCGGCCCTCACCCAGCACAGGTCCCCCCTCTCCCAGCACAGCACCCAACACACCGGCTGTCACCCAGCACAGCTCCCCCCTCTCCCAGCACAGCATCCAACACACCTGCCCTCACCCAGCACAGCTCCCCTCTCCCAGCACAGCATCCAACACACCTGCTGTCACCCAGCACAGCTCTCCCTCTCCCAGCACAGCACACAATACACCGACCCTCACCCAGCACAGCTCCCACCTCTCCCAGCACAGCACCCGAAACACCGACCATCACCCAGCACAGCTCCCCCCTCTCCCAGCAGAGCACCCAACACACCCACCCTCACCCAGCACAGCACCCAATACACCAACCCACACACAGCACAGCTCCCCCCTATCCCAGCACAGTACCCAACACACCGACCCTCACCCAGCACAGCTCCCCCCTCTCCCAGCACAGCACATACCACACCGGCCCTCACCCAGCACAGGTCCCCCCTCTCCCAGCACAGCACCCAACACACCGACCCTCACACAGCACAGCTCCCCCCTCTCCCTGCAGAGCACCCAACACAACGGCCCTCACCCAACACCTCACCCAACACACCGGCCCTCACCCAGCACAGCTCCCCCCTCTCCCAGCACAGCACCCAACACACCGGCCCTCACCCAGCACAGCTCCCCCCCTCTCCCAGCACAGCACCCAACACACCGGCTGTCACCCAGCACAGCTCCCCCTCTCCCAGCACAGCACACAATACACCGATCCCCTCACCCTGCACAGCTCCCCCCTCTCCCAGCACAGCACCCAACACACCGACCCTCACCCAGCACAGCTCCCCCTCTGCCAGCACAGCACCCAACTCACCGACCCTCACCCAGCACAGCTCCCCCCTCTCCCTGCACAGCACCCAAAACACCGGTTGTCACCCAGCACAGCTCCCCCCTCTCCCAGCACAGCACACAACACACCGGCCCTCACCCAGCACAGCTCCCCCCTCTCCCAGCACAGCAACCAACACACCGGTCCTCACCCAGTACAGCTCCCCCTCTCCCAGCACAGCACCCAACACACCAACCCTCAGACAGCACAGCTCCCGTGCTCCCAGCACAGCACCCAATACACCGGCCCTCACCCAGCACAGCACCCAACACACCGACCCTCACCCAGCACAGCTCCCCCCTCTCCCAGCACAGCACATAACACACCGGCCCTCACCCAGCACAGGCCCCCCCTCTCCCAGCACAGCACCCAACACACCGGCCCTCACCCAGCAGAGCACCCAACACACCGGCCCTCACCCAGCACAGCTCCCCCCTCTCCCAGCACAGCACCCAACACACCCACCCTCACCCAGCACAGCTCCCCCCTCTCCCAGCACAGCACCCAACACACCGGCTGTCACCCAGCACAGCTCCCCCCTCTCCCAGCACAGCATCCAACACACCGGCCCTCACCCAGCACAGCTCCCCTCTCCCAGCACAGTACCCAACACACCTGCTGTCACCCAGCACAGCTCCCCCTCTCCCAGCACAGCACACAATACACCGACCCTCACCCAGCACAGCTCCCACCTCTCCCAGCACAGCACCCGAAACACCGACCATCACCCAGCACAGCTCCCTCCTCTCCCAGCAGAGCACCCAACACACCCACCCTCACCCAGCACAGCACTCAATACACCAACCCTCACACAGCACAGCTCCCCCCTGTCCCAGCACAGCACCCAATACACCGACCCTCACCCAGCACAGCTCCCCCCTCTCCCTGCACAGCACATACCACACCGGCCCTCACCCAGCACAGGTCCCCCCTCTCCCAGCACAGTACCCAACACACCGACCCTCACACAGCACAGCTCCGCCCTCTCCCGGCACAGCACCCAACACAACGGCCCTCTCCCAACACCGCACCCAACACACCGGCCCTCACCCAGCACAGCTCCCCCCTCTCCCAGCACAGCACACAACACACCGGCCCTCACCCAGCACAGCTCCCCCCCTCTCCCAGCAGAGCACCCAACACACCCACCCTCACCCAGCACAGCTCCCCCATCTCCCAGCACAGCACCCAACACCGGCCCTCACCCAGCACAGCTCCCCTCTCCCAGCACAGCACCCAACACACCGGCTGTCACCCAGCACAGCTCCCCCTCTCCCAGCACAGCACCCAACACACCGGCCCTCACCCAGCACAGCTCCCCCATCTCCCAGCACAGCACCTGAAACACCGACCATCACCCAGCACAGCTCCCCCCTCTCCCAGCACAGCACCCAACACACCCACCCTCACCCAGCACAGCTCCCCCCTCTCGCAGCACAGCTCCCAACACACCGGCTGTCACCCAGCACAGCTCCCCCTCTCCCAGCACAGCACATACCACACCGGCCCTCACCCAGCACAGGTCCCCCCTCTCCCAGCACAGCACCCAACACACCGACCCTCACACAGCACAGCTCCCCCCTCTCCCAGCACAGCACCCAACACAACGGCCCTCACCCAACACAGCACCCAACAAACCGGCCCTCACCCAGCACAGCTCCCCCCTCTCCCAGCACAGCACCTAACACACCGGCCCTCACCCAGCACAGCTCCCCCCCTCTCCCAGCACAGCACCCAAGACACCCACCCTCACCCAGCACAGCTCCCCCATCTCCCAGCACAGCACCCAACACCACCCCTCACCCAGCACAGCTCCCCTCTCCCAGCACAGCACCCAACACACCGGCTGTCACCCAGCACAGCTCCCCCTCTCCCAGCACAGCACCCAACACACCGGCCCTCACCCAGCACAGCTCCCCCCTCTCCCAGCACAGCACCTGAAACACCGACCATCACCCAGCACAGCTCCCCCCTCTCCCAGCACAGCACCCAACACACCCACCCTCACCCAGCACAGCTCCCCCCTCTCGCAGCACAGCTCCCAACACACCGGCTGTCACCCAGCACAGCTCCCCCTCTCCCAGCACAGCACATACCACACCGGCGCTCACCCAGCACAGGTCCCCCCTCTCCCAGCACAGCACCCAACACACCGACCCTCACACAGCACAGCTCCCCCCTCTCCCAGCACAGCACCCAACACAACGGCCCTCACCCAACACAGCACCCAACAAACCGGCCCTCACCCAGCACAGCTCCCCCCTCTCCCAGCACAGCACCTAACACACCGGCCCTCACCCAGCACAGCTCCCCCCCTCTCCCAGCACAGCACCCAAGACACCCACCCTCACCCAGCACAGCTCCCCCATCTCCCAGCACAGCACCCAACACCACCCCTCACCCAGCACAGCACCCAACACACCGGCTGTCACCCAGCACAGCTCCCCCTCTCCCAGCACAGCACCCAACACACCGGCCCTCACCCAGCACAGCTCCCCCCTCTCCCAGCACAGCACCCGAAACACCGACCATCACCCAGCACAGCTCCCCCCTCTCCCAGCACAGCACCCAACACACCCACCCTCACCCAGCACAGCTCCCCCCTCTCCCAGCACAGCACCCAACACACCGGCTGTCACCCAGCACTGCTCCCCCTCTCCCAGCACAGCATCCAACACACCGACCTCATCCCAGCATACTCCCCCCTCTCCCAGCACAGCACCCAACACACCGGCTGTCACCCAGCACAGCTCCCCCCTCTCCCTGCACAGCACCCAACACACCGACCCTCACCCAGCACAGCTACCCCCTCTCCCAGCACAGCACATAACACACCGGCCCTCACCCAGCACAGGCCCCCCCTCTCCCAGCACAGCACCCAACACACCGGCCCTCACCCAGCACAGCACCCAACACACCGGCCCTCACCCAGCACAGCTCCCCCCTCTCCCAGCACAGCACCCAACACACCGGCCCTCACCCAGCACAGCTCCCCCCCTCTCCCAGCACAGCACCTAACACACCCACCCTCACCCAGCACAGCTCCCCCCTCTCCCAGCACAGCTCCCAACACACCGGATGTCACCCAGCACAGCTCCCCCTCTCCCAGCACAGCATCCAACACACCGGCCCTCACCCAGCACAGCTCCCCTCTCCCAGCACAGCATCCAACACACCTGCTGTCACCCAGCACAGCTCCCCCTCTCCCAGCACAGCACACAATACACCGACCCTCACCCAGCACAGCTCCCACCTCTCCCAGCACAGCACCCGAAACACCGACCATCACCCAGCACAGCTCCCCCTCTCCCAGCAGAGCACCCAACACACCCACCCTCACCCAGCACAGCACCCAATACACCAACCCACACACAGCACAGCTCCCCCCTGTCCCAGCACAGCACCCAACACACCGACCCTCACCCAGCACAGCTCCCCCCTCTCCCAGCACAGCACATACCACACCGGCCCTCACCCAGCACAGGTCCCCCCTCTCCCAGCACAGCACCCAACACACCGACCCTCATACAGCACAGCTCCCCCCTCTCCCGGCACAGCACCCAACACAACGGCCCTCACCCAACACCGCACCCAACACACCGGCCCTCACCCAGCACAGCTCCCCCCTCTCCCAGCACAGCACCCAACACACCGGCCCTCACCCAGCACAGCTCCCCCCCTCTCCCAGCACAGCACCCAACACACCGGCTGTCACCCAGCACAGCTCCCCCTCTCCCAGCACAGCACACAATACACCGATCCCCTCACCCTGCACAGCTCCCCCCTCTCCCAGCACAGCACCCAACACACCAACCCTCACCCAGCACAGCTCCCCCTCTGCCAGCACAGCACCCAACTCACCGACCCTCACCCAGCACAGCTCCCCCCTCTCCCTGCACAGCACCCAAAACACCGGTTGTCACCCAGCACAGCTCCCCCCTCTCCCAGCACAGCACACAACACACCGGCCCTCACCCAGCACAGCTCCCCCCTCTCCCAGCACAGCACCCAACACACCGGCCCTCACCCAGTACAGCTCCCCCTCTCCCAGCACAGTACCCAACACACCAACCCTCAGACAGCACAGCTCCCGTGCTCCCAGCACAGCACCCAATACACCGGCCCTCGCCCAGCACAGCTCCCCCCTCTCCCAGCACAGCACCCAACACACCGACCCTCACCCAGCACAGCTCCCCCCTCTCCCAGCACAGCACATAACACACCGACCCTCACCCAGCACAGGCCCCCCCTCTCCCAGCACAGCACCCAACACACCGGCCCTCACCCAGCACAGCACCCAACACACCGGCCCTCACCCAGCACAGCTCCCCCCTCTCCCAGCACAGCACCCAACACACCGGCCCTCACCCAGCACAGCTCCCCCCCTCTCCCAGCACAGCACCCAACACACCCACCCTCACCCAGCACAGCTCCCCCCTCTAACAGCACAGCACCCAACACACCGGCTGTCACCCAGCACAGCTCCCCCCTCTCCCAGCACAGCATCCAACACACCGGCCCTCACCCAGCACAGCTCCCCTCTCCCAGCACAGCACCCAACACACCTGCTGTCACCCAGCACAGCTCCCCCTCTCCCAGCACAGCACACAATACACCAACCCTCACCCAGCACAGCTCCCACCTTTCCCAGCACAGCACCCGAAACACCGACCATCACACAGCACAGCTCCCCCCTCTCCCAGCAGAGCACCCAACACACCCACCCTCACCCAGCACAGCACCCAATACACCAACCCTCACACAGCACAGCTCCCCCCTGTCCCAGCACAGCACCCAACACACCGACCCTCACCCAGCACAGCTCCCCCCTCTCCCTGCACAGCACATACCACACCGGCCCTCACCCAGCACAGGTCCCCCCTCTCCCAGCACAGTACCCAACACACCGACCCTCACACAGCACAGCTCCGCCCTCTCCCGGCACAGCACCCAACACAACGGCCCTCACCCAACACCGCACCCAACACACCGGCCCTCACCCAGCACAGCTCCCCCCTCTCCCAGCACAGCACCCAACACACCGGCCCTCACCCAGCACAGCTCCCCCCCTCTCCCAGCAGAGCACCCAACACACCCACCCTCACCCAGCACAGCTCCCCCACCTCCCAGCACAGCACCCAACACCGGCCCTCACCCAGCACAGCTCCCCTCTCCCAGCACAGCACCCAACACACCGGCTGTCACCCAGCACAGCTCCCCCTCTCCCAGCACAGCACCCAACACACCGGCCCTCACCCAGCACAGCTCCCCCCTCTCCCTGCACAGCACCTGAAACACCGACCATCACCCAGCACAGCTCCCCCCTCTCCCAGCACAGCACCCAACACACCCACCCTCACCCAGCACAGCTCCCCCCTCTCACAGCACAGCTCCCAACACACCGGCTGTCACCCAGCACAGCTCCCCCTCTCCCAGCACAGCACATACCACACCGGCCCTCATCCAGCACAGGTCCCCCCTCTCCCAGCAGAGCACCCAACACACCCACCCTCACCCAGCACAGCACCCAATACACCAACCCTCACACAGCACAGCTCCCCCCTGTCCCAGCACAGCACCCAACACACCGACCCTCACCCAGCACAGCTCCCCCCTCTCCCTGCACAGCACATACCACACCGGCCCTCACCCAGCACAGGTCCCCCCTCTCCCAGCACAGTACCCAACACACCGACCCTCACACAGCACAGCTCCGCCCTCTCCCGGCACAGCACCCAACACAACGGCCCTCACCCAACACCGCACCCAACACACCGGCCCTCACCCAGCACAGCTCCCCCCTCTCCCAGCACAGCACCCAACACACCGGCCCTCACCCAGCACAGCTCCCCCCCTCTCCCAGCAGAGCACCCAACACACCCACCCTCACCCAGCACAGCTCCCCCACCTCCCAGCACAGCACCCAACACCGGCCCTCACCCAGCACAGCTCCCCTCTCCCAGCACAGCACCCAACACACCGGCTGTCACCCAGCACAGCTCCCCCTCTCCCAGCACAGCACCCAACACACCGGCCCTCACCCAGCACAGCTCCCCCCTCTCCCTGCACAGCACCTGAAACACCGACCATCACCCAGCACAGCTCCCCCCTCTCCCAGCACAGCACCCAACACACCCACCCTCACCCAGCACAGCTCCCCCCTCTCACAGCACAGCTCCCAACACACCGGCTGTCACCCAGCACAGCTCCCCCTCTCCCAGCACAGCACATACCACACCGGCCCTCATCCAGCACAGGTCCCCCCTCTCCCAGCACAGCACCCAACATACCGACCCTCACACAGCACAGCTCCCCCCGCTCCCAGCACAGCACCCAACACAAAGGCCCTCACCCAACACAGCACCCAACAAACCGGCCCTCACCCAGCACAGCTCCCCCCTCTCCCAGCACAGCACCCAACACACCGGCCCTCACCCAGCACATCTCCCCCCCTCTCCCAGCACAGCACCCAACACACCCACCCTCACCCAGCACAGCTCCCCCATCTCCCAGCACAGCACCCAACACCGGCCCTCACCCAGCACAGCTCCCCTCTCCCAGCACAGCACCCAACACACCGGCTGTCACCCAGCACAGCTCCCCCTCTCCCAGCACAGCACCCAACACACCCACCCTCACCCAGCACAGCTCCCCCCTCTCCCTACACAGCACCCAACACACCGGCTGTCAGCCAGCACTGCTCCCCCTCTCCCAGCACAGCTTCCAACACACCGACCTCATCCCAGCACAGCTCCCCCCTCTCCCAGCACAGCACCCAACACACCGGCTGTCACGCAGCACAGCTCCCCCCTCTCCCAGCACAGCACCCGACACACCCACCCTCACCCTGCACAGCTCCCCCCTCTCCCAGCACAGCACCCAACACACCGGCTGTCACCCAGCACAGCTCCCCCCTCTCCCAACACAGCACCCAACACACCCACCCTCACCCATCACAGCTCCCCCCTCTCCCAGCACAGCACCCAACACACCGGCCCTCACCCAGCACAGCTCCCCCCTCTCCCAGGACAGCTCACAACACACCGACCTTAATCCAGCACAGCACCCCCCTCTCCCAGCACAGCACCCAACACACCGACCCTCACCCAGCACAGCCCTCCCCCATTCCCAGCACAGCTCCCAACACACCGACCCTCACCCAGCACAGCTCTCCCCCATTCCCAGCACAGCTCCCAACACACCGACCTCATCCCAGCACAGCTCCCCCCTCTCCCAGCACAGCACCCAACACACCGGCTGTCACGCAGCACAGCTCCCCCCTCTCCCAGCACAGCACCCGACACACCCACCCTCACCCTGCACAGCTCCCCCCTCTCCCAGCACAGCACCCAACACACCGGCCCTCACCCAGCACAGCTCCCCCCTCTCCCAGCACAGCACCCAACACACCGGCTGTCACCCAGCACAGCTCCCCCTCTCCCAGCACAGCACCCAACACACCTACCCTCACCCAGCAGAGCTCCCCCTCTCCCTGCACAGCACACAATACACCGACCCTCACCCAGCACAGCTCCCCCCTCTCCCAGCACAGCACTCAACACACCGACCATCACACAGCACAGTTCCCCCCTCTCCCAGCACAGCACATAACACACCGGCCCTCACCCAGCACAGGTACCCCCTCTCCCAGCACAGCACCCAACACACCGACCCTCACACAGCACAGCTTCCCCCTCTCCCGGCACAGCACCCAACACAACGGCCCTCACCCAACACAGCACCCAACACACCGGCCCTCACCCAGCACAGCTCCCCCCTCTCCCAGCACAACACCCAACACACCGGCCCTCACCCAGCACAGCTCCCCCCCTCTCCCAGCACAGCACCAAACAGTCCCACCCTCACCCAGCACAGCTCCCCCCTCTCCCAGCACAGCACCCAACACACCGGCCCTCACCCAGCACAGCTCCCCCCTCTCCCAGCACAGCACCCAACACACCAGCCCTCACCCAGCACAGCTCCCCCCTCTCCCAGCACAGCACCCAACACACCGGCTGTCACCCAGCACAGCTCCCCCTCTCCCAGCACAGCATCCAACACACCGACCTCATCCCAGCACAGCTCCCCCCTCTCCCAGCACAGCATCCAACACACCGACCTTCATCCAGCACAGCTCCCCCCTCTCCCAGCACAGCACCCAACACAACGGCTGTCACCCAGCACAGCTCCCCCCTCTCCCAACACAGCACCCAACACACCCACCCTCACCCATCACAGCTCCCCCCTCTCCCAGCACAGCACCCAACACACTGGCCCTCACCCAGCACAGCTCCCCCCTCTCCCAGGACAGCTCACAACACACCGACCTTAACCCAGCACAGCACCCCCCTCTCCCAGCACAGCACCCAACACACCGACCCTCACCCAGCACAGCCCTCCCCCATTCCCAGCACAGCTCCCAACACACCGACCCTCACCCAGCACAGCTCTCCCCCATTCCCAGCACAGCTCCCAACACACCGACTGTCACCCAGCACAGCTCCCCCCTCTCCCAGCACAGCACCTAATACACTGTCCGTCACCCAGCGCAGCTCCCCCCTCTCCCAGCACAGCACCCAATACACCAACCCTCACCCAGCACAGCTACCCCCTCTCCCAGCACAGCACCCAACACAGCGGCCCTCACCCAGCACAGCTCCCCCCTCTCCCAGCACAGCACCCAACACACCGTCAATGACCCAGCACAGCTCCCCCCTCGCCCTGCACAGCACCAACACACCGGCCCTCACCCAGCACAGCTCCCCCCTCTCCCGGCACAGCACCCAACACAACGGCCCTCACCCAACACCGCACCCAACAAACCGGCCCTCACCCAGCACAGCTCCCCCCTCTCCCAGCACAGCACCCAACACACCGGCCCTAACCCAGCACAGCTCCCCCCCTCTCCCAGCACAGCACCCAACACACCCACCCTCACCCAGCACAGCTCCCCCATCTCCCAGCACAGCACCCAACACCGCCCCTCACCCAGCACAGCTCCCCTCTCCCAGCACAGCACCCAACACACCGGCTGTCACCCAGCACAGCTCCCCCTCTCCCAGCACAGCACCCAACACACCGGCCCTCACCCAGCACAGCTCCCCCCTCTCCCAGCACAGCACCCGAATCACCGACCATCACCCAGCACAGCTCCCCCCTCTCCCAGCACAGCACCCAACACACCCACCCTCACCCAGCACAGCTCCCCCCTCTCTCAGCACAGCACCCAACACACCGGCTGTCACCCAGCACTGCTCCCCCTCTCCCAGCACAGCATCCAACACACCGACCTCATCCCAGCATACTCCCCCCTCTCCCAGCACAGCACCCAACACACCGGCTGTCACCCAGCACAGCTCCCCCCTCTCCCTGCACAGCACCCAACACACCCACCCTCACCCTGCACAGCTCCCCCCTCTCCCAGCACAGCACCCAACACACCGGCCCTCACCCAGCACAGCTCCCCCCTCTCCCAGCACAGCACCCAACACACCGGCTGTCACCCAGCACAGCTCCCCCTCACCCAGCACAGCACCCAACACACTGACCATCACACAGCACAGTTCCCCCCTCTCCCAGCACAGCACATAACACACCGCTCCTCACCCAGCACAGGTACCCCCTCTCCCAGCACAGCACCCAACACACCGACCCTCACACATCACAGCTTCCCCCTCTCCCGGCACAGCACCCAACACAACGGCCCTCACCCAACACAGCACCCAACACACCGGCCCTCACCCAGCACAGCTCCCCCCTCTCCCAGCACAACACCCAACACACCGGCCCTCACCCGGCAGAAGTCCCTCCTCTCCCAGCACAGCACCCAACACACCGGCCCTCACCCAGCACAGCTCCCCCCTCTCCCAGCACAGCACCCAACACACCGGCTGTCACCCAGCACAGCTCCCCCTCTCCCAGCACAGCATCCAACACACCGACCTCATCCCAGCACAGCTCCCCCCTCTCCCAGCACAGCATCCAACACACCGATCTTCATCCAGCACAGCTCCCCCCTCTCCCAGCACAGCACCCAACACACCGGCTGTCACCCATCACAGCTCCCCCCTCTCCCAGCACAGCACCCAACACACCCACCCTCACCCATCACAGCTCCCCCCTCTCCCAGCACAGCACCCAACACACCGGCTCTCACCCAGCACAGCTCCCCCCTCTCCCAGGACAGCTCACAACACACCGACCTTAACCCAGCACAGCTCCCCCCTCTCCCAGCACAGCACCCAACACACCGGCTCTCACCCAGCACAGCTCCCCCCATTCCCAGCACAGCTCCCAACACACCGACTGTCACCCAGCACAGCTCCCCCCTCTCCCAGCACAGCACCCAACACACCAGCCCTCACCCAGCACAGCTCCCCCCTCTCCCAGCACAGCACCCAACACACCGGCTGTCACCCAGCACAGCTCCCCCTCTCCCAGCACAGCATCCAACACACCGACCTCATCCCAGCACAGCTCCCCCCTCTCCCAGCACAGCACCCAACACACCGGCCCTCACCCAGCACAGCTCCCCCCTCTCCCAGGACAGCTCACAACACACCGACCTTAACCCAGCACAGCACCCCCCTCTCCCAGCACAGCACCCAACACACCGACCCTCACCCAGCACAGCCCTCCCCCATTCCCAGCACAGCTCCCAACACACCGACCCTCACCCAGCACAGCTCTCCCCCATTCCCAGCACAGCTCCCAACACACCGACTGTCACCCAGCACAGCTCCCCCCTCTCCCAGCACAGCACCTAATACACTGTCCGTCACCCAGCGCAGCTCCCCCCTCTCCCAGCACAGCACCCAATACACCAACCCTCACCCAGCACAGCTCCTCTCTCTCCCAGCACAGCACCCAACACACCGACCCTCACCCAGCACAGCTCCCCCCTCTCCCAGCACAGCACCCAACACAGCGGCCCTCACCCAGCACAGCTCCCCCCTCTCCCAGCACAGCACCCAACACACCGTCAATGACCCAGCACAGCTCCCCCCTCGCCCTGCACAGCACCAACACACCGGCCCTCACCCAGCACAGCTCCCCCCTCTCCCGGCACAGCACCCAACACAACGGCCCTCACCCAACACCGCACCCAACAAACCGGCCCTCACCCAGCACAGCTCCCCCCTCTCCCAGCACAGCACCCAACACACCGGCCCTCACCCAGCACAGCTCCCCCCCTCTCCCAGCACAGCACCCAACACACCCACCCTCACCCAGCACAGCTCCCCCATCTCCCAGCACAGCACCCAACACCGCCCCTCACCCAGCACAGCTCCCCTCTCCCAGCACAGCACCCAACACACCGGCTGTCACCCAGCACAGCTCCCCCTCTCCCAGCACAGCACCCAACACACCGGCCCTCACCCAGCACAGCTCCCCCCTCTCCCAGCACAGCACCCGAATCACCGACCATCACCCAGCACAGCTCCCCCCTCTCCCAGCACAGCACCCAACACACCCACCCTCACCCAGCACAGCTCCCCCCTCTCCCAGCACAGCACCCAACACACCGGCTGTCACCCAGCACTGCTCCCCCTCTCCCAGCACAGCATCCAACACACCGACCTCATCCCAGCATACTCCCCCCTCTCCCAGCACAGCACCCAACACACCGGCTGTCACCCAGCACAGCTCCCCCCTCTCCCTGCACAGCACCCAACACACCCACCCTCACCCTGCACAGCTCCCCCCTCTCCCAGCACAGCACCCAACACACCGGCCCTCACCCAGCACAGCTCCCCCCTCTCCCAGCACAGCACCCAACACACCGGCTGTCACCCAGCACAGCTCCCCCTCACCCAGCACAGCACCCAACACACTGACCATCACACAGCACAGTTCCCCCCTCTCCCAGCACAGCACATAACACACCGCTCCTCACCCAGCACAGGTACCCCCTCTCCCAGCACAGCACCCAACACACCGACCCTCACACAGCACAGCTTCCCCCTCTCCCGGCACAGCACCCAACACCACGGCCCTCACCCAACACAGCACCCAACACACCGGCCCTCACCCAGCACAGCTCCCCCCTCTCCCAGCACAACACCCAACACACCGGCCCTCACCCGGCAGAAGTCCCTCCTCTCCCAGCACAGCACCCAACACACCGGCCCTCACCCAGCACAGCTCCCCCCTCTCCCAGCACAGCACCCAACACACCGGCTGTCACCCAGCACAGCTCCCCCTCTCCCAGCACAGCATCCAACACACCGACCTCATCCCAGCACAGCTCCCCCCTCTCCCAGCACAGCATCCAACACACCGATCTTCATCCAGCACAGCTCCCCCCTCTCCCAGCACAGCACCCAACACACCGGCTGTCACCCAGCACAGCTCCCCCCTCTCCCAGCACAGCACCCAACACACCCACCCTCACCCATCACAGCTCCCCCCTCTCCCAGCACAGCACCCAACACACCGGCTCTCACCCAGCACAGCTCCCCCCTCTCCCAGGACAGCTCACAACACACCGACCTTAACCCAGCACAGCTCCCCCCTCTCCCAGCACAGCACCCAACACACCGGCTCTCACCCAGCACAGCTCCCCCCATTCCCAGCACAGCTCCCAACACACCGACTGTCACCCAGCACAGCTCCCCCCTCTCCCAGCACAGCACCCAATACACTGGCCGTCACCCAGCACAGCTCCCCCCTCTCCCAGCACAGCACCCAATACACTGGCCGTCACCCAGCGCAGCTCCCCCCTCTCCCAGCACAGCACCCAACACACCGACCCTCACCCAGCACAGCTCCCCCCTCTCCCAGCACAGCACCCAACACAGCGGCCCTCACCCAGCACAGCTCCCCCCTCTCCCAGCACAGCACCCAACACACCGTCAATGACCCAGCACAGCTCCCCCCTCGCCCAGCACAGCACCCAACACACCGGCCCTCACCCAGCACAGCTCCCCCCTCTCCCAGCACAGCACCCAACACACCCACCCTCACCCAGCACAGCTTCCCCTCTCCCAGCACAGCACCCAACACACCGGCCCTCGCCCAGCACAGCTCCCCCCCTCTCCCAGCACAGCACCCAACACACCGGCCCTCACCCAGCACAGCTCCCCCCTCTCCCATCACAGCACCCAGCACACCGGCCCTCACCCAGCACAGCTTCCCCCTCTCCCATCACAGCACCCAACACACCGGCCCTCACCCAGCACAGCTCCCCCCTCTCCTAGCACAGCACCCAACACACCAACCCTCACACAGCACAGCTTCCCCCTCTCCCACCACAGCACCCAACACACCCACCCTCACCCAGCACAGCTCCCCCCTCTCCCATCACAGCACACAACACACCGGCCCTCGCCCAGCACAGCTCCCCCCTCTCCCAGCACAGCACCCAACACACCGGCCCTCACCCAGCACAGCTCCCCCCTCTCCCAGCACAGCACCCAACACACCGGCCCTCGCCCAGCACAGCTCCCCCCTCTCCCAGCACAGCACCCAACACACCGGCCCTCACCCAGCACAGCTCCCCCCTCTCCCAGCACAGCATGGTGTCAGCACCACTCACCTGACCCAGTACCCCTATACCAGCAGTTGCACAGCACCCCCTTCACCCAGCATGACAACTCCCCTCACCCAACACAGCACCCCCCTCTCCCAGCACAGCATGGTGTCAGCACCCACACTCACCCAGCACCCCTATCCCAGCAGAGCACCCCTCTCCCAGCAGTGAGGACCACAGCTCCCGGCCCTCTCCCAGTTCCAGACTTAATTTACTTGTGCGCAGCGGCTAGCAGGCCGCATTCCGGTGCATGCCACCCCCGGCGTTTACCACTAGCTGCCGTCCAGAAGTCCCGCCCCCGAAGAACCGCCGCTGCCCTCTCATTGTTTGCTGCTGCCGGGCCCGATCAGAGCTGTCAGCTGAGCTCCGATCATGGACTGCACAGCGGCAGTTACAGCGGCCAGAGGCTCTGCCCACCCGGCTGCAGGTGCCCCAGCCATGCCTGCCCCAAATCTCTGCCAGCCCTAGGCGGGCTCAGATGCCCCTAGATATTCCAAATGCCCTAGGCATTTGCTTAGTTTGCCTAGGGCTGGCTATGTTTAAAAGTATCCGAGCACACAAATATCAAATAGCCACAATGCAAATGAATGGAAGTACCATCAGCTGGAGAGGCAATCAGCAATAAGGAGCCAGTCGGTGACAAGCTGTTAACTAATGTTTCTGCTGATTTTGATGATTAGTGCGTATTTTATATCGATGCTCCAGCATCCGCCATAGATACACGTCCTGACAGGCTCAGTCGCATCACACGACAACGTCCCATTACTGCATTCTGGCCCTGATTCAGAGCCGCTCGCATAAAGCGAGCGCTCGCTCTGAATCAGGGCGGCCGCTTTTTTTTAGAAAAAAAACAGCCTCCTGGCCGCTCTCTAAGCTGTGGGTGACCACCCACAGCTTTTGCGAGCTGCCAGGTGATGGTCGCGACCATCGGGCTTGCGACGAGACCCTTGTGGCAAGCCCCAGTGAACTTCCTGCTCTAATAGAGCCGGAAGCTCACTACTGACATCACAGTAGGGCCGCCCACAAACGGCAGACATTCCTTCAGAAACGCCTCAGTTTGTCCAGCCAACAAAACGGGGCGAGCTGTTGATCAACATCGACAGCCGCTCCGTTTGTAGCGAGCCCTGGAGCGAGTGAATTTCTCACTCGCTACGGGGCTTGTGCGCGCAATGCCCAACCATCGACCCGCTTGCGAGCGCATAGCACTTGCGAACGGTCTGAATCAGGTCCTCTGCCTGTACACCCTTCCCTCCCGTGTTTCACCCAGGTGTGCTGAGAGGGGGCGGTACAAAATAAACAGGTGCGGGTCTGTCTAGGTGCCCAGGAATGCAGGGAAGTCAAAAACACACCCCAATGATGCAGAAGCCACACCCCCATAGGATCAAATTCCATCCCCCCACCCCAGTACCTGCTCCTGGCCTCCAGGAGGCCCTGGTTCTACCTCAGAAAGAGTAATGAGTTGTAAGAGCATATGAATGTAAGTGGAGCACTTTTATGCGCAAGCGTGGTACAGAAATACGTAAAAAATATGCATATGTCCATCTATATAGGTTGGCATACTTCGGCTAGATCTCTCCGCTGACAGCAGTGGAAACAGTGACATTCGCAGGTTGAAGTACAAATAAATACAAACTTGATAGGTTTGGAGTGATGCGACAGACTCTAAATTAAGTATTTCTCATTTAAACAGTGGGAAACGCTCTGCAACTGGGATGTGTTTATCAAAACAGCAATACCACCCCTATATAATCAGCAGTATTCCAGGATAATGGCCCCAGAGCCATTACGCTTCCACTGTGCCTGCAACGCTCGTGACCGCAATTATCTAAATGCTCCTTAAAACGCAGGTGATGTTACGGTCTTTGCACAAAGCCTCAGCTGCTCCATTTAGGATCATTTTTATTCTCTAAGGACAGATGATATGAAGAAATGAGAAGTAGGTCGGATGAGAGGAGAGGTGGGCGGTAGATTTCGGAGAAAGTGTACAAAAATAGTTGTCAGCGGGATTGGTATAGACAAGGTTAGGGCACAGTGAGTAAACTCATTATGTCCTCCTATTCTCACACGCATTAAGCTTCTGGAAAGCACGCTTCATCTTAACGTGTCTCTGGGAACACAGTGTTCTGGTCTATTTCCGTGTCTTGCACGAACCTTGGGTGAGATGCATTTCATTGTGACCAGAATTGCCCATTGGCAACGGCTACCAATGAAACTAGCCATTAGTTCTGCAGGTGAGGCGTCAGGGACTATTTATCTCAGTCCTGAAACTTTAATTAACCAGTAAGTGATAAAAGCAATCTTACAGCTCACCTACTTTGTGCTGCGATAACTATTTGTGCCGCACAGACAGCCTGAATTATGGAGAATTAGACCTTTTATTTGAAGACCTGATGAAGAGGTGGCAAACAAGGCTGGAATTTGCTGCACTGTGGGCATATTTTCAGTGACCTAAAAACTCCTAGGACAGGTCTCTATAGTTTTGGCAATTCTAAAAAAAAAATTTGCAACTTCAGAAAACTTTAATCAATTTCATTTAATATCCTCTACATCAGGGATGGGGAAACTCAGGCCTGGGGGCCATATAAGGAGCGCAGAATCATCTGGTCTGGCCCTGTGAGCTCTTTTTCTGCTAGCCTCATCTGGCTAGCAGGGCACCCTGCAGCCAGAATCTATGCAGAGGTGCCGCCTGGAGGATCCTTAGGACGCTTCAGACGATCACACCCAGGGCCGGCTCTAGGGGCATTCGACCTGCCATGTGGGCACGCCCCTTAGATAACGCCATATAAGGAGGCATGGCCTATGGTAATTAGGCCACGTCCCCAATTTTGGTCAGGCACAGGGGGCTATTAGCCCTGGAGCCGGCCCTGATCACACCGCTGCCATTACAGCTCCCAGGAGCATTCTCAGTATGCACAAGGGATTGCTGTAATCACCGGCGATTGTGACCCCGCCCATGTGACATCACACATTGGGGGCGTGGCCTGCACCAGGCCCGCAAATAATGTTATATATATCAAATTGATCCTCAGCAGAAAAAAGGTTCCCTACCCCTGCTCTACATGGTCACATGCAACATTTCGAAGAGGCATATTTATTAATTATCGGGAATTTGGGCCTGATTCAGAGCCGCTCGTTAGCGGCCGCTCGTTCGCTCCGAGCGATGTTTGCCCAACTGCGCATGCGTACGGATCGTTATACGCATGCGCGAACCAGTTAGTGCGGTCGAAATTCATGTGCTCGCAAAATGGCGAATGCCTGATAATTTGAGTGACAGAAAGAGGCGTATGTGGGTGGTAACAGGAGAAGGTGCTTGAAAACGGGGAGTGGAGATCCGAACGCAGGCGTGCTTAAAGGTCAAAACGGACGTTTTATGGGTGTGCATAATTAATACAGCAGCGTCATTGACCACGTCACTGGGTTATTTTATAGCCAGAACTGCTCGCAAGATTGTGGTAGCAAAAACCAACCACAAGAATAGCGAGCAGTTCATACCCTGGTCGATGTACTCGATTAATCTAATAAATAGCGGACATGACGTAGGATGCGAGTGGCCAGGGGGCGTATTTTTCCAAAAAACGACCGCAAGTTTTGTTCGCTCGTTCAGACCTAGAGGCGTGAACAGACCGCAAAGAGCGAACGGTTGATTTGAATAGCCAGTCCTATTTTCTGGACGAGCGAGCGCTAATTGCGTCCGGCTCTGAATCAGGCCCTTAGTCCCGTTAATTATTAACAAATTAAGTATTGCTAGGATGTAACAAAAATAACATCCAGCATTAGGGGCTCTGATATATGTGAGAAGTTAAATGATCACTAATACAATCACTTCTGCATTCAGGACCCGGCATGCTACCATGTATCTATTGTCATTAGACCGCGCAGGTGCGAGCAGGGATTACCGGGGAGGGTTCCTACAGCGGCTAACATCATGCCAAGATGGGTTTAGCTACCGAGGCCGGAACTTAATACATTTTACATTTTTAGAAACCACCATAAAAACCTATGGGGCTGCTTTTGCTTCCAAAAATGGGGGATCGCAGCAGATACAGCATGGCCGATATCGGCTCCTGTCCTCGTACATACATCCAGGCGATGCTGACTATTTACAGGTAGCTGCAAAAATGGGGGACATTCTGAAAATATTTTTTGATATGTATGCTCTTGAAGACAATAAGGGGCGTGGATATGTACTAAAGGCAGAATTAGTAATAAAAATACTCCCTCCAACTCTCGGGGACATGCTGGGATTTGTAGTCCCACATTGACTATAGAGGCACAAGTTGGTCAGTTTATGCAAATGTTTTGTAAATATTCTAACTGTGCAAACTCCTATAAAGGTTTCTGTCTCTGCGAGGGGCTGCTGGATTCATCTGAACAATCGGACGCAGTTCCCGTGTGTTTTTAGCCTGTGCTGGCGAGTGTTGAATACATGGATAATACATGGATAAGTGAGACCACATGAATGATCTGGCTCACATGTTGCTGTGATTTCAGAGGCACCGTGCCGGCCACTTTGAACACGTCGCTCACATGAAAGTGTTCGACACCAAATCCCCAAAATTCCGGATTCCAGCCAAGATCTGCTTCGTGAAAATGGTCACCGAAGATGCCGATTCCTCAGGTAATAAAACACATTTCTGTATCTTTCTTGCTGTGCAGCGAGTGCAGAAGTAAAGTTCATTGAATACGTCTAATGGTTCATTTAGTCACAAATGGTCTGAAATGCTCTTTGTTAGCTTTATATTATGGTCTTATGTTACATATGTTATTCATATAATTCCATGATGTAGCGTCTATCACTACTAGGAGTCATAAAGATCACCTGACGACAGTGCGAGCACGCAGATCGCCATCTTCATCAACTGACCAGATTTTGCAGCATGCCTATATACCAAAAATGTCCGTCTGACTCCTCCATATGCGGCGAGAGTCGTTGGTGTCTGAAGTTTTGACAAGTCTGTTTTACTTTTTTTTTACTTTGACTTAATGGTACATGTAATATCCCGCTCAATTCCATTGTTTCAGTGCTTGACTTCAGGGGTGTGAGTAGAACTTTGCAGACCCTATAGCAACATTTTGAAGGGACACATTTCTCCGCAGTGGTTGTTCATTTTATGTTCCATAGTAGAGTCCTAGTTATTATTATGCCTCATATTAGTGCCCTAGTTAATTTCATGCCCTATAATAGTGCCCTAGGTACGATTATGCTACACAGTGCCCCCAGTTCACATTATACCACATCATAGTTTCCCCAGTTCACATTATACCACACAATGTCCCAGCTCACATTATGCCACACAGTGCCCCAGTTCACATTATACCACACAGTGCCCCTAAGTCACATTATGCCACACAGAATCCCCAGTTCATATTATGCCACACAGTGCCCCAGTTCACATTATGCCACACAGTGCCCCAGTTCATACTACACAGTGCCCCAGTTCATACTACACAGTGCCCCAGTTCACATTATGCCACACAGTGCCCCAGTTCACATTATGCCACACAGTGTCCCAGTTCACATTATGCCACACAGTGCCCCAGTTCACATTATACCACACAGTGCCCCAGTTCACATTATGTCACACAGTGCCCCAGTTCACATTATGCCACACAGTGCCCCAGTGCACATTATACCACACAGTGCCACAGTTCATACACCACAGTGCCTCAATTCACATTATACCACACAGTGCCCAGTTCACATTATACCACACAGTGCCTCAATTAACATTATACCACACAGTTCCCCAGTTCACATTATACCACACAGTGCCTCAGTTCACATTATACCACACAGTGCCTCAATTCACATTATACCACACAGTGCCTCAATTAACATTATACCACACAGTTCCCCAGTTCACATTATACCACACAGTGCCTCAGTTCACATTATACCACACAGTGCCTCAATTCACATTATACCACACAGTGCCTCAATTAACATTATACCACACAGTTCCCCAGTTCACATTATACCACACAGTGCCTCAGTTCACATTATACCACACAGTGCCTCAATTCACATTATACCACACAGTGCCCCAGTTCACATTATACCACACAGTGCCTCAATGAACATTATACCACACAGTTCCCCAGTTCACATTATACCACACAGTGCCTCAGTTCACATTATACCACACAGTGCCTCAATTCACATTATACCACACAGTGCCCCAGTTCACATTATACCACACAGTGCCTCAGTTCACATTATACCACACAGTTCCCCAGTTCACATTATACCACACAGTGCCCCAGTTCACTTTATAACACACAGTGCCTCAATTCACATTATACCACACAGTGCCCCAGTTCACATTATACCACACAGTGCCCCAGTCCACATTATGCTACACAGTGCCCCAGTTCACATTATGCCACACAGTGCCCCAGTCCACATTATGCCACACAGTGCCACAGTTCATACGCCACAGTGCCTCAATTCACATTATGCCACACAGAAAACCATTTTTTTCTGATTCAGAGACGTACACAATTCTGATATTTACATAACTGAGCTAATAATGGTAAACTGCGCATACATCTAAGGTGCACTGCGCATTTGTCACAGTACACTACCATAGTCGCTTGCAGCAACTTTTTACTAGCAGGGTGATTGACTGTCAGGGAGTATTTGGGGGAGGGTACAGTGTGAGTGGTGGCAAAAAAAATGCAGGCACGTTGCAAATGTTTTCGCGGTGTGCCATAGCCTGCATCTGCGATCCCGTAAGTGATAAAAAATGTCTCTGGCGTCTCAGTTTTGCAACTAGACTCAGCCGTGCTCTTTACTCCGAACTAAACTTCACCAGTCACTGTGCTAAGGACAGGTAGCTACAGGGGTTCAGATCAGTCTACAATTCAGAAAAGCTCTCGAGATAAAGTGGATTTAGATTCTCAACCAGCTGAACATGAACAGTCGGGAGACATCCATTCTCTCTGATAAAAGTTCTGCGGTCTCTGGTCCTCAATCGCCGCTGTGTAAGCGCACAAAAACACGTAGCATAAATCACGCTGTTCCTTTTGTGATGGATGACAGAGGTTTTATTAATATACGATGCCTTTGTTAGCCGGCCCCGGCTTTGATCACTGCATCTGTCATAGCCGCTGATATCACATCACATGCTGATAGCTGTGTGACAAGTACTCAGACACAAGACCGCTGCTCGGAGACAAAAAGAAAACGATCGTCCCTGAAAACTCGATCCTGCTTTTATTCTAGCAATTGTAGATATTACGCCTCTTATGATAACCAGCTGTGCTGGTGCCTACCTGTGCCCGGGCAACAGTGACCAGGCTGACATTATACAGTGCAGTAAGATCTGGGCAAAGTTTGTGTCAGGTAATTTATTTCTCCTTTCAGCAGTTTTTTTTTTATTGTTTATTTCTTACTAAATACAATCAGCAAACGCTTCTGATTGGTTGAACGCATCTTGATCCCTCCCACTGACAATAATAATAATATTATTATTATTATTATTATTATTATTATAACAATCTTTTTGCAGTAATTATGAAATTTTTGCATTCAGACCGCTGCAGGAAAGCAGATTTACTTGTTTTTTTTTTTCTTAGTGGGGAAGACAACAGGCGCTTGAAGTTCATTGAACCTACTGTAATTAGTACTTTTATTTTGAGTTCGTGCCAGGATCTAGTATCTCTCCTAGGGCCCATGGGGTGTTAATCCGACTCTGACACTAACACTGGCACTGTACATCTCCTGGCGTAAATACATATACTGTTGATCTCCCCTTGCAGAAAACTGGCGCATATGCTACCTTTATTGAAATATAAATGGGCGCTATTGTCAAAAAATATAATTATACTCAAACCTGCTTCCAACAGTAAGGGCTGTGCAGTGCCCCAAATAGAATAAGCTAGAAAGAATTATGTGGCGCTCTATATAGCAATGATGAGTATATACAAAGAGTAAACAAAAATAATATGTTGATATTACAGTCCTTCTCCTGTTACACACAACGCACTTGCTTTTTGTGAACTGGGCTTTCTAAGCTCTTTGCTCCAGGATACTTACGACTTTGAGGTTTGTCCCCATATCTGGTACATATAGTATATCTAGGATTTATATGACTTTGGTTTTAGCACCTATTCTTAAGAGGGTAGTGACTGTCCCAACTTCTGTAGCTGTAAGTACTTCATCTCATCTTGCTCTGATTGTTATAGGATCATACATGCTCAGTGTAGTGAACCACTCTTGATTACAACTAAATTGTCTTGTGGCACCTGAGTCAATATACCAGCAATCTTTTTTGTGACTGTCTGTGACACTTAAAGCTGACTCTTCTTTGCTGTTACACTTTTTTCTTTGTGTAGCATTCACATTTTACAGTTTGCATTCAGACATTTTCTGTACTGACTTATGACATGCATAACACTTGCACTTGAGTTTTCTGAGCTTTTCACTATTAGTATGTAATGCAGTATTATCAGTACTTAACTGGCATGTATTCTGGAAACTGCAGCAGTTTTATCCTGACAATCTTAGAAGATAGCTTGGCTGTATTAGCTTCCAGCACTACTACTAGGAAATCAATCGCAGGTGTCAAGTTATATAGCAGCGCCATGGCAATCTCCTCCTCATTGACTTGGACCTGTATAGATGTTTTTTTCTGGGATATGGACATCATATTATCAATGTAGTAACTCATACCTATGCATTCACTCATCTTGGTATTATACAGTACATGCCTCTGATTAATCCTTCTCATCAGATCCTTATCCTCACATGCCAACTGCAGGGCTATCCGCGTGTCTTTAGCTGACACTTTTCCATGTATGAATAAAGGTCCTGTTCAACATTTAAGCATATTGTTGACATGGCTTTTTCTATATCATCTGGGTTTAGACTCTCACCTAGGTTAATTGTAACTTTCCACATCCCCTCACACTTAAGTTGCATTTCCATTGCAAATTTCCATGTGGTACAATTCTCTGAACCTTTAAGTTTAATAAAAAACCATCATGGATGCAGCTCCTGTGTACATGCTGTGCTCACTGATTAACATTTCTGACACAAGTCATTTCTTTGGTGTCTGGTGTGTCCAGGGCGTTCAGGTGCCTGGGCCTTTAGCCTGTTGATATGTGTATACTATTTTGTAGTGGAACACAGGCTATAAATAGTAGACACCAGTGGAAACCATATACAGCAGAGAGCACAGTACTTAACCAGAAGTTTTTTTTTTTGTTGTGTAGCAGTTTTCTTGTACAGCGGTACTCACTATTATATACACGCAGTAGTATTGGATGGTGCAGACATTGAGCGGAGCATACAGAGGACCAGCCGGTCATGTATGAGGGTAGCGGTGCAGGGATACAGTAATATAAGGCAGAGATATGCAGTATATATGTCAGGATCACCGAAGCAGAGTAGCAAAACCTTAACGCGTTTCACCATATCTAATGGTTTCTTCAGAAGTGTAATGCACATGGAATACAGTCTGAGGATATATGTTCACTGGGAACAGACCTGCAAATATTACTGAATTTTATAAGGTCAGTCCTGATTTTTAGTGGTCGGTAGGGATGTAACAATTCCTAAAATGGGTGGACTAGGCATTGTGTAGAGTGGTCCTGGCTACTATATCTCCACTCCACTTTGATAAATCTCCCCCTTGATTCCAAATGAAATGCCTCTCGCCTCAGTGATATCACTAATTCTTATCCTAGTGCATTGTTAGGCCTCATTATGATAAATGTTGGCTCAACCCACAAAATGGCCACCTCTAATAGGCACAATTTATGGGTGGACTTAAAACAGCCCCTCCCACAATCCTCTACACTTCATGACAGGAGTAGCAAGGGTTACCTATTCCTGCTCTGAATGTAGGGACATATTTTATACATTTACTACATTCACTCTTTTCCTCTCATTAACAAATGTCAGTACACACATGACTGGAATACCAATGCAGGGTCGGCGACATTGATCTTGCGAGCACAGCTTTGTATAGACCTGGAACAGTCCAAAATGAAGAATGTTTTAGTGTCAACAGGCGATTAGAGGGAAAAAAATGAAAACAAAATAATCTATGTGTGCGCTGCTGCCAGACAAGAGCGAGCGGGATAGATCGCAGCCGTTTATCATGGCCGCTCTCAGGTGGGAGTGGAATTAATCACACAGAATCAGAGGACTCGTTGCGAAACACAATTGAACAGACACTGCACGTATGAAGCGGGCCTTAATCTAACTGGGGTATTATTAAATATTACAATTTGTACATAGGATCTAAATTCGTCTATGCATAACAGAGGTTTTATTGCACCCTATTCCGCTAGTGGGAAGCTGCACATTAACAATATAGCCAATCAGCAATTAGCTTTATTGTGTACAGTGATAGTTATACAATTAAAGGTGTTTGTGCATATTTACACTGTTGAGGAGAGTTCGAAAATAACGGGAGGCAATCGGGAAGCCGACTGCCTAAATACCGGCAGCCGGCTTCCCGACTGTCTTATCCCGGTATGGGTGAAATGCCGGGCGTCTAGATGTAGACGCCCGCATTTCCCCGACGCCGGGAGACCGGCGCCCGGCATCACGATCGTAGTGATGCCGCGTGTCGCGAGCGGACAGCCGCGGGGGGGGAGGGTTAGGTTTAGGGCTCCGGGGGGACTTAGGGTTAGGCACCCCCCCGGGAGGGTTAGGGTTAGGCTAAGGGGAGGGAGGGTTAGGGTTAGGCACTCCCGGGGGGGACTTAGGGTTAGGCACCCCCCCGGGGGACTTAGGTTTAGGCAGCGGGGAAGGGGGTGGTTAGGGTTAGGCACTTAGAGGGGGGATTAGGGTTAGGCACTTGGGGGGGAAGTTAGGGTTAGGCACCCCAAGGAGGGTTAGGGTTATTAGGGGGTTTAGGTTAGGTTAGTGGATACTTACCTATCCACGATCAGGATTTCCAGCGCTGTCGGGCTTCCGCTGCATCACACTCTGCTTCTGTCGGGCTGCCGCTGACGGGAATCGAACCGACGGTATTTCATACCAATTCCGAAAATAGCACGGTCTTTCAAGTTGAAAACTTACCTGTCACCTAACGCTGAAAAGTGGCAGCTGTGTGCTGATATGCAACAGTGGACGGGGATAGCCCCGAACGCCTGGCAATTGGGACAATTCAATCCCCATTATGGGCGAGACAGATCCCTCAAATAGGGACCGTGCCACTGCACATTTGGTGTAGCTGTTAGCGTTGCTGCCTCGCAGCGCAGCTCTGTGCTGAGTTTCATCCTTGCTCCAAAGTTCAATTGTTGTCAAACTAGGACGACTTTGATGTTTCGGCATCGCCCCCGAAAATACTTTATCGTTTTTCTTTTCCTAGTTAAAACCCTCTTTTCTAGCACCGCCCTGACATAGCTGATTTGAGGTGAGAGTGCACTTTGGACTTCATTCAGAGTCTCTCGCTAGCGCTATGTGCTCGCAAGCTGCCCGATGGTTTGCGTACGTGCATGCGCACGCTTCGTTCTGCACGTGCCCGAACTACTCTGCGACCGCAGGCCACTCGCTCGCCCAGCAAAGACAGCCCAGTGAAATGAGTGACAGGAGAGGCCGTTTGTGGGTGGTAACAGGGGCAGGATACTAATAACGGGGGAGTGGAGGTGCGAACGCAGGCGTGCCTGAGTGTTTCCACGCCGTTTTAGAGACGTGCATAATGAACACGCAGCGTCATAGTACACGTCACATGCCTGTTTTTTACACTGAAGTCCTCGCAGTGCTTGCGGCAGGGTAAGGCAACCACAAGCGCTGCAATCGCTTCCGATTGTCCTCGATGTACCAATGTTTTAATACACGTCCTGGAGATGACGTGTGCGGGTGGGCGGCTCTGCCTCTGCGATTGGGCATACGCTGGCCACTTGCTAACACATGGTTGGCGTTCTTATGCCTAGGCGAGCAATCGCTTCCTGTGGCGTCACTTTGACAAATTTGCATGCGCTGGGGGCGAGCGATCGCATCTAGCGAGAGACTCTGAATGAGGTCCTTTATGTGCAAGACAGTTTATAAACTCCTAGGGATTTAGAGGATAGTTTATTGGCCAGTGGAAGTATGTGGACGGTTAATTTTGCCTGGTAATGTCAGCCTATGGGTGATTATGGTGTCATGGTAGGGGGTGGAGTTTGGGTCCTTCTTAGTGAAACGTTGAGCAGGGCTCTGCCTCTCTTTTATAAGGAGTTACACTGGTTTGTCTTAGATCCTACATATACCGATAGGGCGTTTAAACGCAAGCCATTAGGAACAAGACTTAAATGATCTTCTCCTTAAATAATTGTCTCCACACGGCAGCTTTGACTTATCCCGCTATAAGGAGCCGGGTTAATTGGAAAACAATAATTAAATAAATTGTTGGAATGTATTTTTTTTTGTGAACAAAAAATAATTAGGAAACAACATGATATTTTATGCTTGCGCTCCAAATCCCTGTCTTCGAGTCTTCCTCAGCGGGGAGATTTGCTGCGGCTTAAGATCTATTATTGGTCTATGTGACCTGCCAGTGTTTTCTGAGAAACATAATTAACAGTTTTTGTCTCTGGGAGATCCAGGTGACGCTGCTCCCCGCCTGGGTGTTACAGCCAAATTATTCCTGTGTCAATAGTTATAGGAAGTAACGCTGTCTAATTTCAGCATGAGGGAAGCACCGGGACGCAGGAAAAGGGCTGTGCACAATTTCTCTACTGTCATTTCTTTGCCAATCAGAACTTATTAAATGATACATCTGCTTTTTTTTTTTAAATCATACTGCTTTTATATCTAAATTCCGGGTCTGACCTGGAAATTGGAACAGGGTTCCAAACCGCATCGGAATTTAGCCGGCGCCGACCCAGGCTATACCCGAGTTGTCGCCGTTCACACCGGAGCCGGGTCTTCCAGCGTGGAAGTGGGCGCTTGGAGATGATGTCATCTCCAAGCGCCACTGAAGCCGGCCAATTCGGCTGGCACTGCAGGGTTTCACGGGTTATTCCCCTGTTAAACCCTGCAAGTTACCTGGGTTGGATTGCTGGGTCACTCAACCAATGAATCCAAACCTGTTCCGTTTTACACCAAGGAGCTACCCGGGTTAACCCTGCAATAACCTGGGTTTTAGCTCTGGTGTAAAAGGGGTATGAATGGTTTCATTAAATGGGTTATTCCCCAAAATGCTTATTTATCGAAACCACGTGACGGCTTTGAGATTTAATTCAGAAGTCACTGCGCTGATTGGCTCTGGATAATAGACAACTTTTTTATAGCCTTGGACCTGCCTTTTGCACACCCCATAATTCATTCTGTTACCTCCTCTGTAACGGTCACTTCTGTGCAGGCTGCTCGCACCCAAATCCTGGCTACATAGCTGAATGGGAACCAGCGACATCACTGCGGCTGTGGCGTTATCTATCATGGGCGTAGCTGTTACTCATAGGCGAACCAAGACATTTAGTAATGGGTGTTCCCAGTTGTAACCCTTCGCCAGAACTTATGTTACCTTCAATGGTGCAAGTAGAAAAAATTTGTGAGCGGTTACAGTATGCACTTAAAAAAAATAGGCGTTGTCTTGTGTCATGAGGGGCGTGGTCATTCAAAATGGGGGAGTGTCATCATGACACTCCACCCATTTCTTATTACTATGGCAGCATCCTTTACATTCCGTTCCAAATGCACCTTACCTATATGGTGATCTGGGAAGCAATCGGGAAGCCGACTGCCTAAATACCGGCAGCCGGCTTCCCGACTGTCATATCCCGGCAAGGGTGAAATGCCGGGCGTCTAGATGTAGACGCCCGCATTTCCCCGACGCCGATCGTAGAGATGCCGGGCGCCGCGAGTGGACAGCCGCGGGGGGGAGGGTTAGGTTTAGGGCTCCGGGGGGGACTTAGGGTTAGGCACCCCCCGGGAGGGTTAGGCTAGGGGGAGGGAGGGTTAGGGTTAAGCACCCCCAGGTTGGACTTAGGGTTAGGCACCCCCCCCGGGGGACTTAGGTTTAGGCAGCGGGGAAGGGGGTGGTTAGGGTTAGGCACTTAGAGGGGGGGTTAGGGTTAGGCACTTGGGGGGGAAGTTAGGGTTAGGCACCCCTAAGGAGGGTTAGGGTTAGGGGGTTAGGTTAGTAGATACTTACCTATCCACGATCGGGATTTCCAGCGCTGTCGGGCTTCCGCTGCTTCTAACTCTGCTCTTGTCGGCCGACGGTATTTCATAACCATTCCGGTGGTTTCTCTGCAACGTGGAACCTCTGACGAAACTGATCCCCCCTTGTGCAGGTGTCTTCAGTTGGTATTTACTAGTCAGGAGATGACATGGTCCTGTTTGTGTAGGAATATAACCAATGTCACCATCATATGACAGAGGTTCAACCAGAGTCGTGCCCCGTGTCACCTACTGCCCCCTGTATCCCTTCGTTTTCTGCCCCATTTCTCCAGCTTCCTGCCCCCTGTCCATCACTCCAGCCTCCTGCCTTTCCAGCCTCCTGCCCCCTGTGTCTCTCAGCCTCCTGTCCCATCTCTCCAGCTTTCTGCCCCCTACGCCGTCACTCCAGCCTCCTGTGTCTCTCAACCTCAATCCCTCCCCTGTGTCCCTCAGCCTCCCCCTCAGTTTGTGTTCCTCACCTTTCCCCTCTGTTTCAATCAGACTCTTCTTTTGTGTCAATCAGCCAGCCTCCCCATGTGTCAATCAGCCAGCCTCCTCCCGTGTGTCACTCAGCCAGCCTCCTCCCGTGTGTCAATCAGGCATCCTCCCCCTGTGTGTCAATCAGCCAGCACCCCACTGTGTGTCAATCAGTCAGCCTCCCCCTGTGTGGCAATCAGCCAGCCTCCACCGTGCCAACCAGCCAGACTCCCCCCCCATGTGTCAACCAACCAGCCTTCCAGTGTGTCAATCAGCCAGCCTCCCCGTGTGTCAATCAGCCAGCCTCCCCCATGTGTCAATGAGCCAGCCAACCCCTGTGTCAATCAGCCAATCTCCTTCTGTGTCAATCAGCCAGCCTCCCCCTGTGTTTCTCATCCTGTGTCTCCCCTGCGATCAGCCCAGCCCAACGCAGCGCAGCGCAGCATACACTTACCTGTACCTCCTGCTGTTTGCTGCTCGGCTTCTCCTCCTGCTGTGCCACTCCCAGTCCTCTGCTCTGCACTTCCTCACATGCAGGAACGCAGAGAGTCATCTTGTCACGTTGTGCGAGTGCACCGTGAAAGGGCCATTGAATAGATTAGAGGCAGCAGGGGAGGCGGAGCTCGGGAGGTTCTAACAAGTAGTGTTAGTCCTCCCAGTCCTTACCGGATGGGCCGCAGCGGCGGGCGTGGAAGGTCCTTGGTTTAAATTTCTGGCAGTCTGGCTAATGGGTGGCCCGATGCACCCCTGGCCCACCCCTTAGTTTCGCCTATGCTGTTGCTGACTGTGCCTACCTATACTCCTCTAGTTATATGTTGGAAGAGATTGCTCCACACAGGAGCTGCAAAGAATCAGTTCCAGACTCTTCGCACATTGGCCGTCTTTCCGAGTATAGATTAAGAAAGATGGTGCAGACGGGACAGGTATAGGGGGAAACTGCCCTTAAAATGCCCCCCCAGTGTGGCACATTATTTATCCCAACGTAGCCTCTCAATTCACTTTGAACTGTTCATGATTTGCTGATAGAAATAAAAAGCATTGAAGAAAAAAAACCAAGCATTTGTGTGTACGTACGTGGGCCTAATTCAGAGATGAGCGGAAACCCGATGGCGGGAGGACCGCATCATCACCCACAATGCCTCTAGCCGCAGCATAATTGACATGCTACTGCCATTTGGGCGCAGGAATGGGGTGGCGCTGCCTGCGTTTCCAGAAAACTGGGGGGAGAGTCGGTCCCATCTTCTGGGGGTGCCGAGGCCAGTGTCTGTGTGCTCCGACGCAGATTTCCTCACCTCACAAGCGGGCAGGAGGTGGCCAATCTGAGTAAGCTTAGGCATGTTCACAATGTTGATCCGATCCTGCATCGTCGGACGCAGGTTTAGGATCAGAGATGCCGGCAGGAAGTGTCTTTTTCCTTCAGAAGCCCCCTGTGGCAAATAGCGTACACCTCTGAAGCAGACCCTGTACCAGTGTTTCTCAGACTCGGCCCTCAGGACCCCACACAGGTCATGTTTTCCAGGTCACCCAGCAGATGCACAGGTGTACTCATTATTCACTGACACAGTTTAAAAGATCCACAGGTGAAGCTAATTATTTGTCTTGTGACTCTGGGCCTGATTCAGACCCGGTCACAAGCGCTGAGCGCTCGCAACTGGGTCGATGGTGACCCACAGCGCATGCGCACGGCGAAGCCGGCTCCGTCGTGCGCATGCGCGAGACCCGGATAGCGACGGGCAATCCGTCGCTCCGGGTCTCTCACCAAAGGGGGCGTGCTGTCGATGTTGAGTGACAGCACACCCCCTTTGGTGGGCGGGCCGGGGGGGTGGCTGCCCAAACGGAGGCGTGCCCATGAGAACGCCTCCATTTGGGGGTGGCCCCACTGACATCACTTGTGTTAGAGCCAAAATCTCTCTGGGGCTTGCGGCAACGAGACCCTACCACAAGGGTCTCGTCGCAAGCCCAATGGTCGCGATGGTCTTGACCACCGCGACCATCATCATGGCCGCTCGCTGTAGCTGTGGGTGGTCACCCACAGCTACGCGAGCGGCCAGGATAAAAGTATGCAATAAATATATTAAGAATTAATAATAGACATTAAGATGTTAAAGACTCCTCCGACACCCCGGGGACAGTGCGGTGCACACAGGCTCCTGGGTCCAGGGGGGCCCACACTCCACACCCTGCACCCATCTCTTCAATACCGACCTCCCTGGAGTCCCACGTCGGCAGAAGCAGCACTACACAAATTACTGCGAAAATGGATTGGCTGCCTTTTTCCAACATTTTGCGCATGCGCAGTAGGAAAATCGCCTGCACATGCGCAGTAGACTCTGGTACAGCGCTAGAGTATACTAGTGCTCCTAATGTTCACTTCCGAGGAGGGGGGCCCCGGACAGAGGCCCTGATTCAGAGCCGGACGCTCTGACAGAGCGCTCGCTCTGAATCAGGGCCGACCTTCTTCATTATTAGAGCGGCCTCCTGGCCGCTCGTATAGCTGTGGTTGACCACCCACAGCTATAGTGAGCGGCTAGGAAGATGGTCGTGATGGTCAAGACCATCACGACCACCGGGCTTGCGACGAGACCCTTGTGGTAGGGTCTCGTTGCCGCAAGCCCAGGAGTGCTTTTGGCTCTATCAGAGCCAAGAGCACTCCCACTGACATCACTTGTGATGTCAGTGGGGCCGGCCCCAGACGGTAGGCGTTCCCATGGGAACGCCTCCGTCTCAGCAGCCACACCCCCGGCACGCCCACCAAAGGGGACGTGCAGCCACTCAACATCGACAGCACGCCCTCTTTGTAGCGAGGCCCGGAGCGACGGCTTGCTCGTTGCTATCCGGGTCTCGCGCATGTGCATGACGGAGCCGCCTCCATCGTGCGCATGTGCACTGGGCCAAGATCGACCCGCTTGCGAGCGCTCAGCGCTCGCGAGCGGGTCTGAATCAGGCCCAGAGGCTGCATATGGGCCCCCTCTTCTCTTAAGACGTCCCTGTCTGAGGCTGTAACTTAGAGGGACAGCAGTTATCACTACGGTTGTTAGTACATAGCGCAGTTAGTACATAGTGGGGATAATTATGTCAAAATGTATAATCCCAGCTGAGAAAAATAGTGTCACTTTTGCTATTTTTAATACATATGCCCTTTATTCAGAACGTATGTCGATTCAGCAAACTGACGCCATAGACAGCGAGCTCTACTGAGAGACTCCATTGAGATCAGATTATCAGATATCCTTGTACGGAAGATAATGTAACTGCTGTTCTGTACAAGTTACCCCGGGACTAGGAACAGAATGTACAACTTTTTGTCTTGTAAAGAGAAGAGCATCTGCGTAACTCACATATACAATTACGGGTAAAATGAGATCCCTAATTCAGGGCTACAATGGAAGATCATTAACGTAGCAGTTAGGTCGTGACTTCAAAGCCTCTCGCCGCGTATTTCTGCCCGATCTCGCCAGCCAGTTTACTATGTAATCTTTCCAGCAGGATATGATTCATTTATGTGAATGTGCCTTTTCCTGCCTTTGGCCTCATCTGTAATTATCTCCTCCCCTGCAGTTAATTTCTTCATCTTTGATTCAGGGCTCGGAGATAGGAAAATCAACGTGTCGGGCCCAGCGCATACGTCGTCAGAGGTGAGTAAGCCTCATAATGTGACTTAGTATCTCAAGAACAATGCAGATTAATTGTACTACTGTGCATGGGTTCCGTGCGTTATAATTTAACCGCTGATGGAGAGAAAAGCGAAACGTCACCAGCAAGAAATATTTTTATATTTCAAGAGCAAAAACTGCTTAAAGAACTCTCCTCTAATCCTAAAGTATAGAGTAAACCGCCCAGACTGCTCGCAGTACTAGGTAACCGTGGGTCTAGTTACTAAGTAGTGTGAGTGAAAAGTGATAAGGTGTCAGCCAATCAGCTCCCAACTGTCATCTCACAGGCTGTGTTTGAAAAATTACAGTTGGGAGCTGATTGGCTGGCACCTTATCACTTTCTTATCACTGTTCACTCAGGCCCTGATTCAGAGCCGGACACTCTGACAGAGCGCTCACTCTGAATCAGGGCCGTCCCTGCTCCTTTTTGGAGCGGCCTCCTGGCCGCTCGCATAGCTGTGGGTGACCACCCACAGCTATAGTGAGCAGCCAAAATGATGGTCGCGATGGTCAAGACCATCGCGACCATCTGGCTTGCGACGAGACCCTTGCGGTAGGGTCTCGTTGCCGCAAGCCCAGGAGTGCTTTTGGCTCTATCAGAGCCAAAAGCACTCCCACTGACATCACTAGTGATGTCAGTGGGGCCGGACCCAGACGGTAGGCGTTCCCATGGGAACGCCTACGTCTGGGCAGCCACGCCCACGGTACGCCCACCAAAGGGGGCGTGCTGTCAACCACCATCGACAGCACGCCCCCTTTGGTGAGAGACCCGGAGCCGTCATTATTCGGGTCTCGCGCATGCGCACGACGGAGCCGCCTCCGTCGTGTGCATGCGCACTTGGGCACCATCGACCCACTTGCGAGCACTCGGCGCTCGCGAGCGGGTCTGAATCAGGGCCTCTGTCTCCTAACACTGCTTAGTAACTAGACCCCTGAGTCCTAGACCATATCCCAGATTGTCAATGGCACCTGCCTACTGATCAGTTCTACCGCTGAAATCGTCTGGAGAACTTAGAATTTCAGCACACTGACACCTATTTTTTTAATTATTTTACGCTAGTGATTAGACGGCTGACATTAAGGGGTATATTTACTAAAGTGAGAGTTTTTAGTTGTGGAGATGTTGCCCATAGCAACCAATGAGATTCTAGCTATTATCTTCTAGAAGGTGTTTTTTAAATGTGATGTAGAATCGGATTGGTTGCTATGGGCAACATCTCCACGTCTAAAAAAACTCACTCTAGTAAATTTACCCCTAAGCGTTAATCTGGACAAAGAGAACATCGGGCCAGTGCTTCTCATTCCAGTTCACAGGGAACCCCTTACAGTGCATGTTTTCCATACCCCATACACTTCAGCGCAGGTGTAGTCATTGCTGACTGATAAAGATTCACAGGTGGGGCAAATACTTCACTTGTGATTCTGTGAGGAGAGCTGGAAAACATGCACTGTTAAACTGGGTACACACTATACATTATATCGTTCCACTGCGGATCAGAATGATATATTGTACGGATCTCTGAGCCCCGTAGAGAAGGGCCGTATTCAGTTAGATGCGAAAAAGTTTTGGCGATGACATAATTTTGCCAGGCGGAAATGTATCGTCGTATTCAATTCCAAATACTTTTACGCGAAAATGCAATGCGAAGCTTTTTCGCCTATGAATAGGTGGTGAAAAAAAGTGCAGAATTGCGGTTTTGGGGTGCAAATGTCGGGAAACCACTCAGCACCCTTGGGACAGCCACCCAAAGCATAACTAAGTAAAAAAAAATCAAAATGAAGAACACCCCAAAAAATGACTTTGAAAAAGGGGGCGTAAAAAAAAACAAAGTCGGGGTACAAACTTAAAAACTAGTGAAATAAGCTTTGGGGGAGGGGTCTGCAAGTATGGGGGAGGTGTTTTTTTGATTGCAGGTGCTTGCTGAAGGTGCGTTTTTTTATTTTTTAGAACTTCACTTTTGCGATTTTTAACCATGCTTGCACCCATATTCATGTACCCCAAATTTGCTGGGACTAGTTATTTTCTCCAAAGAATCTGCAAAATGCTATTCTTCACCACTTGTGCAAAGACGCTAATTAGCAGCTATTGAGAGCATTTAAGTACCCCAAATACCTTCAGTAGGGCTATTCATCTACCATGATCCCCAACATTATTGCATCTTTTGGGGGGTGTCAGGCTGATTTCCCCAAATCTGACAGCACTTTTCGCCTGTTTGCGTTTCTCCGGGATCCGTTTTTGCGTCCTTTGGAATTGAATAGGGCGAAAAGCGGGGCAGCGCACGAAAGTTCCCACCTCCAAAACGCGCGAAGTCGGCGAAAAGCAGATTCTGCCGACGGCGCCGAAATTATCGTGGCTAATTGAATACGGCCCAAGGTATTTAAGAGTTGGGGGGCCATCTACCATTAATTATTTGGGCTTATTCCCCGAAAGCACACGTTTTCTGGAGGTATCCGCGATCATCTAGTATCACCCCCATGTATGAAGGAGGGACAGCAGCATGTATAATACCGATACCCTGCTGCGATCTCTCAATTCCCGCTGGCAGCCTCAGCCCTCATAGGTTTCTATGGGAGATGCGACTCTGCCAAATTTACCAACTTCGGGAATGCCATGCATTCCTGAGATTGCCCCCCGCACCTTAAGATGGCGTTATCTTGTAGCCTGTGGGCTACACATGGCATAATTAGCCGGCAGAGAGTTTCCCGGAACCCTCCCTGGCAATGGGGGCGGAGCCTGTGCAGTCAGCGGTACAGAGCGTGCTCCAGGCACATTGCCCGGATGGGATCCTTTCTGAGCCCCTGTCCCTGCGGGTGCCGGATGATACATTCCAGAGCTATGATCGCATCTTGCAACGCGGTCATGGGCGGTAATATCAGGGCCAGTGATCATTAATAAATGAGCCCCTTGGACACCAGAACAATAAAAATGGGGGTATAGAAACAGTTCACGTACTTGAATGTATGTAAATATTGTCATAGAGAGAATCACCCTATACAGAACAAGGGAAGTAGTACTGAGCAGTTGATGCTACATGCAGAAAAATAGGTACTGAGTATTGCATCCACTATACAGGATAAGGAAGTAGTACTGCGCAGTCAATGCTACGTGGAGAAAAGGAATACTGAGCATTGCATCCACTATACAGGATAAGGAAGTAGTACTGCGCAGTCAATGCTACGTGGAGAAAAGGAATACTGAGCATTGCATCCACTATACAGAACAAGGGATGTAGTACTGTACAGTTGATGCTAAATGGAGAAAAAGAATACTGAGAATTGCATCCACTATACAGAGCAAGAAAAACATTGGAACATTGAAATAATGGCTTCCAGTAACAAGGCTTTAGGTGCTGGGACTATCCCTGTAAATCAGCAACTGTTGGGGACTATCCCTGTAAATCAGAGACTGTTGGGGACTATCCCTGTAAATCAGAGACTGTTGGGGACTATCTCTGTAAATCAGAGACTGTTGGGGACTATCCCTGTAAATCAGAGACTGTTGGGGACTATCCCTGTAAATCAGAGACTTTTGGGGACTATCCCTGTAAATCAGCGACTGTTGGGGACTATCCCTGTAAATCAGCGACTGTTAGGGACTATCCCTGTAAATCAGAGACTGTTGGGGACTATCCCTGTAAATCAGAGACTGTTGGGGACTATCCCTGTAAATCAGAGACTGTTGAGGACTATCCCTGTAAATCAGAGACTGTTGAGGACTATCTCTGTAAATCAGCGACTGTTGGGGACTATCCCTGTAAATCAGCGACTGTTGGGGACTATCCCTGTAAATCACAGACTGTTGGGGACTATCGCTGTTAGTAATACTTAGGTCACTCACCTGTGTGACTTAGCTGTCAGTATCCCCATGGCGTTTATATATATATATATATATAGAGGTATTTTTGATTACTCCTCCCCAGGAGAAGGACGACTGCTCAAAGCTCCTGAGACAGGTGAAAGTGGATCTACACCTGGGTGACAGTGAGGATAACAGTGGTCCTGAGACATCTCCCGGTCACAGGTAAGTCTGCTGTATGTCTGTAACTGCAGCGCTATATTCCCCGTTACCGTCATGGATCAGCCCAGCCTACCGTCTCCAGATGCAGCATGTTCTTTCCGAGGACCCCTTATTCTCCCCACATAATAATACATCTGACTGGTATAAACAGGAGGGGCCGTAATCTGGGTTGGGCGCAGTAGCGACCGTCCTTGTGACTTGATGCTAATGCCGCTACCAAGCCCTCCCCTGGTGTAGATTGGTGCGTCCAAATGTGCAAGGACTGAGACGCCCACTCGCGGAGCCTGTAGACTCTGCATGACCCATCGGCCGATTGCGTATCAGCACCTGCGACCCAAGCTGAATCAGACCCTTTGTCTTTCAACGAATCGCCTGCATCATTCCCATAAGCCGCAACATCTCCGTGCGTCTATATAGTCACCCCCGTCCACCCACTCCCAGGAACGCCCCTCACATTTCTGCTAACGTGCGTCTAAATCTGTACAGCGACTCTGCACGTACAAAATCGGGACGTAGGCGCGGTGCAACTCGGACGAACCAACATCGACCCAGAATCAGGCCCCAAAGCGCAGGGATTGTCTGACTTCCCCCACATTACCATCGGAAATCTTTCTTTTTAAATCACTTTAATGACTGCTGAGTCTGTCTCCCTCATACAGTGTCACTGACATAGGTAAGTCGTCGCCATCCCAGGAGTGGGCGGAGACAAACAGAAATGTAATGGTAACCTTGATGTATGCATATAGCACATAGCACTACAGCAGTTGGAATTGCGTGAAACCAGTTTGTACATGCGGGATGCAGGCAGGGAGCCGACGGTCGAAATGCCGACCGCCAGCTTCCCGGCAAGGTACTAATGACAGGCGTCAAAATCCTCACGCTTGTCATTAGACCTACGCTGGGAGCCCGACGCCCGGCGTACAGAACGAAGGTAAGCCGGGCGCGGACAGCCGCGGGGGGAGGGTTAGGTTTTAGGGCTCCCAGGGGGGACTCAGGGTTAGGCACACCCCCAAGAGGGTTAGGTTTAGGCTAAGGGAAGGTGTTTTAGGGTTAGGCACCCCCCCGGGAGACAGATTTAGGCTGCGGGGAGGGGGGGGGTTTAGGTTTAGGCACTTAGAGGGGGGTTAGGGTTAGGCACTTGGGGGGAGGTTAGAGTTAGGCACCCCTAAAGGAGGGTTAGGGTAGGGGGTAGGGTTAGAGGTACTTACCTAAATTAGCCCCCGGGAGGGTTAGGTTTAGGCTAGGGGAAGGTGGGGTTAGGGTTAGGCAGCCCCGGGGGAGGTTAGGGTTAGGCACCCTCCTGGGAGACTTAGGGTTAGGCTGCAGGGAAGGGGAAGTTAGGTTTAGGCACTTAGAGGGGGGTTAGGGTTAGGCACTAGGGAGGGAGGTTAGGGTTAGGCACCCCTAAAGGAGGGTTAGGGTTAGGGGGGGTTAGGTTAGTTAATACTTACCTTTACAGCTGTCGGGATCTTCACTGGTGCTGGTCTTCCGGTACAAATGCACAGGGCCGCCAAGAAACAGGACCCCCCAACGCTAGGCTGGGGCTGCTCCCCATTGTACAGGCCGGGGGCTGCCAGGCACAATCCACGTGTCCTCAGAGCATTCGGCAGGCGAGGGCGTATATGGGCGGATGTCTCAGACTTGGCCAGGCCTGTATACACCACCGACAGTTTAACTACAAAAGCTACAGTCTGTTAGGGGAGAGATAAGACTGGCCCGCCACAGCTGCCTCATTAATCCTCTCCTTGTAAATGTCTCACTTTCATTATAATACCCCGAGCCATCAGCTCCTCCATCTCGTCCTGTTGTTCTGTCACTGTAATAGTCGTTTATCTCTGCACTAGTAAAATGACTTTAAAACACAAAACATAATTAAAGTCATTTGGAAAACATGAATTATTGTCATCGAGCAATACAACGCGTGAATGCAAATCAGCGCGTGCTACAGTCGTGCGGATCCTGCTACGCGGAAATTCTTTTTTTCACCTTGGGTTCAATATTAGATTATTTCTTACAACACCGTAATTATATATTCTAAACCAGCCCTACGGCGAGATGTGCTCCCGCGCCTTGCCCAGCGGTATACAGCCGCTGATCTGTGTATAACCTTTCGCCTCTCGCTGTAACCTGGTGTCTGATTGCAATTTAGCGCCTCCTTTAAGAAGAGAACTAAGAGCAGACGGAAGAAAGAGGAAAAACCGAAGGAGCTGCGGCCACGGATGCGTCCCGGGGATGATGGGGAGGACGCAGAATGGGTTAAAGCTAAAGGAAAAGTACGTTACAGATTATATCTACTGAGCTATATTACCATAAATGTCATCAAAACTACTTTATGGATTTGCAGTCACGCTGCATCTCATTACATTATTACTGTGTGTTATTCGCATAGGATTTGAGACATAATACTAATTATTTTGTCTTATTTTGGTCACCATAACGTAGATATTGCAGATGTGAGTAAAACTATGGTACCGTACATCCATGTCTGAGGGGTAATTGGCTCAGAAATCATGTTCAGATGCCGCCAAACTATTGCTAGTTCTAAGGAGCCCCTAATAGGTCGTTAATACCTTTAAAGCCTCCTCAACATGAAGAGGTTATGCTCTAAGATAAGTAATGGCCCCCGAGCGCCCTGTTATGTAGCGTTTCGGCGCGTTGCCTGGAACTGGAGAGACACGGCCATTGGAGAGGCACAGATGAGATGATAATATATAAGTGCTAACACATTAGTCGCTGTTCTCGAGACTCCGCTGTGCTCAACGCAAGGTCACAGGCGCCTAACCCTGAGGCTCGTTAGTAACACGGCCAGATCATACTACCGCATCCTTTGGTGAACCTGTTTCTCTAATATATTATACTGTATGTATATGTAGATAGATAAAGGGCCTTATTCTGAGACAAATGCAACTTTGTACGTGGCCGCAGTGTTTTTTCCGCATACTGTGCATGGACCGTGTGGGTGCACATCCATCTCTGGACATACCAGCATGTTTTGCTCTTTGGCCATGCTAAAAATGTTGCAATGCATGCTGGGATTTGTAGTACAACAACGGCTGGAGGGCTGCTTATTGCCCACCCCTGTTCTAGAACATACTTGCTTACTCTACAGCGAGTTCGTTTGGGAGGTTTGCCAAAATCTGGTGGAGCTCCCGGCTACCTGGATGAGTAGTAAAGTCTTCCGCCTCTTGGCCCCACCCCGCTACACAACGCTGCGATTACCGGCATTGGGAAGTAGGGGCACGGTGATGCAATCACATCACCGCGCTTACCGGACCAGCCAACAATGCTGTGACTCGCCCCTCCCACCCCCGTCAGGCTGACCTGGCTGCCCCCTTTCCGGAGGGGGCAGCCAGTATATCGGGACTAATGTTCCAGGACACTCAGAATTCTTCATGGATTCCACAAGGGGCTGGAAAGATTCCTTAGAGATTCTGCTCCACGGTGACATTATAGCATCGCACACCGGCTGCAGATTTGTCAGCTGTATGTGCATTATATTGAGATTAATGTACATTACACTGATATCATTGGGCCTGTTTCGTTACGGATCGCTATTGCGATCGCAACTGCGATCACGCACGGTCTCACTGTGAAAATATGCTAATGATTGCGATCGCTATGCCGTCGCAGCCAAACATAAGGACGCCCACGTCCCCTTACACACATCCGTAATACTTTGCAAGTCTGCGAAACCATCGGTAACATGGAGGAGTACCATCGCAGCCTCACGCACACTGGCACAAGCTCTGACCTTACTCAGGAATTGCTAACCTCATCGCACGCACTGAAGCGTATGGCATCGCAGTGGCTAATTTATGCACGCTCCTGTAACAGCGTTCAAACGCACTGGCACGCCTGCATTTCACCGACCATACCCCCTTCACCAACCCACAACGTAACAATCGGCCGATTGCGTGCATAATCGCAGTTGCGATCGGTAATGAATCAGGCCCATATTCATGTACGTGGGACCGGTGTGAGATGACGTGTGCTGCGTGACATGGCGCGTTATCCTGCTGGAAGTAGATATTACAAAATGGTGACCATTACACCCCCACTGGCCACAGTTTATTAAATCATTGACACAATTCAGGATGGGTTCGGTATGATTTTACAAATCCCGACAGCGGCTGCTCGGCAGGGGTGAAAATCCCGATCGTCCAAGGTAAGTATTTCCTAACCCTATTCTACCCCCTAACCCTGCCAGGCTTGCCTACCCTCCCGATTTGGCCGGGAGCCTCCCGATTTTCGGGTGCCGCTCCCGGCCCCCCGGAAAGGCAGGCAAGCCTCCCGGAAGCTTGAGACCCTCCCGACCCCCCCCCTGAAAAAAACGGAAACCCCCGCAGCGGGGGGCCCGGTGACACGATTCGCGCAGAATCGCGTCATCGTGGCCCCGCCCCCTGCTTCACAATGCTGAAAATAACAGCATTGTGAAGAGGGGGCGGAGTCACGATGATGCGATCGTGCGGCCCCGCCCCCAGTGTGCCACCAAATTGCCGACCCACCCCCGGCTCCGCCCCAATGGCCGGCCCCACCCCCTGCTATTAGCCGACAATCAGCTCCCTCCTTGAAGGCTGGAGCTGATTGTCGGCAAGTATTCCCTAACCCTCCCCTTCGACCGGTAAGCCAGGCTGACAGCGTAGGTAAAATGAGAGGCGTCAAGATTTCGATGCCTGTCATTTAACCCTTGCCGCTATTAGACAGTCGGGAAGCCGGTGGTCGGCATGGTCCTATGTATTCTTGTTTTTTTAATACAAATTCCGATCCTACCGTCTCCAGCCCGCACCAGAAATCGTCATTCATCAGACCAGGCAATGGCTTTCCAATTAATATCTGTGATTATTTATTATATATCTTATCAGCTGTTTATATAGCGCACACATAATGCACAGTGCATCACAGAGAGTATATCAGTCACATCTGTCCCTGCCCCAGTGGAGCTTACACTCTATGGACCTCATTCAGAGTCACTCGCTAGCGCTGTGCGCTCGCTAGCGGGCCAATGGTTTACGTACGTACATGCGCATGCTTCGTTCTGTGCTCGCCCAGCAAAGACAGAGCAGTGAAATGAGAGACAGGTGAGGCCGTTTGTAGGTGGTAACAGGGGCAGGACACTAATAACAGGGTTGGAGATGCGAACGCAGGCATGCCTGAGTGTTTCAACTCCATTTTAGAGGCGTGCATAATTAACATGCAGCGTCATAGTACACATCACATGCCTGTTTTTTACACTGAAGTCCTCGCAGTGCTTGTGGTAGGGTAAGGCAACCACAAGCGCTTCCGATTGTCCTCGATGTACCAGTGTTTTAATACACTTCCTGGAGATGACGTGTGCTGGTGGGCGGCTCTGCATGTGCGATTGGGCGTACACTGACCGCTCGCTAAGACATGGTGCTGTATTCTACCTAGTACATGGTGCAATGTTCTGTGCACTCAGAGATGCTCTGCTCCATACTAATGTTCTAACGCATAGCTCAATAATACGGCATTTTTGCCCTTCCCCTCCTCTCTCATCCTTATATCTCTCTTATCAGCCACATACCTTTGTTTAACCCCTTCATCTCCCATGTTATTATGTCCCCTTTCATCAGTCTCCCTCCCGTTGTTATATAATACCCGAGCCTTATTACCTTACTTATCACCTTAACAGATGTTATTGAAGTGATTAGTGAGAGACACTTGAAGCTACTTAAGGTTCTTTAACATCTTGCAGTTAAGTAAGTTGTCCCTTGTTAATGAGAAGAGAGCATTTGTAATTCACATAATAATACACTAGGTGGCAGTGTTTTATAGAAGCATAGCGAGGCTATACCTTGGTTAAACAGTAAATATACTGCGCTGATAATAATACAGATTGCATCTTCGTATCTGAAAGAATATCTAACACCTGCAGGACATCAGCGTGCTGTAATGTCATCAATTCGGGCGACTGAGCAGGAATTTCCATTTAGAACTAAGCTTTTAAAGATAGTGGCATTATTTTTTTCTTGTTGGAAAATGGAATGACATGGTGTCAGCTTGTACAATGAAGGGTTAAGTGTACTAATATGAATACTAGAGCAGAAATGTGCTTTGATTGCTTGAAACAAAAGCTAAACAGATATTGCCCAAGATCACTCGTTATAACACCGCTATATAGTATTTTAAACCGAGGAGTCAAGCAGTTGAAATGGCGAGTGAAAGGTTAATAGCATGTTATTATTTGTTATACTTCTCTTTACAAACAAGACAGGTAATAAACCTCCCAGGAAAGAAATAAAATGTAGCGGTGAAACGCGTTAATGGCTCCCGCAGTTTTCTTTATTATATCTCCATGTACTGCAGGTCGAAGCGTTCTTGGACTTCCCAGGAGCCATGGCCTTTCGGTAAGAAAAGCTACGTAAAGCCAAAAAGTCACAATCAAAGACTTGAGGTTAGAAGATCTATCCTGATATGAGATTACCATGTGTTTTAGTCTCCCTTTAATTACTACACTTTTTTATTTTTTTATAGATTTGTCAATTTTATTATGAGTGATTTGTGAAAATTCTGATTTTTTTGTTATTTTAGAAATTTTTGCAAATATTATACAAATGTTCTAAAATACAGCTGCTACTCTGAAAGAATGTATCTATTAAAGTATTATCATTGGCAATAAAATCAGACTATTAATAGCGAAAACAGGGGGAGCGAGCACGGGGTACAGGAGTGATTCCTACAGCGCTTAGCAACTGTTCCTTTCTATTTCAGGAATCGCACGGAAGCCGACAGATCTTCCCAGATCACCCCGGACGAGGTTACTGGGCAGGAGCCCAGGTCTAACCCGGTGAGAATGTTTGACTTTGCGGTCTTAAAGTGCACCTGTCATGTAATTGTAAAACAATATTACCTAACATTATTATTATTATTATTTATTTATATGGTGCCACAAATGTTCTGCAGCGCCTTACAAAGTACATAAACAAGTTGTAGACAAACGACTTACAGAACAATACAATACAGGACCAGGACATGGATAATATATATTGCTACATTAGTGACCATAACACCCAGATAAGCAACAGAACATAAGCAACCAAGTGTTAGGTGCCCTAGTGGGGAGTAAGAAGTAGATGAAACTAAAGTAGGGAGAAGCACAAGAGGGTAGAGAGCCCTGCTCGTAAGAGCTTACATTCTAAAAGGGAGGAGAAGACAAACAGGGGTGACACAGATGGGGTAGATGGGGAGGAAGGAGCATGTAGCAGGGAGTTAGAATGATAGCTGGAAGGCTTTGATGAAGTAGTGGGTCTTGAGAGCCTGTTTGAATTATTGCAAAGAGGTGGAGAGTCTGATGGGGAGTGGGAAAGAGTTCCAGAGGTCGGGAGCAGTGCGGGCAAAATCTTGGAGGCGGGAGTAGGAGGAAGTAGCGGAGCGGAGAGGAGCGTGAAGGGAAATGAGATCAGAGATGTATATGGGGGTAGACTGGGTGAGGGCTTTGCAAGCTAGCTTGAGAACCTTCAATTGGGTTCTAAAAGGGAAGGGGAGCCAGTGGAGGGCTTGTAGGAGAGGGGAGGCAGATGTAGAGCATTTGGAGAGGAAGATAAGCTGTGCAGCAGCATTAAGGATAGACTGGAGAGGAGAGAGATGGGACTTGGGGAGGCCAGATAGGAGGAGGTTACAGTAGTCAAATCTGCAGATCACCAGTGAGTGTATGAGGGTTTTAGTAGGATCCTGGGTGAGATAGGGTCTGATCTTAGAAATATTTTTGAGATGGAAATGACAGGACTGTGAGAGGTTCTGGATATGTGGTTTGAAGGAGAGGGATGAGTCAAGGATAGCTCCAAGACAGCGCACCTTTTGACTACATGAGATAGTTATTCCATCAATTGATAAAGAAATAGTGGGAGTTGAGGTTATTGGGGAGGGTGGGAAGACGATCAGCGCTGTCTTAGCCATATTAAGTTTAAGAAATCAGTGGGACATCCAGGAAGAGATGGCAGAGAGACAGTTGGAGATACGAGTCAGAAGAGAGGGGTAGAGATCAGGGAAGGAAAGGTAGATCTGAGTATCATCAGCATAGAGATGATAATGGAGGTCAAAAGAGCTGATGAGTTCACCTAGAGAGGAAGTATAGAGGGAGAATAGGAGAGGTCCAAGAACAGAATCTTGGGGAACACCTACTGTAAGAGGCTGTGGGGGGGAAGAGGAGTCATGAGAGGAAACCGAGAAAGATTGGTCAGAGAGATAGGAGGACAGCCAGGCAGAGGCGTCACTAGGGCTGGTGTCACCCGGTGCTATAACTCATGGTGACACCCCCCCTCCAAAAAAAAAAAAATTGATATGCAGCTCCACGAACTCTCCCCAAATACCAGTCCAGCAATCACACTTAGACAATGCCACCAATAGTGGTGCCCCGTAGATTGCAGTGACCGCCAGATAATACAGAGAGCGTCGTAGTAACCGCCAGATAATGTAGAGAGTCACAGTGAATGCCAGATAATGCAGAGACCATCATTGACCCACATATAACACATAATATGAATACACCCCTTATACACACAGAAACACAATAATTATACCCATGCACATACATTAATCACCATCCCCAGCATAGACAGTATTACCTCCCCAAGTTAAAAACAAATACACCCTCCCCCATTGAATAAGTATATCATCCCCCTAGGTCTGATGGGCAATGTCGCTGACGAAACGTGGGAGCAACCCTCGTCAGTGACATAGCGGGTACACACTGGCCGATATACCCGATATGTACATATCTTCTAGTGTGTACCTGGCATTAGGTTTAGGGAGGGGAGGTTAGGTTTAGGCACCAGGGGGAGGGTTAGGCACTAGGTGGGGAGGGATAGGGTTATGCACTAGAGGTGAAAGGGTTAGGCACTAGACGATAGGGTTAGGGTTAGCCACTAGGGGAGAGGATTAGGGATAGGCACTAGGGGGAGAGTATTAAGGTGTGGGGAGGGGGAGGTTAGGGTTAGACACTAGGAGGGGAGGGTTAGGGTTATGCACTAGAGGTGAGAGGGTTAGGGTTAGGCGCTAGGAGAGAGTGTTAGGGGGTGTGGGGAGGGGCAGGTTAGGGTTAGGCACAAGGAGGGGAGGGTTAGGGTGCAGGGAGGAGGAGGTTAGGTTTAGGCACTGGGGAGGGAGGGTTAGGGGTATGGAGAGGGGGAGGGTTAGGCACTGGGGGGGTTTGGGATAGGCACTAGGGGGGAGGTTTAGGGTGCGGGGAGGGGCAGGTTAGGTTTAGGCATTGGGGAGGGAGGGTTAGGGGTTATGGTTAGGGGTATGGAGTAGGAAATAAAGGACAGGAACAACACAGCCCCTGCAGGCACAGGTCTAACATAACAAACACACACACACAATGACGGGTAATGCCCCCCCTCCCCCCCCCTCCTCCCTCATTGAATTAGTTACTTCCCATTACACATACTGTATACATTAGACCATAGTCACTGTGCTGGCTGCTGCTGTCTCCCAGCTCCTTCTCATCCTCGCTGACTGGGAGGTCAGAGGGTCACGCTGGGAAGAAGCAGGGACCGTGTACAAACTACTTGTCAGTATTCAAGTGTAATCAACAGTGTCTGAATACACTTGAACACTGGAAAAATGTTTTGTAGACTGTCCCTGCTTGTTCCCAGCGTGACGATCTACCGGACAGCAGTGAGGAGCAGAAGCTCAGCTGCCATCCATCCACCCCAGCGGCTTCAGCCAGGCTGATCAGTAATCAGCCCCCTGCCTCTAGCACTCGCACCCCCGCCCCACATGGAGGGGACTGCATGAGGAGCTCAGCCGCACTTACTGTATAGTAGGCTGCCGCTGGCTGTCTCAGTGTGACAGGCGCAGCGGCAGCCGGCAGAAGCAAAAACTGTCTCAGCAGCTGCTGCAGGGAGAGTGCCTCCCCAGCCTGGCGTCTCCCTGCAGTGCAGGACCTGCTGAGCGGGGGGTGGGGATGAGTCGGATTTTGGTGTCACCCCCTTGGAGGGTGACACCCGGTGCGGCCCGCACCCACCGCACCCCCCTTGTGACGCCACTGCAGCCAGGAGAGGGTAGTGTTACGTAGACCAAGGGAGTGAGGATTTGCAGCAGGAAAGGGTGGTCCACAGTGTCGAAAGCAGCAGAGAGATCAAGGAGAATGAGAAGAGAGTAGTGGCCCTTTGATTTGGCAGCAAGGAGGTCGTTGCTGACTTTCAGTTTCAGTGGAGTGGAGAGAACGGAAGCCGGACTGAAAAGGGTCAAGGAGGGAGTGGGAGGAAAGAAAAGCAGTAAGGCGTTTGTAGACAATCAAGGAGTTTGGAGGCAAAAGAGAGGAGAGAGATGAGTCGGTAGTTAGAAAGAAGGTTAGGATCAAGGGTAGGTTTTTTAAGAATGGGGGAGACAATGGCATGTTTGAATGCAGAAGGGACAGTGCCTGATGAGAGGGAGAGGTTAATGAGGTGGGCAAGATGGGAGCAGGCAGAAGTAGAGAGGAAGTGGGAGGGGATAGGATCAAGGGGGGAGGTGGAAGGGGGGGAGGACCGGATGAGGGCTTCAGGGGGAGAAGGATTTTAGAGTTGGTAAAGCTGATGGGGAGGGGTTATCTGGGAAAGGAGGAGGTGGAGAGCTTGGGGACTGGTTTGATATGATGTCCTGACGTATGGAATCAATTTTAGATGTAAAGTAGGAAGTAAAGTCAAGGCCAGAGAGCGAGGAGGGGGTGGGCGAAGGAGGGAGTTAAAAGTGGTGAAGAGACACTGGGGATTTGAGGACTGGGAGGAGATGAGGTTCTTGAAGTAGGACTGTTTAGAGAGGGAAAGGGAAGCACTGTAGAATGAGAGCATAAATTTGAAGTGGAGAAAATTTGCCGTTGAGCGTGATCTCCTCCACTGTCGCTCGGCGGTTCGTGAACACTTTTGCAGTTATCTGGTGCATGTGGAATGCCACGGTTGAGGAGTAGATCTGTGAGTGTGAGTAGTGATCGCCGGAGCAACAGAGTCCAGAGCAGAAGTAAGGGAGGCATTGTATAGGGAAGTGGCTTGTTCAGGGCAACAAAGAGAGAGGATAGGGGAGAGAAGCGAGTCAAGCAGGGAAGAAAAGGAAACGGTGTCGATAGCGTCAATGTTACGTTTAGCAATGGTGGCTTTTGGTGGTAGAGGAGGGGAAGGAGAGAGGGACAGGTTAAAAGAGAGAAGGTGATGGTCAGAAAGTGGGAAAGGGGAATTGGAGTGATCAGAAATATCGCAACGGTGAGTGAAGACCAGATCAAACATATGGCCACTCACATGGGAGGGTGAGGAGGTCCATTGGGAGAGACCAAGTGAAGATGTAAGGGTGAGGAGTTTGGAGGCAGAGGATTCTGTGGGGATATCAATTGGAACATTCACATTATGTACTTACTGGGGCACACTAGAGGGAGGAGGGTGGTAATGATGGGATGTAGTGTGGAAGCCGACAGTCTAAATGCTGACCGCCGGCTTCCAGACTCTCTAAACCCGAAAACTCCATCAGAGCATCCTGGGGGCTGGTATGGCTGCAGTCTGCCATTTGGAGCCTCCAGAGCACCTTCCAAGAGGCACTGCATCCGCAGTTCTGGCTGCAGGGACCGTGGATGGTCGGAGGTGCCGCCCACAGAGCGCTGCGTCCTGTGTGGTGGCACCGGTCACCCATAGCTAGTTACGGCCCTGCTGTGTACCCAGCTTTACCGTTGTCAGATTGTAAGACTCTGTGGCCTAACTAGTGCCGTATTACCTGTTTTCTGTAGTCATGTGACCACTCTTACACCCGTGATGGGCAACCTGATACATTTCATGGCTCCATCAGCGTCCCTCTAATCCTCCAGCACAGGGCCCTTCCTCTCAGTAATACATTATGTGTAGGTTTGGATTTTATGTTGTACTTCTGTAGCACTGAGGAGGTTAGGGAGAAAGTATCATTAAAATGTGCATTTTTTTTTTAACAGTCAAATTAAACTGTCGATAGTCAGAGGTTTCCAAACAGTGAGGCCCTATGGCCTGGTGCCAATTTGGAAGGATAAGAATGAAATAGTATCAGCAGCAGGAGCCTGTGATACGCAGACATCGTGCATAATTCCAGCGTCTTTAATGACATCATTTGTTTCACTTATTATCTTACATAATGATAACACCTGCGCTGTGTGTATTTACTCCGGGCCTCAGTCATGGGTAATGATTATGTAACGGGCCGGTGACTCATTGTTACATATTCTCACTTTCATATAGATTTGTGCTTTAATACTGATGTATATAAACAATATGATAAATTCAGTGTTTTTTATTTTTTTTATTAAAGAACAGTCTTCTAGATTCAGTCACATTAAGATTTAGGATAAGAGTCAGGGGATGATTTCCTTTTTTCCAATACATACGGAGAAGCCTTTAGAAATCAGAAATAGTTATTCACATTTCATGGTTATAAATTTGGTCAAACACAAATATTTTTTTTTCTTTATTAATAAGAGAAAAAGTCTTGGATGCTGCGTAGCCATCTGTAGTGTAAGTGGTACTGTGCATTCTGTGTAATGGATTAGAACAGGGGTCAGGGAACTTTTTTACCTTTTACCCCAAAATATATTTAGATACGCCGACGTTCCCCCTTTGATTTAAAAGGAAGGATATCATATAGTAGTGCCCCATATAATGCCTCTGTAGTAGTGCCCTCATATAATGCCCCTGTAGTAGTGCCCCCATATAATGCCCCCATAGTAGTGCGCCCATATAATGCCCCCGTAGTAGTGCCCCCATATAATGCCCCTGTAGTAGTGCCACCATATAATGCCTCTGTAGTAGTGCCCCCATATAATGCCCCTGTAGTAGTGCCACCATATAATGCCTCTGTAGTAGTGCCCCCATATAATGCCCCTGTAGTAGTGCCACCATATAATGCCTCTGTAGTAGTGCCCTCATATAATGCCCCTGTAGTAGTGCCCCCATATAATGCCCCCATAGTAGTGCCCCCATATAATGCCCCTGTAGTAGTGCCCCCATATAATGCCCCTGTAGTAGTGCCCCCATATAGTGCCCCTGTAGTAGTGCCCCCATATAATGCCCCTGTAGTAGTGCCCCCATATAATACCCCTGTAGTAGTGCCCCCATACAATGCCCCTGTAGTAGTACCCCCATGTAGTGCCCCTGTAGTAGTGCCCCCATATAATGCCCCTGTAGTAGTACCCACATGTAGTGCCCCTGTAGTAGTGCCCCCATATAATGCCCCTGTAGTAGTGCCCCCATATAATAACCCTGTAGTAGTGCCCCCATATAATGCCCCTGTAGTAGTGCCCCCATATAGTGCCCCTGTAGTAGTGCCCCCATATAATGCCCCTGTAGTAGTACCCCCATGTAGTGCCCCTGTAGTAGTGCCCCCATATAATGTCCCTGTAGTAGTACCCCCATATAGTGCCCCTGTAGTGCCCCCATATAATGCCCCTGTAGTAGTGCCCCTGTAGTAGTGCCCCCATATAATGCCCCTGTAGTAGTCCCCCCATATAGTGCCCCTGTAGTAGTGCCCCCATATAATGCCCCTGTAGTAGTGCCTCCATATAATAACCCTGTAGTAGTGCCCCCATATAATGCCCCTGTAGTAGTGCCCCCATATAGTGCCCCTGTAGTAGTGCCCACATATAATGCACCTGTAGTAGTACCCCCATGTAGTGCCCCCATATAATGCCCCTGTAGTAGTACCCCCATATAGTGCCCCTGTAGTAGTGCCCCCATATAATGCCCCTGTAGTAGTGCCCCCATATAATGCCCCTGTAGTAGTCCCCCCATATAGTGCCCCTGTAGTAGTGCCCCCATATAATAACCCTGTAGTAGTGCCCCCATATAATGCCCCTGTAGTAGTGCCCCCATATAGTGCCCCTGTAGTAGTGCCCCCATATAATGCCCCTGTAGTAGTACCCCATGTAGTGCCCCTGTAGTAGTGCCCCCATATAATGCCCCTGTAGTAGTACCCCCATATAGTGCCCCTGTAGTAGTGCCCCCATATAATGCCCCTGTAGTAGTGCCCCTGTAGTAGTGTCCCCATATAATGCCCCTGTAGTAGTCCCCCCATATAGTGCCCCTGTAGTAGTGCCCCCATATAATGCCCCTGTAGTAGTGCCCCCATATAATAACCCTGTAGTAGTGCCCCCATATAATGCCCCTGTAGTAGTGCCCCCATATAGTGCCACTGTTGTAGTGCCCCCATATAATGCCCCTGTAGTAGTACCCCCATGTAGTGCCCCTGTTGTAGTGCCCCCATATAATGCCCCTGTAGTAGTACCCCCATATAGTGCCCTTGTAGTAGCGCCCCCATATAATGCCCCTGTAGTAGTGCCCCTGTAGTAGTGCCCCCATATAATGCCCCTGTAGTAGTCCCCCCATATAGTGCCCCTGTAGTAGTGCCCCCATATAATGCCCCTGTAGTGCCGCTTGTACAAAAAAAAAACCCAAACAAACCACTTACCTTAATCCCCGCTCCTGCATCCGTCGCCGTCCTCTCCGCCCGGCTGCTCCTCGGAACTATGGGAGAGATGTCATAGTGTGCATGGAGAGAGCCGGAAGCTGGATTTCAGAAGAGAAATCCAGCCTCTGGCTAACGCGGCGCTGCAGGGAAGGAGCCGGGCGCCATCTGGTAATAACATCTCAGCGGGCGTCCGGCTTAGAGCCTCCTGGTGGCACAGCCGGGCATGCATATGAATCATTCTATATTATACTATATGATTCATATGCATGCCCGGCTGTCCGTCCATTACCCCCAGGAATTTCATTTTTACCCCATGTGGGGTAATTTACCCCTGTTCCCTGACCACTGGATTAGAATATAATAACCAGGGCCCGAGTATAATGACTGGAAGCCTGGGGCGTTTCCACAGTGGGGAGAGGTGGCAGTGGTGGTGGTGGGATGGGGTAGGGGTGTGTGCTCACTTGTAAAGTCATCGGGTTAGCGTACATTGTGTTGTGCTGTGATATCATTCAGGTTTATCTGTTATTATGGCTAGTTGTGATGTGTCTAGTTCTGCCATTAGGAGGTTTCCAGCGCCCGCATCTGGGGTCATTTCTGTGGCACCAGCTCCATAACACTCTGGCAGTTATAGCTTGGTACGGTGACAGCTGGCACCTGTGCCCCGCGGCCTCTGGTATTCAGTTTAGAAAGCCATTTAGCTATCTCAGCAGCCATGTTTAAGTGTGTGCCATATACCAGCGCCAAAGAGAGCCCCCTCTGGACGTGAAGAATTACCCAGCGGTGACAGCAGCTGGTCCATCTGCGCTGAGGCCGGGATCAGCTGCTCTTAGGGGAGAGCGCAGGAAAGTGTCTTCAAATCTTGGTCTCGGGAGATTCAATGTTTTGTCCACTACAGAAGTGACTCTGGGCCTCCATGAGGTGATGAATAGATAATAGTAATAATAATAATTCTTTATATATTGTTTTCTCCCAGTATGACTCATTGCACCATACACATTATGGCAGAGGGTGAAGCAGCCATCTTGGACACGCTCAGTTGCTGTCATATGTACAGTAAGAGCTTACAGTCTACATTCCCTACCGCCAATTAATCTACCAGTGTGTCTCTGTGTACTGTGGGAGGAAAATGGAGGGGATGTAGTTAGCCGATTGGGATGCCGGTCTAAGGGCCTGATTCAGTCCCCCACTCCGGCGCCACCTCCGGCGTGCGCATGCGCGAGACCCGTTCAGCGACGGCAGCCCCGTCGCTACTGGTCTCGCTACAAGACGGGGCGGCTGTCGATGGGGAGTGACAGATCGCCCCGTTATGTAGACGGGGAGGGGGGGGTGGCTGCCCAAACGCAGGCATTCCCTTAGGAACGCCTGGCGTTTGTGGGCGGCCCTACTGACATCACTCGTGATGTCAGTAGTGGACTTCCCGCTCTATTAGAGCAGGAAGTCCACTCGGGCTTGCGGGAGCCAAGACCCTACCACAGGGTCTCGTCGCAAGCCCGATGGTCGCGACAAGTTGTGAGTGGTCACCCACAGCTTAGTGAGAGGGCTGGAGAAAAAAAAAAACACGCCCTGATTCAGAGCGAGCGCTCGCCAGCAGCGAGCGGCTCTGAATCAGGGCCTAAATCCCGACGGGGGGAAGCCCGACACAGGACTTAAGATAGGCGTCGAAATACCGATGCCTATCTTATTCCCGACGCCGGAATCCAGAAGGACGCCAAGGTATGTCTGGTGCGTCTTAGCTGTTAGTCGAAGGGGGGGGGGGGGGGTGAGTGTTAGGTTTTGGCACCCCTAGGGGGGAGGGTTAGGGTTATGCACCACTGGGGGGGGGTGTTAGGCACTAAGGGGGAGAGGGTTAGGTTTAGGCACGAATGGCGGAGACTTAGGTTTAGGCACTAATGGGGAGGGGTTAGGGTGCAGGGTGGGGCAGGTTAGGGTTAGGCTACAAGAAAGGCGGTTTAGGGGGAGTAGGGGGGAGGGTTAGTATACTTACCCGACCCCGGGATGCCGCTTTCGGTATTTTGACAGGAGGCATCCAGACTGTCGGTATTACATACCAATTCCAAATGGAGATCCTGGGGTGAAACCCCTTCTGAAGCAGGGAGAACATACAAACTAAACACCATTAGCGCCCCAGCAATGTGAGACTGCAGTGCTAACCATTGTGCCACTGTGTTCCCCACAGCATGCAGCAGCTCTGGGCATTCAGTCAGATTGTAAAATTAGTTAAGAAAAGACGCGGCACAGATTTATTCAGATGCATCCTGATCAATGCAGTATTGTAGGACACACATCAGAGGACTCTAAAAAGCGTACGCTACATCTCATAAATAAAGACGAATCTGCCGTGATTAGTAAATTTGCCGTATACGTGGCCCTGGGATGGAGTCTGTCTGCAGGGGCCCCCCTCAGTGTGTGGCACCACTGCTGGGTTAATTGGCCTCCACAATGTATCTGTGGTATTGAATTTAGATTGTAAGCTCCACTGGGGCCGGAACTCATGTGCCTGAATAATATTCTCTCATTGTACAGCACAGCGGAAATTGTTAGCAAGAAATAAAATAATAGCAGTCCGGCACCTAGACACCATTCCTGTGCAGCCACGTAATAACAGTAATCAGCGCGCTGTATTATATGGTGCAGAGCCGTAATTTGCAGTTCGCCTGTATATAGTGTCGCTGCCCATTGAGACCAATTAATGAATTGCTGTGTATTTTCCAGGCTGCCGTCCCTAACTCCAGGCACAACGCTATCTTCCTGAGGTGCCATGAGCAGGCTGCACAGGACTTACAGCTGAACCCCAACTACCATGAAGACAAGCGACCCCCGAACAGTAGCCTCAACTCATCAGCAAAGCACTGATTGACGGGGATGAGAACCAGACACAAGATAGTTAATGCACCTCTCACAGCTTGTCACCAAACCTGTCACCGGCCTGGCGGAGCGTCACCGGCAGGCGAAAGGAGCGCAGCCAGTGCCCTCAATTTAGTGTTAAAGTACATTATGTATATGTTATGTATTATAAGTGTATTTATATAGCACAATACAATTATAGGACGCTTTACAGATCATTGTTTTCTGACTATAATATGTTTCTATTGATATTTTAAAATGAATTATTGTTTCGACGTATAGAGCGAGCGCAATCTCTTGTCTGGCAGATGTTTGGCTGTAATGCTCATCCTTATAGAGTCACCTTTGATTACCTGCATATATTTTGTATGCAGAATAAATGTATTAGTTACATAGGGGTCTATTCACTAAGCAGTGTTAGGAAACATAATGAAAAGTGATAAGGTACCAGCCAATCAGCTCCTAACTGCTGTGTTTGAAAAATGACAGTTGGGAGCTGATTGGCTGGTACCTTATCACTTTTCACTATGTCTCATAACACTGTTTAGTAAATAGACCCCATAAATATGTTGCCCTCCTTATAACTACAACACCCACCGGAGCACCTCAAGAGGCTGCTATAGGACCCGTCTTTGTGGGGGCCCAGCGTTGCTGGTCTATTCGTTCCTGTGCCCCCCCCATTATTTTACTATGGGGCTTGGTGAGTGAGTGTTACGCCCCTGACACCATCTTGCTATAACAACACTTGTTCTTTGTTGGCGTTATACGGCAGGAGCATTGTGGGCGCAAGCCGATGGTTATGCAGTTTGAGCTATTAGCGATAACCTGCAGTGAGCCATACATGCCTACTGTCCCGATTTGGTCGGGAGCCTCCCGAAAATCGTGTGCTGCTCCCAGCCACCCGGAAAAGTAGGCATGCCCCCCGGGCCCTCCAGTCCCCCCCCCGCAATACCTACCCAAACCCCCGCAGCGGAGGGGTTGATGACGTGATTCTCGCTGAATCGCGCCATCATGACCCCACCTCCTGCTCCACAATGCCGTAAATATCGGAATTGTTTAGCGGGGGCGGGGCCAAAATGTCACGAATACGAGGCTCCACCCCTACTCCCGCCCCTAAACGGCACATAATGTCCCGGTCACGCCCCCTTTTGCAGGCCCCGCCCCCCTGCTAAGCCGACCTGGCTGCTCCCTCCCGGCAGGGGCAGCCAGGATATCGGCAAGCATGCAGTGAGATTTTATTTGCAACAAGATTGACAGGCAGGGACACAGCATGGGACCACATCAGTCGCACCATTGGACCTCAGAATGGCCGTTACAAGTAAGACACCAGGGACGGAAATTCTGCATAAGAAGATGCAGTCACTGTTTTCGACGCGCCCCCAAACAGTCATGACACGTTTGAGTCGCCACACCCCCGTTACCTCCTGCGAACGGTCATTGTCCTTCAATCACTCTGCCTCCCAATCTTCAGTACAAGTTCCGTTACAAGTCCACCGCGGCACATGCGCAGTCTAACTCTGACGCAAACGCAGACTGAAAACATTGGCCACTTGAAAGCGAACTTGACACTCTGGGCCTGATTCAGAGCCGCTCGTAAGCGGCCGCTCGTTCGCTCCCAGCAATGTTCGCACATCTGCGCATGCGTATGGGTCGTAATGCGCATGCGCCAACCAGTCAGTGCGGTCGGAAAACGTGTGCTCGCAAAATTGCGAGCGCCTGCTAATTTGAGTGACAGGATGAGGCGTTTGTGGGTGGTAACAGGGAAAGGTGCTTGAAAACGGGGAGTGGAGATCCGAACGCAGGCGTGCCAAAAGGTCAAAACGGGCGTTTTAAGGGTGTGCATAATTAACAAAGCAGCGTCATCGACCACGTCACTTGGTTGTTTCTTAGCCTGAACTGTTCGCATGATTGCGGTAGGAAAATCTAACCACAAGCACTGCGAGCAGTTCAGACGCCTTTCGATGTACTCGATTAATCAAATAAATAGCGGAGATGATGTAGGATGCGAGCGGCCAGGGAGCGTCTTTACAAAATAGTGAGCGCATGTTTCATTCGCTCGCTCAGACATAGAGGCGTCAACAGACCGCAAAGAGCGAGCGCTCAATTTAAATAGCCGGCCCCTTTTTCTGAACGAGCGAGCGCAAATAGCGTCCGGCTCTGAATCAGGCCCACTGTCCACCTTTGAACCAGGCCCATAGAGAATAAAATAGGAGTCTTTGTTTTGCCAAATGTTTGCAGAAAAACACATAAATTTGTTTAAAAAATGTACATTGATTCTCGTCTCCAGGTGTATAATTATCATATCGAAAACCTATGAAGCTGTCACATAAAGAAGCACATTTGCATAGAGGGAGCGTGATAAGAGCCTGGGGCATGTACTAATGACTTGTACAGATAATGAACTAAAGCAAAACAGACTCTGCAACAGGCAGATAAGCTGGGCTCTCCGGTAATACTCCGCCGTAAGGTTTTATGTCACCAGCCTGTAGTTTGTGCTGATTGCTATAGAAGTCAGTAAATGTACTGACATATGGCAGCTCCATGATTTTAACAATGCCTTGAATCAGGTCCCCTTGGCTAACGCACTACAGTAACCAAATTTGGATTGTTAAAACAGACATAGAGAACAGTTCCGGAGGGTGCCGGAGGGCAGAAGGCGAATGGTGTGCGATGTTTTGAACACCTTAAATCCAAGAACCAGTGACGCTGACTGCGTGGAATGTGCGCATGTCACACATTTCGTGGTTATCCGGTACTTGCCATCGGGGAGGTCAATGGATGACACCTTACGCGTTGAACACATATATTCAAAGGAGGACGAGGTCGCGCCTGCGTCTATTGGCGCTCGCCCATATGCGACATTATGCAAATGGCGTGGCAACAGCCCTTTCCTGGTGTACATCTGTGCGTCCGACTGTGCAAGGGCTGAGGCCTTTGTGCGGTCACACTGTGTATCGCATGCGTCGTATGAGTTTTTAGGGATTTTTGGGGCTGGTGCAGTAGCAAAACATTCGCTCACCTCCGCGAAAATCAGTATTCCGCGGTATTCTGAATCAGGACCGTAAAGTGTTGCAGGTAGCATCCAAAAGTACAACTTTCCCGAAATACGAGTACTCATGGGTTTAAGCAGGGCTGTAAGTAAATGGTGAGGTGTGTCCTGGGCACAAAACCAAACCAGGACTAATTCCTCACCTGCAATGTCTGCATCTTAGTGGCCATTATGTTGGAGACCAGTAGATAAAGTAATTGCAGATGAAAGTCCATTAATCTGTAGCTGATAGAACACTGATACAGTATAATAAGATATAATAAAATAATGTATCAAAGGATACAGAAGAACTACAATTCCTGGGGAGCTCTGTTTACTGGCCCTGATTCAGAGCCGGACGCTCTGACAGAGCGCTCGCTCTGAATCAGGGCCGGTCTTTTTTTTTTTTTAGAATGGCCTCCTGGCCTCGTTGCCGCAAGCCCCAGAGAGATTTCGGCTCTAACAGAGCCGGAATCTCTCCACTGACATCACTTGTGATATCAGTGGGGCCGGCCCCAAACGGTAGACGTTCTCACGGGAACGCCTCCGTTTGGGCAGCCACCCCCCCCCCGGTCCGCCCACTCAACATCGACAGCACGCCCCCTTTGGTTCGAGACCCGGAGCGACGTCGCTATCCGGGTCTCGCGCATGCGCACGACGGAGCCGGCTCCGTCGTGCGCATGCGCTCTGGGCCACCATCGACCCAATTGCGAGCGCTCGGCGCTTGCGACCGGGTCTGAATCAGGCCCACTGTCCTTCCCCTGTCCAAATGAAAACATAGCTTCTACTATATTGTTATCCGCAAAAACAGCTCTATGGTGAAACTATTACAATTTTAATTAAGCTGTTTTATCCCGACTCTATTATATGCTGCGATTTATGGAGACCTATAGTACAGCATGTCTGGTTTTATCTATACAAAGACCCATAAAGTCACTTTCTGTTATTGGAGTGATAATAAATCAGCTGGCTGCTGGGATGAGCACATAAAATTATTATATATATATATATAGTGTTTTGCTATATACTGTATACTCGTACTGTGACAAGAACACTGGAATAGTGTTTGAGGGCAGGAATATTTGTCCCAGGTTTCTGACCTGCATTAAAACCCTTGGAAAATTTGGAAAAATTTGATTCCCGGTTGTAACTTCCTGAGTAGATCCGGATATATCCACGTCGCGGTTCTGATCTCCAAGTAGTTCGGAATTCGGATTTTAAATCTGAATTACGGGGTTTGGATTGCATATATTACATGATTTTAGCTGTTTTTTTTTTTTTTAAATGTTTTCATTTAAAAAAAATAAAATAAAAAAAATTCAGATCCAAACCCCAAACATTTGAAGGTGGTTTTGCAAAACCAAAACACGTAGATGAATCCGGATTCAAAACAAAAACACGGGGGCCAGCGCACATCTCTAGAAAATGTTAGTTGTTGTGTAAATGGCTTGCTGAGAGCTTTTGGGCTTTGGTAAAAGCTGGTTATGGGCTCCTGAGGGCGTGCTCCATCCATTAGGCCCATTTCAGGTCTTTAAGGACTGTGACCTAATGCTGGGTACGTACTGGCAGATATATCGGCCGATCAATTGATCAGCTAATATATCTGGTGCCCGTCAGGTAGTGTGTACCAGCGATATGTCTGTGAACGACGTTGTTCGCAGACATACTGTATCGTATCAGCTCTGCTGCTCAGCCGCTGGCAGATATATCTGTCCATCGTTCTGTGTTTAGGGGCGGCACTTGCAGTAGAGGCCGCGGTGAGGGGGGGGCGGGACACGCCCCACCGGCCAGCGGGACCTGCGTACAGAGACAGATGATGGTCGGTCAGTGTGGATCATCTGCAGATATAACTGTTCAGTGTGTACCCAGCTTATGACGCTCAGACATGCCTGCGTTCATACCTCCACTCCCCCGTTACTACTGCCCTGCCCCTGTTACCACCCACAAACGGCCTCTCCTGTCACTCATTCCACTGGGCTGTCTTTGCTGGGCGAGCGAGCGCTTCCCGATCGCTCGGACTAGTTTGCATATTGCGGTGCATACCCATGCGCAGATTAGCAAACATCGCCAGCAACGAGCGAACGCTTGCTAGCGACCGGGTCTGAATCAGGCCCTTAGTCCCATAGACCCCACCCCCATCTGCTCAGCAATAAACCATATATATCATATATTGCATCGTTTTTTTAGGTCGGTTGATCTTAGGGGGTCATTCAGACCCACTCGCAAACGGCAGTACGCTCGCAAGTGGGTCGATGTTCCCCACTGCGCATGCGCACGACGGAGGGAGCTCCGTCGTGCGCATGCGTGAGACCCGGGCTGCGACAGCCAAGCTGTCACTCCGGGTCTCGCACCAAAGGGGGCGTGCTGTCGATGGTGACTGACAGCACGCCCCCTTTGGTGGGCGTGCCGGGGGCGTGCCTGCCAGACGGAGGCGTTCCCATGGGAACGCCTACCGTCTGAAGCCGGCCCCACTGACATCACTAGTGATGTCAGTGAGAGTGATTTTGGCTCTGATAGAGCCAAAATCACTCCAGGGCTTGTGGCAGCGAGACCCTACCGCAGGGTCTCCGTCCCAAGTCCGATGGTCGCGATGGTCAAGACCATCGCGACCATCTTTTTGGAAGCTCGTATATGCTGTTGGTGGTCACCCACAGCTATACGAGCGTCCAGGAGGATGCTCCATTTTAATGGAGGAGGGCCCTGATTCAGAGCGAGCGCTCTGGTCAGAGCGTCCGGCTCTGAATCAGGCCCTTAATCCTGTTCTCTCTTCAGCAGATGAGATAAGACGCCTCATTTCCTTTTCAAATCCTCTGTGTTCAGCTTTAACCTGTGTTAAATACGGCAGTAACTAACTAGTAATATTGTTTCAGAAGTAGTCATTCTATTGATTAAATTCCTGATTAAGATGCAGCTTCACGGAGAGAATGTTCCAGGTTTGTTGCTCTTGTACGTTCACAAATCACTTTTCTCTTCTTGTCAATGGCCCTGAGAGTGTCGCCTGTGCCAGGGACCAGGGTCTAACATGGTTTATTATGCTATAAATATATAGATGTTATTCTCATTAACCGCTTAAAGTTTTAACAATAATCCAGTTCATAGTGAGACAAAAACTGCATTTAATCTACTGACACACATAGAGATTTATCTGAAATTCCAAGTACAGGTAGCGCCAGCGTGCTGTAACGTATAGCAACCGAACAGGTATTATCTGTGCACAAGTCTATTGGCCAAAGCTGGTATCTGACTGAAGCTGTGAATTATAAGGGTGTGAATTGAAAGACAGACAGTAAAAGTCCGACAATGTCAAGATAGACACCAAGGGGGTAAATTTACTAAAGTGAGAGTTTTTAGAAGTGGAGATGTTGCCCATAGCAACCAATCAGATTCTACTTAACATTTTACTAGAACCATCTAGAAGATAATAGCTAGAATCTGTTCGGTTGCTATGGGCAACATCTCCACTTCTGAAAAACCCGCATTTTAGTTAATTTAGCCCGAGACGTTAAGACAGTCAATAGGTCGACAGGGACAAAATGTTGACACACTAAAGGTCGACATGTAAGAAGGTCGACATGGGCAAATGGTCGCCAGTGTCAAAATTGGTCGACACATTTTTTTTTTCTAACCCTAATCTTCACCCTAATTCTCCCCTTGGTGCCGAACCCTAACCATCGGGGTAGGTGCCTGACCCTAACCGTTCCTTCTTTTGTCTAACCCTCCCTCCTGGTGCCTAACCCATTCCGTCAGGGGTAAGTGCCTAACCCTAACCGTCGGGATGTTTGCAAATCTGTGCAGGAACCTCAATGCGCCTGTGTAGCTTTGTTTCTGCGATGTCGCTCGCGGTGCCCCAAAAGTTACAGCATGATTGACATGCTGTTGGCATTTGGGAGCGGTGACGGGCAGCATTGAGCGTGTAGAAGTCCTTGAACTGAATTTGGTTAGAGCCCCTACAGACACTCAGGAAAGTATAACAGCCTTTTGCATTCCTCCCAGTTTGCAGTGAATTGCGCAATAGTGGCCCCACCCCCTGCTACTCAGTGGCACAGCTGAAGCATTAGGCAGTGGGGGGGGAGGCAGGGTTGCAATGATGTCATTAACCACGCCCCCCACACCTCTCATCATAACCTTCCCTCCATGATCTATCAGAAATCAAATATTGCCATACAGTATATATACAGTCAGGTCCATAAATATTGGGACATTGACAGAATTTTCATATTTTGGCCTCTATTCACCACCACAATGGCTTTGAAATGAAACAAACAAGATGTGATTTAACTGCAGACTTTCAGATTTAATTTGAGGGTAATTACATCCAAATCAGGTGAACGGTGTAGGAATTACAACGGTTTCTATATGTGCATCCCACTTTTTAAGGGGCCAAAAGTAATGGGACAAACTAAACAATCCTAAATCTAACTTTCACTTTTTAATACTTTGTTGCAAATCCTTTGCAGGCAATTACAGCCTGAAGTCTGGAACACATAGACATCACCAGACGCTGGGTTTCATTCCTGGTGATGCTCTGCCAGGCCTCTACTGCAAATGTCTTCAGTTCCTGCTTGTTCTTGGGGCATTTTCCCTTCAGTTTTGTCTTCATCAAGTGAAATGCATGCTCAATCGGATTCAGGTCAGGGGATTGACTTGGCCATTGCATAACATTCCACTTTTTAGCCTTAAAAGACTCTTTGGTTGCTTTTGCAGTATGCTTCGGGTCATTGTCCATCTGCACTGTGAAGCGCTGTCCAATGAGTTCTGAAGCATTTGACTGAATATGAGCATATAATATTGCCCAAAACACTTCAGAATTCATTCTGCTGCTTTTGTCAGCAGTCACATCATCAATAAATACAAGGGAACCAGTTCCATTGGCAGCCATACATGCCCACGCCACGACACTACCACCATCATGCTTCGCTGATGAGGTGGTATGTTTTGGATCATGAGCAGTTCCTTTCCTTCTCTTCTCTTCCCATCACTCTGGTACAAGTTGATCTTTGTCTCATCTGTCAATAGGATGTTGTTCCAGAACTGTAATGGCTTTTTTAGATGTTGTTTTGCAAACTATAATCTGGTCTTCCTGTTTTTGTGGCTCACCAATGTTTTGCATCTTGTGGTGAACCCTCTATATTCACTCTTGTGAAGTCTTCTCTTGATTGTTGACTTTGACACATATACACCTACCTCCTGGAGAGTGTTCTTGATTTGGCCAACTGTTGTGAAGGGGTTTTTCTTCACCAGGGAAATAATTCTTTTGTCATCCACCACAGTTGTTTTCCGTGGTCTTCCGGGTCTTTTGGTGTTGCTGAGCTCTCCGGTGCGTTCTTTCTTTTTAAGAATGTTCCAAACAGTTGATTTGGCCACACCTAATGTTTTTGCTATCTCTCTGATGGGTTTGTTTTGATTTTTCAGCCTAATGATGGCAGCTCTTTGGATCTCATATTGAGAGTTGACAGCAACTGATTCCAAATGCAAATGTCACACCTAGAATCAACTCCAGACCTTTTACCTGCTTAATTGATAATGAAATAACGAGGGAATAGCCCACACCTGTCCATGAAATAGCTTTTGAGTTGATAGTCCTATTACTTTTGGCCCCTTAAAAAGTGGGAGGCACATATAGAAACCGTTGTAATTCCTACACCGTTCACCAGATTTGGATGTAATTACCCTCAAATTAAATCTGAAAGTCTGCAGGTAAAGCACATCTTGTATGTTTCATTTCAAAGCCATTGTGGTGAATAGAGGCCAAAATATGAAAATTCTGTCAATGTCCCAATATTTATGCACCTGACTGTATATATATGTGCTAGATTGTATTGTTTTCACATATATTTCCATTGTAGCCAGCAATATAAATTTCAAATGCACATTTCCAGTTTGTGTGTTTTGTTTTCTTGCTAGAAGCATTTTTGCAGCCCAAACACAAAGAGAATAATTCCCCATTCTGAGGACCGGTAATTGTTCTGTATAATTAATATCAAGTAGAAATGAGCAAAACAGTAAATGGTAAGATAATTACAGATGCCCGCTTCCTACTACCTGTAAATTAAACATTCATTTAAAAAAAATAATATATATCAATCAAGTGTTCTCGTGCATATTCATAAGAGCAGAAAAATTAAACACTGAATTTCTAAATACAAAAATGCAATTATTTCTGAAAGCCATTCTACAATTATACTGACATGCATAACAAACCTGTTTGTTGTCACGAGGGTCACTTATAGTGTGTGGTGGAAGATACCAATGACCCCACAGTGATAACACCCTATGCAATATATATATATGGACGGTATGTAGTTAGGAAGCCGCCGGGCGAAATGCTGACCGCCGGCTTCCCGGCTGTCTAATCCCGACAAGGGACTACTGATAGGCGTCGAAATCCCGTCGCCTAACATTATCCCTATGTCGGGATCTCGAAGCCCGGCTTACCGAATGAAGGTAAGCCAGGCGGCGGGTGCGGACAGCCATGGGGTTTTAGGTTAAGAGCTCCTGGGGGGGGGACTTAGGGTTAGGCACACCCCCCAGGAGGGTTAAGGTCAAGCTAGGGGAAGGGGCGGTTAGAATTAGGCGCCCCCTCGGTAGGGGGGTTAGGTGTAGGCACCCCTGGGGGAGGCTAGGGTTAGGCACTAGGGGGGAGGTTAGGGTTATGCACCCCTAAAGGAGGGTTAGGGGGGGAGAGGGTTAGCGATAGTACAAATACTTACCCTGTCAGGATCTTCTAGTGCCGGTCTTCCGGTGTCGGGATACCGATTCTATATGGACAGGCCATGTAGGTGGTAATTCCTTAATTTCGCTCAGTAAAAACTGTGATTATGTTTTTGGTTTTAGAAGTGTACATAAAAAAACCCTTTTATATATATATATATATATATATATATATATATATTTGTACCTTATGAAAAAATCTATTTCTTGTACTGTACCTACCTACTCATCCTGAATGTTCCGGAGACTCGTGAACTTGATTTGCATTCCGTCACATCATTGTGGTCCCACCCTTTCGCTGTATAGGTCTGTAAATCACTGGTTCTCCTTACAGCTATAACCAGATCATTGATGAAATAATGATTAAAACTGACCATGATCCTGTTCCTGATTTCCTGAATTCCTGGTAGCCTAATCCAGTAAACCTGAGCACTTGTACCTCTCTTAACGGTGTGCAATCCTGAGTTCCTGAGCCTCTGCTATGTCTGTGCAATCCTTAGTTTCTGCAATTCTGCTACCCAGGAAATGCCATTTGTAGGTGGTAACGGGGGGGGGGGATTGGGTGAATGCAAGCGTGCCAGGGCGTTTCAACACTGTTGCAGGGGCATGCATAAATGATTCACTGTGATGGCCTATGCAGCCTGAAACCTGATAGCGTGCATGGAAGTTAGCAATTTCTAAATAAGGTCAGGGCTTGTGTAACTGTGCGTGAGGCTGCGATGGTGCTCGATTGTACCGATGGTTTTGCAGTCTTGCTAAACATTACGGATGTGTGGTGAGTGGGCATCCTTATGTTATGCTGCAATGGATTAGCATACTATTGCAGTTGAACTGCATGCGTAATCGCTATTGCTTACAGTACTGAATCATGCCCTGCGTACAATAATGAGTTTATTACCTTCTGCTACCAGTGTGCTATACAGACTTCATGACAGTCTGCTATCTGTGTAGTTCTGACACACAGCTACATGTGTGCAATCCTGATTTACTTCTGCCAAAGGTCTCCAAACCATTGTCAATATTTGTGTATTTTACTTGCTGACTCTGTGAGACTGGTGGAACTGTCTGATGTGTGTAAAGCCCTTCTCCTATCCCTTGAAAAGCCTCTCAATCCTTAGAAATGTAGGGAGCCAAGTTTGCATTGAGTGCTTTGCACTGGGGACCTTGTGTCCCATTGGGCATCCTAAGGAATAACTGATGCTGCACTGAGCCAGATAAGTCAGATAAGCCCACTCTCTATACTGTAGCCACAGGTAAGTTATGTTGGCACAAATATTGTGAGCTATAAATTATGGTTTTAGACAAAGGTGTTTAGAGTTTTACGCAAATTAGTTATGGAAATTTACATAATCATGATCACCGAGAGAAAGAAAAACACTTTAGGTGCTAGTTGAATAAGAATATTTCATTACTACAAAAATAAAGCTTCTGACGGATAGAGACTGGGTGGTCTCTGATTACAGAACAGTTTATAGTCTGAGAGTGGTTACGTTCATAAATTGCAGAAATGTTTATGATAAAAAAAAAAATATATATATTTTAAAATAAGATAATTCAAATATATTGAACATTTTCAATCTCAGACAGCATGTGTAACAGATCCGATGGATTTGTTACCTGTGCTGCGGCGAAAAATCAAGTTATGGAAATGTCAATATGTAATATTCATATAATATATTCATATAATTCAAATAATCCTTGCCGGTAAAGTAGTATATATTTACGTAACATGATGAGTTCCTCTGGTCAAACAGTTATCAGTGTAGATGGTGATTATTCCAGCCACTATTGAACCTTGTATGTCTCCTTGAAGCCTGCTGCTCAACCGGCTCCTAGGCCAGAGGCAGCCTCTTTCTGAATCCAAGATGGCCAATGTGAAATTGCTGTATATGAATAGATGTAGGTATAGGTGGGAGGGGGGCTAGCCTATGTTCTGGGGGCATGGAAGGATTACAGCAAGGAGCTGTACATGACCCCTTTGCCTTGAGCCTGTACATGTCTATGGTGTATATTCTCAGTATCGGTATTATATTTACAATTTATTAATACAGACTACAACTGGGCTAAACGTACTGAGGTGGATGCAATGGCAGCTGGCAGAGATTAGGCTGCTTGTTGTTTTCACTGTGCATGCACAAAAAGTGAGCTCACACAAGTACAGGTGACGCAGAGCTGTACCTACAGTATTTCCACTACATCTACACTTGTGACTGCGTACCTGCCCTGTCAGGAGGTGTTTTCACATAAGGAAAGTAGAGTGCATACCTCCCAACATGACCCGCTCCAGAAGGGACACAATACTCTGGTCCTGGACTTCCCTGGTAATAGGCGGGGCTGCAGCGCAGTTCAAAATTCAAATAGGGGAGTCACACCAACTGTCATTTCAATTCACACCATGCCAAACATCACTGGCTGGGACTCACTGGCAGTTGGTGTGACTCCCCTATTTGAATTTTGGACTGTACTGTAGCCCCGCCCCTGGAGCCGCCACCAATCATAAATTACCAGGGAAGTCCAGGACCAGAGCAGTGTGTCCCTCCTGGAGCGGGTCATGTTGGGAGGTATGTGAGTGACGGTGTGTCATTGCCACTGAGGCCTAGGCAGGGTTGGAGGTTTCCAGCCACATCTTTTCCCTGCCTGCGGTTCAGGAGCATCATACACCCGATTTCTGTATATCAGATCCGCAACTTATACCTTTTTATTAATAATAAAATTCATTGTCACCTCTCCAGATACAGCCTGCGCTCCGCGGAGTGGCACCGCCGGTCTTCAGGACTGAAGATGCCATGTTTGGATTATTTATCCGAGGAAGGACGTAGCATCGGAAAATCTGCAATCACATCGGCCAGCTGAGTGACCATGGGGTCGCGCATGCCGGCCGCTGCAGATACAACAAAGAGGCCAGGAAATCTCCGTCAGCAGAGATCCTGGCCTCTTCCCACCCCCCCTAACGGCAGTGACACGCATCCATTTTGGGAAAAGCGGAGGACATCCACGCCTCCTTTCCGCCCACAATCAGCAACAGCCTGTCATTCACTGACAGTCTGCTGCCGCTCTGTGGGCCTGATTCAGAGCCGGAAGAACAAAACTAAGAAAACACATGTACATAAGTATTCACAGCCTTTGCCATGAAGCTCAAAATTGAGCTCAGGTGCATCCTGTTTCCACTGATCATCCTTGAGATGTTCCTACAGCTTTATTGGAGTCCACCTGTGGTAAATTCAGTTGATTGGACATGATTTTGAAAGGCATACACCTGTCTATATAAGGTCCCACACTTGACAGTGCATGTCAGAGCACAAACCAAGCATAAAATCAAAGGAATTGTCTGTAGACCTCCGAGACAGAATTGTCTAGAGGCACAAATTGTGTGTAGAATTTGGAGGACAAAAATGAATTTATTCCATTTTGGTATAAGGCTGTAACATAACAAAATGTGAAAAAAAGTGAAGCGATGTGAATACTTTCCGGATGCACTGTATTACCACCAAGGCCTTAGTATGTACAGGGCACAATTATGTAACAGGCTCCTGTTCTTTGCTTGCTGCCCCAAAACCATCTGCCTGTCACACGCTGAGCTGTGGAGGCCTGAGAAAATGTTGGTACGGGAAGTGAAATATTCACTGGGGCATAGATTAGGGGACTTGGGGACCAACAACACTACACAGCCCATACAGTATGTGTCCTAAATGAATGCATCTTCAATGTGCAAGACAGTCTGGTTGCTAGTGACAACCAGTTAAATAGCAGCTGCAGTGTTCCGTCGTGACTCGTCGTGAGTGAGAGCTATAATTACCTTTCCCATTTAAAAACATCCCCTCAGAAAATACTATAGTATTCAAGGATATTGCCATGGAATTTCACAGACTTTGGTAATTTACCATGGTAATCTGTTATCTATCTACCACGGTAATCTGCCATCTTTTCCTCTGAGGGTTTCTACACACAGATGTCAATAAGACGTCTGCACTTTTAGGCCCTGATTCAGAGACGGACGCTCTGAATCTGGGTGTTTTGTTTTTTTTGTGAGGCCTTCTGGCCGCTCGCATAGCTGTGGGTGACCACCCACAGCTATAGCGAGCGGCCAGGATGATGGTCGCGATGGTCAAGACCATCGCGACCATCGGGCTTGCGACGAGACCCTTGTGGTAGGGTCTCGTGGCCACAAGCCCCAGAGAGCTTCTGGCTCTAATAGAGTATGATGTCAGTGGGGCCGCCCACAAACAGCAGGCGTTTGCTTGGGAACGCCTCTGTTTGTGAAGCCACCCCCCGGCCATACCTACAAAATGGGGCGAGCTGTCGATCAACATCGACAGCCGCCCCTTTTGTAGTGAGCCATGGAGCGAGTGCTTGTTGCGCTCGCTCCGGGGCTCGTGCACACGCAGTGTGCACTGGACCACCATAGACCTGCTTGCAAGCTCTATGCTCTTGCGAGGGAGTCTGAATCAGGCCCTTAGTGCGTTTGGTGCGGTGCTCACCCTGGGGCTGATATACAGTTGGACATACATCTAGTTTATTATTTGCGCAAATTGCGTTTTTTTTTAATACTTTGCATGCGCAGAACAACGTATCCCGTATCCATCTGTATGTAGATAAGTTCCCATTTTGCTGTGACGACTTGGAAACGGGGGATGGACAGGACATGTACATGGTAAATACAGGTCATGCAGACCACAACACCGATGTATATGCACCTGTCAGGACGTGTGGAATTCACAGGTGCTTGACCTAGGGATGGCCATTGACCATCTGTGTTTCAAAACATCGATGGTTGCTGGCCGATATTAACTAGTCTTGCCATCAATGGCAGAGAAACAATGGTTCTCTGCGATCGATAGATGAGTGGGAGCTGATGTTTGTTTGTTTTTGTGGCGGGACAGATCTTAGCCAACCCCTGGTGCTGTCTAAGCCATAGCCCCTTTTTTGATTGTCCTGCCCACCGTGCCCACAGCAGAGGTGACCACTGAGGGGATGCACCATAGTTTTTTAGTTCCATCGATGGACACCCCACTGATGGCCATCCCACGGGGGGGGACTGGTGATGCCATTTGCGCTGAATCTCATCATGGCCCTGCCCTTTGCTTCCCAATGCCGAAAATCTCGGCATTGTATAGTGGGGGCAGGGCCAAAATGACGCAATTCCGTGTCCACGCGCCCCCGCTCCGCCCCAATTGCCGGTTAGTATCTCCGGCCACGCCTCCTCTACCGCGCCACGCCCCCCTGCTTGTCCGACCTGGCTGCCCACTCCCTGAGAGGATTGCCATAAAGTCGGCAAGCCTGCTCTATATCAGCCTCTGTTTGCATGGGAGCTTGTAAAAATGGGACGGACTTTGGACGGCGTGTAGTGTTGTCTTACGGCCAGGGACCCCCCTGCACTCACAGCGAGTACCAGAGAAAGGCTTTTGCTGAAGGGACCAGTGAAGCCTAATTTTATGAGGGTGCTCAGCAATCTCAACCAGATGCACCTTGGATTCATTAGTGGCACCCGGGGTTAATGAGGCCTGGAAACTATCACGGTACTGCTATAAAGGTAAACTCCCCGCTGAAACTTGAACTTCACCCCTTGGAACAATACTGATCTGCAAAACCTGACCTATCACAATGCTGAGGTCTTTCGTTATTGTTCATTTATCATAAATCATAGAAGTCTCCAAAGCATTGTGCACGCTAATATGTTATATAAGTTAGTAGCTACCACCGACAACCCATTCATTAGTATGAGATGATGACGTCCAGGCTGTAAACTGAATAATAAACGTGTTTGTGTGCTTAATTTGTTATTTTTAAGACACCGCACTCGGCAGAGACTTTGCCATGCGATTCATGAGGTTCACTGTTTAACCTGCGGGACACGTTTTTATAATGAGCGTGACACTGGACCTCTGCAGACGCGCTTTCTGCAAATAACACGGTGAGAATATCACTAGATGTTTCTGACTCTCAGCCGAGGAGCGCTGCTTGTTTGTACACCTAGGGGTCACAGCGTGGATCTATCTGATCATGTTTTGTCACTTTGTAGTGTCTCCTCGCAGGAAATATAATAATAGATCATTAATATAACATTCTTTAAGAAACATTTACGTACAAGGATGAGAGTCCGAGATTTGGCTAAAAATAAACCAACTTTCCTGCCATGAAACCAATTTATTTTCCATCTTATATAAACATGCTCATTAGAAGAATTATGTATATATATATATATATATATATATATATATATATATATATTATTATAGGGGTGTACACCGGCCACTTTTCGTGTTTTGTGTTTTGGTTTTGGATCTTAATCTTTCTTCGTGTTTTGGATCTGGATTGGTTTTGCCAAAACCACCCTTCCGTGTTTTGGGTTCTGGGTTTTGTGTTTTGGATCTGTATTTTTTTGAAAAAAAGCATAAAAACCACTAGAATTTGTAGGTTTTTCTGCTCCTGTGCTATTATTAACCTCAATAACCTTAATTTCCACTCATTTCCAGTCTATTCTGAACACCTCACACCTCACAATAGTGTTTTTATGTCCAAAAGGTTGCACCGAGGTAGCTGGATGACTATGCTAAGCGACACGAGTGGGCGGCACAAACACGTGGCCCATCTAGGAGTGACACTGCAGTGGCAGACAGGAAGGCAGTTTGAAAAACTAGGCCCCAAACTGTACATAATGCAAAGAAAAAAAAGAGGTGCAAGATGGAATTGTCCTTGGGCCCTCCCACCCACCCTTATTTTGTATAAACAGGACATGCACACTTTAACAAACCAATCATTTCAGCGCCAGGGTCTGCCACACGACTGTGGCTGAAATGATTGGTTCGTTTGGGCCCCCACAAAACAAGCTGGCAATTAATCTGTCCCTGCACAAACTGGCTCTACGGAGGTAAGATGTCATCCTCATCCACCGATTCCTCACCCTCTTCAGTGTTGTGTACATCCTCATCCTCACAGAGTATTAACTCGTCCCCACTGGAATCCACCACCACAGGTCCCTCTGTACGTTCTGGAGGCTGGTCTCCCTGGAAGAGCTGATAATTCATTTTGATGAACATCATCTTCTCCACATTCTGTGGAAGCAACCTCCTACGCCTTTCGCTGGCAAGGTTCCCGGCTGCACTAAACACTCTTTCGGAGTACACACTGGAGGGGGGGCAACTCAGGTAAAATAGAGCCAGTTTGTACAGGGGCCTCCAAATTGCCTCTTTTTCCTGCCAGTACAGGTATGGACTGTCTGACATGCCTACTTGGATGCTGTCACCGATGTAATCCTCCACCATTCTGTCAATGGTGACAGTATCATATGCAGTGACAGTAGACATGTCAGAAATTGTTGCCAGGTCCTTCAGTCCGGACCAGATGTCCAAACTTGGTCCTGCCTGCCCTGCATCACCGCCAGCGCGTTGCTTAGGATAGCTAAGTTTTTTCCTGGCAGCCCCAGTTGCGGGAGAAAATGAAGAAGGAGCTGTTGACGTGTCACGTTCCGCTTCAGCTGACAGTGTGTTCACCAGCAGGTCTTTGCACCTCTGCAGGCTTGTGTCGGCCGGAAAGAGAGACACCACATAGGCTTTAAACCTAGGATCGAGCACGGTGGCCAAAATGGAGTGGTCTGATTTCAACAGATTGACCACCCTGGAATCCTGGCAAAGCGAATGAAGGGCTTCATCCACAAGTCTCACATGCCGAGCAGAATCGCTCCGTCTTAGCTCCTCCTTCACTTTCTCCAGCTGCTTCTGCAAAAGCCTGATGAGGGGAATGACCTGACTCAAGCTGGCAGTGTCTGAACTGACTTCACGTGTGGCAAGTTCGAAGGGCTGGAGAACCTTGCACAACACGGAAATCATTCTCCACTGCGCTTGAGTCAGGTGCATACCCCCTCCTTTGCCTATGTCATAGGTGGATGTATAGGCTTGTATGGCCTTTTGCTGCTCCTCCATCCTCTGAAGCATATAGAGGGTTGAGTTCCACCGCGTCACAACCTCTTGCTTCAGGTGATGGCAGGGCAGGTTCAAGAGTGTTTGCTGGCGCTCCAGTCTTCGGCACGCAGTCGCTGAATGGCGAAAGTGGCCAGAAATTTTTCGGGCCACCCAAAGCGTCTCCTGCACGCCCCTGTCGCTTTTCAGAAAATTCTGCACCACCAAGTTTATTGTGTGAGCAAAACATGGGACGTGCTGGAATTTGCCCAGATGTAATGCCCGCACAATATTGGTGGTGTTGTCAGATATCACAAATCCCCAGGAGAGTCTAAGTGGGGTAAGCCCCTGGGCGATGATTTCCCTCAGTTTCTCTAAGAGGTTGTCGGCGGTGTGCCTCTTACTGAAACCGGTGATACACAGCGTAGCCTGCCTTGGAACGAGCTGGCATTTCTGAGATGCTGCTACTGGTGACGCTGCTGCTGTTGCTGCGTAAGGTGATACATCTACCCAGTGGGCTGTCACAGTCATATAGTCCTTAGTCTGCCCTGTTCCACTTGTCCACATGTCCGTGGTTAAGTGGACATTGGGTACAACGGCATTTTTCAGGACACTGAGGACACTTTTTCTGACGTTTCTGTACAGTCTCGGTATCGCCTGCCTAGTGAAGTGGAATCTAGACGGGATTTGGAACCGGGGACACACTACCTCCATCAATTGTCTAAATCCCACTGCACTAATGGCGGATACCGGACGCACGTCTAACACCAACATAGCAGTCAAGGCCTCAGTTATACGTTTTGCTTCAGGATGACTGCTGTAGTACTTCATCCTCCTCACTAAGGACTGTTGGAGGGTCAATTATTTAGTAAAAGTAGTGGTGTTCCTACTTCCTCTCTGGGATGATGAACGACTCCCAGCAGCAGCAACAGCAGCAGCGGCAGCAGGAGGCGTAGCAATGCAGGATCCTCCGGAGGAATCCCGGATAGGAGAGTCAGTCATGCCAGTGACATGGCCTGCAGGACTACTTCCGATCCTGACTAAGGAGGAAATTGACGAGGAGGGAGTTGACGGTGTGGTTTGCAGGCGCTTGGATACAACAGGACAATGGGATTTAGGTGTCCCTGGACTGCTTACGGTCTTAGCCAAAGTTTCTGAACTTGACAGTAACTTATTATGAACACGCTGCAGGTGCCGTATAAGGGAGGATGTTCCTAGGTGGTTAACGTCCCTACCCCTACTTATTCCACCTTTACATATGGTACATATGGCAAGACAGTTGTTGTCCGGATTTGGATAGAAATATTGCCAGACCAAAGAGGTGGAATGTTTGGTCTTCTGCCCAGGCATGACCGTGATGGGCTTTTTCATCCCACGGACAACAACTGTCTCCCCTGGAGCCTGATTTAAACAAACCACATCACCATCAGAATCCTCCTCGCCAACTTCCTCCTCAGCGCCAGCTACACCAGTATCCTCATCCTGTTGTACTTCAACAGTGATATCTTCAATTTGCATATCAGCAAGTGGACTGTGGGTGCTCCTTTCAGCACTTGCAGGGGGCATGCAAATGGTGGAAAGAGCCACCTCTTCCCGTCCAGTGCTGGGAAGGTCAGGCATCGCAACCACCACCACACTTGGACTCTCCTTGGGGATTTGTGATATCTTCTTAGAAAGCACAGGTCTTCGCTGTGCTTTTGCCAGCTTAACTCTTTTGATTTTTTTAGTGGGAGGAGGGCTTCCATCGTCATGTGAAGCTGAACCACTAGTCATGAACATACTAGGGATCGACCTTAGCCGTTCCTTGCCACTCCGTGTCGTAAATGGCATATTGGCAAGTTTACGTTTCTCTTCAGATGATTTAAATGTTTTTTTCAAGGTCATTTTCCTGAACTTTGTCATTTGGGATTGTATGTGCCCTCTGCTATGACATTGGGCATCGGCCTTGGCAGACGACGTTGATGGCATGTTATCTTCTATGTCATGACTAGTGGCAGCAGCTTCAGCACTAGGAGGAAGTGGTTCTTGATCTTTCTCTATTTTATTTTTATCGAAGAAAGTTTGGTCCTCCATTTATGTTATATCGATTTAATATATACGTGCGGCTAAACACAGAAAATATTTTTTTATTTTTGCTGGAGAGTAGTGCACTGTGTGGGTTACACCACCCTTTAAGAAATGAGCCAGCCGGCTCTTTACTTATGGGACACAGGTGCACGCTTGGCGCTGCTCCTTTGTTGATGCACGTGCGGCTACTGCGCACACAATTCACAAACACAGAAAATATATATTTTTTTGGTTTGGAGTGTACTTTGGGGGTTACAGCACCCTTTAACGGTCAAGCCAGCCAGCCCTTTACTTATGACACAGGCGCACGCTTGGCACTACTTTGTTGATGCACGTGCGGCTACTGCGCACACAATTCACAAACACAGAAAATATTTTTTTGGGGGTTTGGACTGGAGTGTACTTTGGGGGTTACAGCACCCTTTAACGGTCAAGCCAGCCGGCCCTTTACTTATGACACAGGCGCATGCTTGGCACTACTTTGTTGATGCACGTGCGGCTACTGCGCACACAATTCACAAACACAGAAAATATTTTTTTTTTTGGTTTGGACTGGAGTGTACTTTCGGGGGTTACAGCACCCTTTAACAGTCAAGCCAGCCGGCCCTTTACTTATGACACAGGCGCACGCTTGGCACTACTTTGTTGATGCACGTGCGGCTACTGCGCACACAATTCACAAACACAGAAAATATATATTTTTTTGGTTTGGACTGGAGTGTACTTTGGGGGTTACAGCACCCTTTAACGGTCAAGCCAGCCGGCCCTTTACTTATGACACAGGCGCACGCTTGGCACTACTTTGTTGATGCACGTGCGGCTACTGCGCACACAATACACAAACACACAAAAAATATTATTTTTTTAGCACTTGGGGGGAGCACCCCTGATGGACAGAGCACCCCCTGGACAACACTACAGCACCCCTTTAGGACTGGGACACTGCACAGGACTTTGGAGTGGACACAGCCCCTATGGAGAACTGACTGCACAACACAGTCCAGCCAGCCCCTATGGACTTTGAAGTAGTGGACACTGCCCCTATTAACAACAGCAGCACAGCACAACACAGCCAGCCCCTATGGACTTTGAAGTAGTGGACAACAGCAGCACAGCGCAGCACAGCACAGCACAACACTACTCTGCACTACACTACACAGCCCAGCCAGCCCTAACTCCCACCCTCCCTCTTCACTGTCCACAGCCGAGTGAGAAAATGGCGCCGACGCGGGTACCTTATATAGGATCCAAAACCCGCGAGACTCGGAAGGCGGGATGATGACGTTTTGCCTCGATTTCAGATCCGAGTCAGGTGGGAAAAGTCGAGCCTGACTCGGATCTGCCTCGGATCGGGGGGGCTCGGGGGGGTTCGGATTTCAGAAATCCGAACCCGCTCACCCCTAATTTATTATATATATAATATCTTGTAACACGGGTGTAGAAATAAGGACTCACGTCAGGCAGCTATTAGGTAAAGCAATGTCTTTAATGGCAGTAGACACTGCACTTTATCATACATAGGCTTAGGCCGGGAGACACAGGGACATAAAATAAATAAACAGGTGAAAGTAAATGTCCCAGCACTCCTAGTGCTTAAAGGTTAGTCTGCTGTAATGGCCTGCAGCCATAGTCTGCCATGCTCTGCCAAAATCATCAGTCACTGGCACTTTAGAACTTTGGGCTACTAACTGGCCGCTTGTCAGCATCAGTGCCCAGAGGACTGGGTGTATGAGAGTTTTAAACCCTTCTTGTCTCTCAGTGATGAACTGCAGCTGGGCTTGTGCAACTGTGAACACCTCCACTGCTACTGCAGAATGCACAGGCTTCACTCTAGCCTCCCTTGTAAGGAGCTGATTCCACATGGAATGCAAGCAATTTAGGTGAGAGACAACCCCTCTCAGCACAATAAATATATATATAGATATTAGGAGTGTGCACCGGACACTTTTCGTGTTTTGGTTTTGGATCTGGATCTTTCTTCGTGTTTTGGATCTGGATTGGTTTTGCCAAAACCACCCTTCCGTGTTTTGGGTTCTGGGTTTTGTGTTTTGGATCTGTATTTTTTTGAAAAAAAGCATAAAAACAGCTAAAATCACAGAATGTGTAGGTTTTTCTGCTCCTATTCTATTATTAACCTCAATAACCTTAATTTCCACTAATCTCCAGTCTATTCTGAACACCTCACACCTCACAATAGTGTTTTTATGTCCAAAAGGTTGCACCGAGGTAGCTGGATGACTATGCTAAGCGACACGAGTGGGCGGCACAAACACGAGGCCCATCTAGGAGTGGCACTGCAGTGGCAGACAGGATGGCAGTTTGAAAAACTAGGCCCCAAACAGTACATAATGCAAAGAAAAAAAAGAGGTGCAAGATGGAATTGTCCTTGGGCCCTCCCACACACCCTTATTTTGTATAAACAGGACATGCACACTTTAACAAACCAATCATTTCAGCGCCAGGGTCTGCCACACAACTGTGGCTGAAATGATTGGTTCGTTTGGGCCCCCACAAAACAAGCTGGCAATTAATCTGTCCCTGCACAAACTGGCTCTACGGAGGCAAGATGTCGTCCTCATCCTCCTCATTCACCGATTCCTCACCCTCTTCAGCATTGTGTACATCATCCTCACAGAGTATTAATTCGTCCCAGCTGGAATCCACCACCACAGGTCCCTCTGTACGTTCTGGAGGCTGGTCTCCCTGGAAGAGTTGATAATTCATTTTTATGAACATCATCTTCTCCACATTTTGTGGAAGCAACCTCCTACACCTTTCGCTGACAAGGTTCCCGGCTGCACTAAACACTCTTTCGGAGTACACACTGGAGGGGGGGCAACTCAGGTAAAATGGAGCCAGGTTGTACAGAGGCCTCCAAATTACCTCCTTTTCCTGCCAGTACTGGTACGGACTGTCTGACATGCCTACTTGGATACTGTCACCGATGTAATCCTTTAACAGACAGACGCATGCTTGTCACTGCTGCTTTGAGGATGCAGGTGCGGCTACAGCCCACACAACTCACAAAGACAGAAAAAAAAAGAAGAATATTTTATTTTTTGTGGAGCGCACTTTGAGGGTTACACCACCCTTTAACAGACAGACGCACGCTTGTCGCTGCTGCTTTGAGGATGCAGGTGCGGCTACTGTGCATACATTTCACACACAAACACAGAAAAAAAGATTATTTTATTTTTGGTTGGAGCGCACTTTGGGGGTTACACCACCCTTTAACAGACAGACACACGCTTGTCGCTGCTGCTTTGAGGATGCAGGTGCGGCTACAGCCCACACATTTCACAAAGACAGAAAAAAAGAAGAATTTTTTATTTTTTGTGGAGCGCACTTTGGAGGTTACACCACCCTTTAACAGACAGACGCACGCTTGTTGCTGCTGCTTTGAGGATGCAGGTGCGGCTACAGCTCACACATTTCACAAAGACAGAAAAAAAAGAAGAATTTTTTTTTTTTTTTGGAGTGCATTTTGGTGGTTACAGCACCCTTTAACGGTCAAGCCAGCCGGCCCTTTACTTATGACACAGGCGCACGCTTGGCGCTACACTACACTACACAGCCCAGCCAGCCCTAACTCCCACCCTCCCTCTTCATTGTCCACAGCCGAGTGAGAAAATGGCGCAGAGGCGAGTACCTTATATGGAATCCAAAACCCGCGAGACCCGGAAGGCGGGATGATGACGTTTTGCCTCGATTTCAGATCCGAGTCAGGCGGGAAAAGTCGAGCCTGACTCAGATCGGCCTCGGATCGGGGGAGCTGGGGGGGGGGTCGGATTCTGTAACCGAACCCGCTCACCCCTAATATATATATATATATATATATATATATATATACTGACCACAGAGGCGTCACTCAGAGAACTTGGAACACCAAAAGTATAAAGTCCAATTTTATTCCATCAACGTTTCGGGACCTCTCGTCCCTTCCTCAGGATGCGACATATAATATCGCATCCTGAGGAAGGGACGAGAGGTCCCGAAACGTTGATAGTGCCGCCTCTGTGGTCAGTATATTGCGGGGATAGCATCCCTGGTAAGGAGGGCACCGGAGCAAGTAAATTGATTTATTATTGAAGGAGAGTGCCGGATCATCTGTGTGTTCTATATATATATATATATATATATATTTATTAAATAAAAAAGGGCCGTTTCAGAGTGACCCGCAATAGTGGCCGCATCTGAGGCCTCATTGCATTCTTGAAAATAGCTGCGGATATCCACCTGTATTCCGAGTCGGCCAGATCTATGAGGCCGCACTGCCCCTATCAATGTGCAGATGCACCAGCCTTTATCCTGGCTGCAGGAGATCTGTGTGAAATCGCCAGATCATTACAGACTCTTGCCTCTGAATATGCTGCAATTCCATGCACGCCTTCGGCAAACATATACTTAGTGCGAACGCACTGTTGCCATCCAGTTACACCAATATTGCCGCAAGTGAAGATCCAGCTGACTATCGTGCTACTTTGTGCTCAGGCTATCTGGGTGAATCATGCACAGTGCAACTTACTCGCACACTCAGAAGAAATATAATCGCTGCACTGAATCCGACATCGCAACTGCATCCGATGTCTCAAAATAGGATAATCCTGAAATATTCTCAATTTTGTTCGAGCTGCATAGACGACTAAACGGTCACCTATAAAGATTATAATACACTAGGCTGCAATATGTAAAAAAAAAAGTCTTGTTCAGACCAATATAAAAGAGTTTTATCTTGTTTGTGTCTGTGAGAAACAGAGGTCAATGGTTTAATTTACAGCTGTGATCTAAGCTTGGATTTCGGAACAGTTTATGCGAGTGATTTATAGGCCAGTCTCCGTGGTTTTTACAATCAATATACTGTAACTGTTTATCTTGTCTCGCAAGTTGTTCTAAAGACTTTAATGTCTGATCAGCCATAAATCTCAAAACAGAATTTAAACTAGCGGCATAAATAAGATTATGCATTTAGAAAGTCACTTTGATGGCTTTTTTCAACTTCGCCTCAATAAAAGGTTGCATGTAATCTTCAGAAACATCATTTATTTTCATCCATTTTCCATTACTGAAATGGTTTTATCATTGTATTTCAAAAAATATTTTGCGGCGTTTGATGCATTCTCTTAAGGTGCTACCAAAATGATCAGGGGATATAGGACCTGATTCAGAGCTGAACGCTCTGACCAGAGCGCTCGCTCTGAATCAGTGCCCTCCTACCTGAAAATGGAGCGGCCTCCTGGCCGCTCGCATTGCTGTGGGTGACCACCCACAGCATATGCGAGCGGCCAAAAAGATGGTCACGATGGTCTATGACCATCGCGAGCATCGGGCTTGCGACGTGACCCTGCGGTAGGGTCTCGCTGCCACAAGCCCAGGAGTGATTTTGGCTCTATCAATCAACATCGACAGCACGCCCCCTTTGGTGCGAGACCCGGAGTGACGGAGAGCCCGTCGCTATCCGGGTCTCGCGCATGCGCACGACGGAGCTCCCTCCGTCGTGCGCATGCGCAGTGGGGCAACATCGACCCGCTTGCGAGCGTCCTTTGCTCGCGAGCGGGTCTGAATGACCCCCATAGCCTCTTCCTTGTGATCTACTGACTTCCATGGAGTGGGCTGCCTTAAACTTCGACTGCGGCTGAGATCCCACCCATCCACAGAAAAAGTTGTGAGACAGAGGACAGATCGATGGATGACAGTAGTGCTCACAACGTTAATGAAAAGTACATCAATTTTAATAGTTGAAAAAAGAAAACCATAAAAATGCCACTAATAATAATAATAATATAATGCTGTTTATCAACCTGTATAAATCCCCAAAACTTTAAAATGTAAACTAGCAAAAAATTAGTCCAGGCTGACGAGTATGAACACTGGAAAGTGCCAACAGGTACTTACAGGTTGGGTATGAAATCCTGCCGGAAGCCCGAAGAAGTAGAATCGTAGAATCGCGGTAGCTAAGGTACTTATGGTAAGTACCCTATCCCTACTCCTCTCCCCCCCTAACCCTCCTTTACTAAAACTCCCAGGGTGGTGCCTAACCCTAAGTAGCCCCAGGGCTGCCTAAACCTAACCCCCTCTTCTGTGGTGCCTAACCCTAACCCCCTATTCCCCTAGCCTAGCCCTAAGTCCCCCCAGGGGGTGCCTAACCCTAACCCCCTCTTCTCCTAGCCTAACCCTAAATCCCCCAGGGTGGTGCCTAATCCTAAGTCTAAAACTAACCCTCCACTCCCCCGGGTGGCTAACGCTAACCCTGTCCCCACTTACCTTCGTTCGGGAAGCCATCTGTCGGGGTTCCGTCGTCGGGCTAAAGACAGGCGTCGGGATTTAGACACCTATCTTTAGTCCTAAATCGGGATGCTGGGATTCCGTCAGGCGGCTTCCCGGGCGTCGTTATTCTGACTGCATCCCGTACTTACTACCTCTATAGCGCCAAGGCCCAGTACATTTCAAGTAAATTTCAAGTTCAAAAATATCCAGTCACTGGCTGGTGCATAGGGCATCGGGCTATATAATTGTCCTGCCAGGTCCTCCTCCAGCAACACTGCTGCTTCCACGAATACAGTGATACTTACAGGGCACGGCAACTGTGAGATTGAAGCTAGTAAAATATCCCACTGCACCACGAACTATGTTATAATGGGGGCCTGTCTGTGTCAGGGTAAGGCATGGCCAGTCTCCCCAGGAGCACATGTACTAGGCTGCCCCAAATTCTCGTCCGCTCCCATCCAACTACCCAAACCCGTTCATTGCTGCTGTGCTTTTCATACACCACCCAACCTTCTGCCCAAATTGAGGCAGCAGGACAGACCCCTTAAATCGTCACTGTCCTGGGGGCAGTTGGAAGCTATATCTAGTAAGTTGCTGGATGCTTCTCCGCCATGTTAGCAGCTGGCACTCAGCGCGGGAGAGCCGCGAGGAAAATAAAAAGATTGGGGGGCCTATTCATCATCGGAGGCCGTATGGCCCCCCCAATGATTATGTAATGATCTTGCTGCGGGGGAAACATTGCACCGGAGTAGCTGTCCCCTCGGTAAATATCGCAGCTACCGTCGGCGCGATTATGCATGTGCAAAGCTGCCAGGGAGGTAGTGAGAAGGCGGTGGGGTGATCTGCTCGGATCCCTCTTTACTTCCCCGGAGCTCCTTCCCACAGGAAGAAGTGGGAATCCAAGAACAAGCGCCATCTGAAGATGACGCTTTCTAGCAAGCAACAACGAAAACTTTCCATTTGGGACCCCGGTATCCTAGATATGCGTTTCCGCATGGTTAATGGCCCATTTATCGATGATGAATAGACCCCTGAATGAGTGACATTATTGACTGAGCCTTTCATAACGTGATCCGTGTTTCACATTTCGCCGACGCATGGTGCCAAATGGAAGCAGGCGTAAATGATTCTGGAATACCGCGCAAAACAATCAAGACCAATTTTTGTCTGCAGATTTCCAAGGCCAGGCACAGATTGAGGCGATAATTCTGTGTAAGAGTCCTGAAATGTTGCCCCTCTCTAATTCTAATCTACTCACAGAGGGGGATGAGCCGACGTAGACCGTATTTATCTGTGCCGCAGACTTATTTCACCCGAGCTGGTTAACAAAGCATCAAGCGTGTTAGATTTCAGCCTCGCACAGCTGTGCTCCAAACATATTTAATTCATGACTATATTATCACTGCCCGAGCCAAGCAACCCGACATTGTCTCTGCAACAGGAGATCAATACCGTACGGGTGTTTCACCACTTCCCGGATGACTATGGCTCGGGGCTATTTATGGGCAGGTACTCCTTGATATTCAGTTTCTATAATATAACAGCTGGCAAATGGCAAAGATTTCCTCTCCCCTGCTGCTCTCCCATCTAACAATTACATTGAAAGAGTTTATGCCATTTGCATTTGGATCCACCCCATAAACGGCTGTATAATAGGTCTCGTCGAAGTGCTTTATCCAAACGTTGTCATGAAACAAGCTGAGAAAACATTTACGGGCACAGGACAGCCAAACCTAAAATGCACATTAATACGATATGGAAAAGCGACTTAATAAGGTGAACTGAGCAAAAATACAAAACGCTTTATGTCAAAAAGGCAAAAGTACCACAATGAAGCAAAGACTGATGAATGGTGAGGGTCTTTGGGCAGGACCAGCACCTTCTGTCGCATCCGCTACTGCAAAATTTTGAAAGCCCATGTGCTGTCTATTGAGACGCCCCCTGGCTGCAGCTCTAATCCCCTGCGGAAAGGCGCACCATCGCGTGGACATTGGCTGTACCATCAGACTTCTGAAAAACTCTATTATTGTTCAGAATGTTTGTCGAAATTTGGCCATAGGGGGTCAGAGGAACTGAGGGCCTGATTCAGACCCACCCGCGAGCGCTATGCGCTTGTGAGTGGGTCGATGTTTGGCCACTGTGCATGCGCATGCCGGAGCCGGTTCCGATGTGCGCATGCCCGTGATCCGGCTAGCGACGGGCGCTACATCGCTCCGGGTCTTGCACCAAAAGGGGGCAGCTGTCGATTTTGATTGACAGCTGGCCCCGTTTTGGAGGTGGGCCGGGGGGGTGGCTGGCCAAACGGAGGCGTTCCCGAAGGAATGCCTGCTGTTTGAGGGCGGCCCCACTGACATCACGAGTGATGTCAGTGAGTGAGCTTCTGGCTCTAATAGAGCCGAAAGCTCACTGGGGCTTGCGGGAACGAGACCCTACCACAAGGGTCTCGTCGCAAGCCCCGATGATCGCGATGGTTGAGACCATCGCGACCATCATCTGGTCGCTCGCAATAGCTGTGGGTGCCACAGCTATGCGAGCGGCCAGGAGGCCACACACAAAAAATAAAAAAACAACCTGATTCAGAGCGAGCGCTCTTTCAGTGCGTCCGGCTCTGAATCAGGCGCAGAGTCTTCCGACGCAGTCCCTGACACTGATGCGCCCCTGACACATCTGCCCCCTCGAGCCACCCCCTGTAACCACTGAGACCCCAGTAGTAGTGCCCCTTATGCAGTGCCCCCAGTAGTAGTACCCCTTATGCAATGCTCCCAGTAGTTCCCCTTATACAGAGCCCCCAGTAATGCCCTTATACAGTGCCCCAATAGTAGTGCCCATTATACAGTGCCCCCAATAGTAGTGCCCCTTATACAGTGCCCCCAATAGTAGTGCCCCCAATAGTAGTGCCCCTTACACATAAAAAACATAGACACACACAAAACTATACTTACCCCGAAGCCCTGCTCCTGTGCCCGCTGCCCTCCGCTCCTCCATCTCGGCGCTATGGGAGATGCCATGACGTCTCTCCCTTCACCCACCGCGGGAGCCTGAAGGCGGAGCTCATGAGTGATCTCCAGCCCAGCACCGGCCCTGGGGGCAGCAGCCAATAAGAGTCTGTCTGAAGGTGAAAATGCAGTAACACCACCGAAAATGCATTTTTCAAGGGTTTTACCACATTCCCCGAATGCACTAAGTGCCGGTGCTTCGTCCAGATGGGTAACGCCACCTTCAGCGATATTCTAGGTACATACCGCGGTAATGAACCACGGTATGTACACGGATGCGATGCTTAGTACATCCTGAGCATTGGCTGCTAAAACAAACAAACTGGACAGGGGCCGGTGGCGCCTCGACCCCACCCCTGGGTCCGACAGTGCGGGAAGAGGTTCTGCAGCAGTTGAGCCCCACCCCCCGGAAGAGGTTCTGCAGCAGCTGGGTGCCCCCTCCCGGGTTATACCTTTCGGCCTTGCGAGGTCAGTTGCCCAGCACCGACGACTGACACAGGGTCACGGGGAAAGCATTGCTGTTGCTTTCTCCCTCTCAGCACTGTACGGTGAAGGGCCGTAGCACCTTTAGTGCTCTCCTAGGTGTCTGGGAGGTCACTGAGCACTGAAACACTCAGGCACGCCTGCGTCCGCTACTCCACTCCACTGTTACTACTGCCCTGCCCTTGTTACCACCCTCAAACGGCCTCTCCTGTCACTCATTCCACTGGGCTGTCTTGGCAGGGGGAGCGAGCACATTCCGATTGCTCGTACTAGTTTGCGCATGCGCACTGCGAACTACACACATGCGCACATTAGCGAACATCGTCTGCAACGGTCTGAATCTGGTCCTTAATCTTTTTGCAGCAATCTTCTCATTTTACTTTTTTCTACTACAGTCATTTTTGTAACTTTAATTGTACACCCCTGGCCATAACCATTGTATTATACTGTTATTTCTTAGTGTTGAATATGCTCACTTGCATGATATTAACTGGTAAAGAATTGTTTGTACTTTTAAGACTGTTTCCTCTATAAATCCTACTAGAACATATTTAAGGATACCGGAATTAGCACTTTTGCAAATTATTCGACATCCACTAAGAGCAACCAATCAGGGCTGGCTCCAGGGTTTGGAGCACCCTATGCGTGCGACCAAAAATGTGTGTGTGGTCTAATTACCATAGACCACACCCCCTATGTGATGTCATTTGGAGGCGTGCCCGCATGGCACACCTCCAAATAACATCAAGCTGGGAGAAGCCTCACTAGCTGGGCTCCCCCCAGTTCTCTCCCGTCACTGAATGGATGCCAGGCGCAGCGTCCATTCAGACCGCACCGCCGCACAGCTGCGGTGGTGGGGGTTCTCAACCTCCTGATTTTACCACTCACGGGCCACTTTGGCCCACGGGTGGAACAGCTGGATAGTACTGTCCTACTGAAATTGGGTGGGGTGGCACCCCTGTTGAACCGCACTGGTCGAACACCCCTAGAGCCGGCCCAGCAACCAATAATCACTGTTTCCACTATTCTGTACTCTCATTTCGCACATACCATCAGAAAAGGGGTTATAGAGCACATTTATTTGTTTACTCTCTTTAGATCAATCTAAAGATTTTGATCGGGTAAACCATAAGTACCTTTGGGCTCAACTGAAAAGATATGGTCTTCCAAATCGGGTGGTGAATTGGTTGCAAGCTATTTATTGTCAGGCCGAGAGCTTGCCACTTATAAATGTTTGGGGGGTTCACACTTTTGGGGTAGGCTCTGGTGTTCCTCAGGGATGCCCCTGAGCCCCCTAGTATATGTTTTTGCGATTGACCCCTTCGTCAGAAGGGTAGAGAGCGGAACTGTGGGTGGGATGCAGCTGTGCCTGGAGTTTTCGCTAAGGGTGGTGGCCTACGCAGATGATGTCTTGGTGGTTCTGTCCTCACAGGCAGAGGCCCGTGATGTGGAACATCTTATCTGTGAATATTCTGAAGCCTCGTGCTCCAGGATAAACCGTGAGAAGTTTTCTGGATGGGGGAGGAGGGTGATGAATTTTGCCTTCCGGACAGCTTCCCTCAGGCCAGTCAGCAGATTAAAATTCTAGGCATAAAATTTGACCATGGTAACTATGCCTCCCTAAATTGGGATAAGAAGCCAGAAGATGCTACAGTACCAAGAAGGTAGAGAGCTGGAAGAGATGGAAGTTATCTCTGAGGGAAAGGGTTGACTTGTGTAAGACTTACTTGATTACAATTTTTTTGTATGTTAGTTAAATGTGCTTTTTGCCTAAATATATGTGGTCCAGATTGAACTCCTTGTTTTTCTTCTTTTATGGGGAAACAAGGTCAATATTGTCAAGTGAAACATCACCTACAGACCAAGGAAAGACAGGGATTTAGATATGGTAAACCCTGTTGTCTTTTTTGTAACTGCCTTTTTAAAATTTAATCTTGGGAGTTTGATTTCAGATGCTCACCCTCGGTGGGTAGAGGGATTTAGATTCTGGATGTTCCCCTTCCCCAGGTTGTGGCTAGAGGGTGACCAGGTGAAAAGCTTTTGGATTCGGTGTGGTTACCTCCCGATCTACATCATCCAGAGTTTGAAGGTGATGAGCTGTTTTGGTGTGGTGGTGGGTGAAGTCAAAAACTTCTCTAGAAGGGAGTTGGAGAGAAGAATTTGCAGACTCACTTCCATGACCAGCTGACACTAAGGGACTGTCTGAGTGATGTCGCTTTGGCCGGGTTAGCTCTGATAAATTCACAGTGGACATTGGTATTCCGTGCCTTTCAGGGCTTAGTTACCCTGAGTGGGTTTATGGGGTAGTCAGAAGATACATTGGATTTAATTTAGTCACGATTTATTTAGTTAGCTTAGTAGTTAGATTTCACACGTGGAGCGCACGGTGTCAGGTGTCCATAAGGAAGTAGGTCCATCCCTGTAGAGATTTGGTGGGTTTGATTCTTCAAGAGGTGAGTAGGATGATGAATTTTGACAGGGAGGGGTTGGATGCTGACAGCTGGTCTCATCAGTGGGGCCAGTTGAAACCCCCTTGAATGGGTGGCAGACTGTCTCTCTCAAATCCAGCTTTGTGTTTTCTTTCCTATTTTTTCACTCTTGTAGATGTTTTTTTGAAGTATTTTGTTTGTTTTTTTATGGAAAGGTTTGCATACATCTACCTGTAGGTGTTGTGGTGATGGGTAATATAGTTTAGGGTTTGATGTATGATTTAGATAGTTTCCTTATACTTGATGCGGTTTCTAAATCCTTGCTTAATCAGGTGGAGGATTGTATATGGGTAGTAGAGTAGTTAAGTGTGTGTATTAGGTTAGAATAAGGTATAATATGAAGTAATATTGTGTACTTTTGTGTTAAGTTTTTGATTTTATGTAATTATTTATTTAGATTTTATGTATTTATTATTATGATACTTGTTGCAAGATTTAATAAAACAAAGCATAACCAATACTACTAACACTGGTACACCATCACACCTACTCTACTCCCACCTATACTACTCACACTGGTACCCTCACACCTACCCTACTCCCACCTATATTACTCACATTGGTACATGCTCACCCCTACCCTACTCCCACCTATACTACTCACACTGGTACACCCTCACACCTACCCTACTCCCACCTATACTACTCACACTGGTACATCCTCACACCTACCCTACTCCCACCTATACTACTCACACCTACCCTACTCCTACCTATACTACTCACACTGGTACATCCTCACACCTACCCTACTCCCACCTGTACTATTCACACTGGTACACCCTCACACCTACCCTACTCCCACCTGTACTACTCACACTGGTACACCCTCACACCAACCCTACTCCCACCTATATTACTCACATTGGTACACGCTCACCCCTACCCTACTCCCACCTATACTACTCACACTGGTACACCCTCACACCTACCCTACTCCTACCTATACTACTCACACTGGTACACCCTCACACCTACCCTACTCCTACCTATACTACTCACACTGGTACATCCTCACACCTACCCTACTCCCACCTATACTACTCACACTGGTACATCCTCACACCTACCCTACTCCTACCTATACTACTCACACTGGTACACCCTCACACCTACCCTACTCCCACCTATACTACTCACACTGGTACATCCTCACACCTACCCTACTCCTACCTATACTACTCGCACTGGTACATCCTCACACCTACCCTACTCCCACCTATCCTGGGGGCGGAGACTCTGCAGTGTGTGCTGTCTGAGCTGTGAGGAGGTTGTGTGGAGGAGAGCTCTAGCTGCTGCAGGTGTGTCCCGTGTCTGCAGGGAGACTCCCTGCTGGCTTCCCCAGGGGGATGGATCCTCCTGGGGGAGAGTGCTCCCGACGTTCAGCCCGTGGCTCGGGCTCTAAAGCAAAAGCCAAAGCAAAGACTCGTGGTGTCCGGATAACTAGTGCTGCAGGCCAGTCCGGATCATCAGGAAGCAGCATGAGTGACAGTGGAGGCTATATCATCAGCCCGGCTTCTGTGCAGTTGGAACCACAGCTTGTTCCCCCTATGTCTGAGGGTGCTCCCCTATGTGATGGAACAAAGGGTCGAGCAGTGCTGGAAGCTACCTACCCTGTCGGTGTGGGCCCAGTGAAGAAACTGGAGCCACAGTCGGATTCCCACAAACTCTCCCTGGGTGCTCCCCTGTGTGATGTAACACAGGGTGGAGTGACAGCAGCTACTGTCTGCCCAGGGGGTAGTGAAGTATGTGGGGGGGTGAAGCCCCTTGATGCCTTGGAGAATGTTCCTGGATCCCCTGGTGATACTGGGGATGAAGAGGAAGATGAGGAGGAGGAGGAATCATTTGATAGCTTCTCTATTGAGGAATTACAAAGAGAGGCAAAGCGTATACAGACCAGAATTAATGATAAGAAGAAAAAAAGAAATACCTGCTGTAAATGGGAGAAACCAGTGTTAAAAGAAGTGATTGAGACCCTTTCTGTGACTCTGGGAAGGGTTAAAAATAAATTGCAAGAAAAGCACTTGGAAAAAAAGGAAAAGCAGATGCAAGCAGCAGTGAAAGGGTTACCAGTTCATGCAAAGGTCCAATCAGGGCCGACACCCATGGAGACAGGTGTTATCAGTGTACCTGGTGATTGCAGCAGCACCCCACAGCCTGTTTCTGCAACTGAAAGTGAAACAAACCTACCAGCTGATGTCCAGGCAGACTGTATGCAGCTGGAGGCAGCAGCTGAGTCTAATACAGCTGAAGATGCAGTAAATATGGAGGATAAAGTTATGTCAGAGGTGTCTGGTGCTGTGATTGCTGATTCCCAGGAGAAGTCCGTGGCAGGGGACACAGTGGAGATGTCTTGCGAGCCTGAAGTGGAGGATGTTGCAGAAAAGGGCGCTTTCGGTGAGCCGGCTGTCCTGCAGGTGAGTAACAGTGTGCCGGGTGCTGGGGGTAGGGCAGGTAAGAAGTGGCCGGTGATGGCTGAGCCTGACAGTGCCCGGCATGGACTGTTTATACCTGTAGTGATGGCAGATGGCGGAGCCAGGAACACAGAGGGCGCGGTGTTCCAGGCTCAAATGGAGGTTGTTATGGCGGAAGCTTTACAGAAAAGTGGCACTGAGGGGGGATCTTCAGGTGAATCTGCAGTGGCAGGTGAATTACCTGTTATTGGGGAGGCTCTGGGGATTGTTCTCGGAGACGTGCAGGGCGAGAAGGTTATAGGTACAAGGAGGTTGCCGCATGGTACTGGTTTAGGAGGGCGCATAAAGGAAAGACGATTTGCACAAGGAATGCCTGCATTAGAAAAGACTGGGCTGCCGGAGGAGCAGATTAAAGTAATAGAAACTGTTTATGGAGATAAAATGCTTGTACCAGCCAGGGCTGCAGAGGCAGCTAAAATTATTTGTGATGTAAGAAGGAGAGAGGGCGGGGGGAGTGTGGTAACAAACGTATCGGACAAACAGACTGTTCCTGGAAGTATATCGTATGCTAAAATGGTGACAAGATCTAATGTTTTCAATATGAATGTGAGCAATGCTGGTCCACAAATGCCGGGTGCAGCAGGCCAGGTTGGAAAAAGGAGAAATTTAATCCAGTTCCGATGGGCAGGAGAGGGGGAAGTTCCTACAAAGGAGACTTTCTTAAAAATGATTTTCGGTCTGGGGTTTAAACCCTCAGATTTATATGCTTGCATACACCCGGTCAAATCTGCAGAATTTGATTTGAGTTTTTTATCCTACCAGGGACTACAAGTGTTCTGGACAAAATGGCAGGCATGTAAAATGTCAAAACCATATGACATGTACAGAGTAAATTTGGTTACAAAGCATGATAAAGTGAAGGTGCATATTCTAGTGAGGAATGAGTCCATTCCTGTCCAAGATATTGCGTACTGGTTGTCCAGATATTGTGATATACAGTCTGACCTAAGCAAATCTGGATATACAATGGGGGTATGGGGGGGAGCTTGGGAGGCCCTGGTAAAGCTGCGTCATTCTGACAGAGGATTCATCCATATACCGTCCGCTGCATACATTGGCAGGGATCGAGTACAATGCTTCTACCAGGGTCAACCAAGAACCTGCTTTAAGTGCGGGGATTTTAGACATCTGAGCAGCGAATGTAACGTGATAAAATGTTCATTGTGTAATAAGATCGGCCATGTATCCAGAGAATGTGGGGTGGTCAAATGTAATTTATGCGGGGAAGAAGGCCACCCGTATAGCAGATGTCCTCGGGCCAGCCATAATAGTGGGCAGGAGGTTAGGCCAGAACCAAGAAGGGAGGAGGAGGTGGTGAGACAAAAAGAACCACTAGGTGTAGATGAACATGTAAAGCAGGTGCAAGGGAAACAGGTAGAGGAGGCACCTTTTCAGGAGGTAAGGAGAGGAAATAAGAAAAAGAGGAAAGGTGAAGATGTGCAAGTTGTGCGAAGCAATAAATTTGATGTATTTTCCTCTGATGAGGAGGAAGTAATGAGGAGTGGGGGTGAATTGATTTTGGTAACAGGGAAGGATAAGAAGCAAGCAAGGAAAGTGACAAAGAAAGTTAATAAAATTGAAGGGTGGGAGGAAAGGAATAAAAGGAGGAGAAAGAGACCAGATCAGGAGGAAGGTGATGGGGAGGGATTAGAGTGTGACCCTGCTGGAACTCAGCTGGAAGAGGAAAATATGTGTAGTTTAGGGAGTGTGGTAGAGGAATTGACGGTGATAGAGGAGACCCAGGGTACGGAGGAGGATAGGGTTGCTCAAGGTGTGTCCCAAGGCTCCTGTGTAGGGCCGAGTCAGGTACAGGTACCTGGTACTGAGCATCAGGTTATCAAGTTTGTACCCAAACCTCCTGATCCTGGGCCTTCTCGTACGGGGGAGAAGGTCCCTGTGGATTGTCAGGGAGTAAGGGAGGAACGGGTAGTGACAGTTGTCGCTATGGAAGAGAAGGCTGGCCTGAGTAGGGTTAGCTTGTAGTTTTGTGGTGGATTTGGTGCTGGGAATTGTGCAAGGTAAAAGTAAGCAAGGTCTTGCATTTAATAATCTATACATCATGGATCCCCAACCCATACGATGTGCCACGATTAATGTGGCTTCCGTAGTTTCTGAACGTGCTTGTATAATGGCCTTTGATTTTTTCAACACGGTTGAGGTTGATTTTTTGTTTTTGCAGGAGACTAGGATTAGTAAGTTGGATCTCCTCCACAAAGCGAAGCGTGAGTGGAGGAGGGGTCCTTCTTACTGGTCTCTTGCGGCCGAGCCGTACGGTGGGGTGGCAGTGCTTTTTACTGACATGGTAACTGTGTACAAGGTTTTAGAGTTGCAAGCAGGTAGATGTATGATTTTGGATATCAACATGAAGGGACAGGACCTTAGGTTAATCAATATTTATGGTCCTCAGTCACAGTGGGATAGGAAATGTCTCTTCATGGAGATAAAACCTTTTCTTTTTACGGCCCAGCAAGTTATCTTTGGTGGTGATTTTAATACCATAATTAGGCCAAAAGATAGGGGAGGCTCAAAGAAAACTCTGGGCTATGACTCCAATTTTTTAGTTAGCATGATTAGACAGGCGGGTCTGGTAGATGTGCATATTCGGCATTTCCCAGACCTCACAGGTTTCACCTTTTTTAGTGGTAGTCATAGATCTAGAATAGATAGGTTTTTTGTTAAGGAATCTTCAAAGACCTCATCTTTAGGGGTGAGGTTAGTGGAGTTTTCCGATCACGCTTCTCTCTCAGTGACTTTGAATGCCTCAGAAACCCCTCAGAAAGGGCGGGGCCTGTGGCGATTGAACTCAGAGCTTCTGGAAGAAGAGAGCGTTAGACAATCCTTTAGGGTCTTCTTTCAATCTCAGGAGACACTTTTGGAGGCGGGTTGGAGTAGATCTGAGTGGTGGGAGGTGATTAAAAAGAGAATCCGGAAGTTTTTCCGTGGGTCTATTGCCAAAAAAAACTTGTTAAGACGTAACATCTACCATAGCCTGAGAAAGAAATTGGATCTCTTGATCTCTGAGGAGGGAGATAGTGGGGAAATCTCCCGGGTGAAGGCTCGGATGAAGGAGTTTCAGTACAACCGACTGGCATCCTTAGTTCTGGAGAGGGATTATGGAACATACCACTCGCCAGATCCCTACCAGAGCTGTAGGAGGTCAGTTGATGCCAAAGAGATCAGGGGACTGAAGGATGGACAGGGTGTTCTTCATATTGATAAGAAGGGCATTCTGGAAGTGATTGAGTCCTATTATTCAGATCTTTTATCTGAGCATTCACTCATCAGGGAGAGGATGGAGGAATTTCTGAGGAGGACACCAGGTTTGGGTTCTCAGGTTGTTTCTTATGAATCTTTGGAGAGTGATATAACGGCAGAGGAAGGTAAGATAGCGATAGAGGGGTTAAACTCCAAAAAATCTCCAGGACCGGATGGTTTAACATCTGAATTCTATAAGACCTTTTCAGACCTCTTAATTCCTCGCCTTGTGGAAGTATTTAATGAGAGCCTGGATGAGGGAGTCCTCCCTCCTTCCATGAGGTTATCTGCCCTTATACTACTGTCTAAAGGAAAGGATCCGTCCCGTATTGAGAACTGGTGCCCCATAGCCCTTCTTAATACAGACAGGAAGATTTTGGCAAAGGTACTGTTCAATAGGCTATCGGAATTTTCTGAGCTGTTGCTTTCCCCCTCTCAGCACTATACGGTGAAGGGCCGTAGCACCTTTAGTGCTGTCCTAGGTGTCCGGGAGGTCATTGAGCGGTGCAGGGCTGAGAAGTGTGGAAAGTATTTACTGGCATTGGATCAATCTAAGGCTTTTGATCGGGTAAACCATGAGTACCTTTGGGCCCTACTGAAAAGGTATGGTCTTCCAGAGCGGGTGGTGAATTGGCTGCAGGCTATTTATCGTCAGGCCGAGAGCTTCCCACTTGTAAATGGTTGGGTGGGTCCCACTTTTGGGGTAGGCTCTGGTGTTCGTCAGGGATGCCCCCTGAGCCCCCTCCTATATGTTTTTGCGATTGACCCCTTCGTCAGAAGGGTAGAGAGCGGAACTGTGGGTGGGGTGCAGCTGAGCCCAGAGTTTCCGCTAAAGGTGGTGGCCTACGCAGATGATGTCATGGTGGTTCTCTCCTCACGGATAGAGGCCCGTGATGTGGAACATCTTATCTGTGAATACTCTGAAGCCTCGTGCTCCAGGGTAAACCATGAAAAGTGTGAAGTTTTCTGGATGGGGGAGGAGGGTGATGAATTTTGCCTTCCGGACAGCTTCCCTCGGGCCAGTCAGCAGATTAGAATTCTAGGCATAACATTTGACCATGGTGACTATGCCTCCCTAAATTGGGATAAGAAGCTGGAAGATGCTACCAAGAAGGTAGAGAGTTGGAAGAGATGGAAGTTATCTCTGAGGGAAAGGGTTGACTTGTGTAAGACTTACTTGATTCCGATTTTTTTATATGTCAGTTATGTGTGTTTTTTGCCTCAATCTATGTGGTCCAGATTGAATTCCTTGTTTTTCCTTCTTTTGTGGGGAAACGGGGTCAATATTGTCAGGAGAAACATCACTTACAGACCGAGGAAAGATGGGGGTTTAAATATGGTAAACCCCGTTGTCTTTTTTGTAACAGCCTTTTTAAAATTTAATCTTGGGAGTTTGATTTTAGATGCTCCCCCTCGGTGGGTAGAGGGATTTAGATTCTGGATGTTCCCCTTCCTCAGGTTGTGGCTAGAGGGTGGCCAGGTGAAAAGCTTTCGGATTCGGTGTGGTTACCTCCCGATCTACGTCATCCAGAGTTTGAAGGTGATGAGGCGTTTTAGCATGGTGGTGAGTGAAGTCAAAAACTTCTCTAGAAGGGAGTTGGAGAGAAGAATTTTGCAGACTCACTTCCATGACCAGCTGTCCCTGAGGGACTGTCCGAGTGATGTCGCTTCGGCCGGGTTAGCTCTGTTAAATTCACAGAGGATACCGCAGAAGTTTAGAGACATTGCTTGGCTCTCTTTTCACAGAAGACTTTATGTTGGGGAGAATCTCAGGTGGAAGAGTGTCAATGATCATGGTTGCCCACGGGAGGAGTGTCCAGGGGTGGTGGAGACGATGGACCACTTTCTGCTTGAGTGTCCCTTTAATGTAAAGGTTTATGAGGAGGTGTCAAAAGCCATTGGTATTCCGTGCCTTTCGGGGCTTAGTTACCCTGAGTGGGTTTATGGGGTAGTCAGAAGATACGGTGGTTTTAATTTAGTCACGATTTATTTAGTTAGTTTAGCAGTTAGATTTCACACGTGGAGCGCACGGTGTCAGGTGTCCATAAGGAAAAAGGTCCTCCCCTATAGGAATGTGGTGGGTTTGATTCTTCAAGAGGTGAGAAGGATGATGGATCTGGATAGGGAGGGGTTGGATGCTGTCGGCTGGTCTCGTCGGTGGGGCCAGTTGAAACCCCCTTGAGAGGGTGGCAAACAGTCTCTCTGAATTCCAGCTTTGGGTTTTCTTTTCTCTTTTTTCACTCCCTTGTAGATGGTTTTTTTGAAGTATTTTGTTTTATTTATGGAAAGGTTTGCATACATCTGCCTGTAGGTGTTGGTGATGGGTAATATAGTTTAGGGTTTGATGTATGATTAGATAGTTTCCTTTTACTTGAGGTGGTTTCTAAATCCTTGCTTAGTTTTCCCTTGCAGGTGGTGGATTGTATATAGGTAATAGGGTAGATAAGTGTTTGTATTAGTATAGGAAAAGTATAATATGAAGTAATATTATGTATTTTTTTTGCCTTTTTTATTAAGTTTTTGATTTTATGTAATTATTTACTTACATTTTATGTATTTATTATTATTATACTTGTTGCAAGTTTTAATAAAACGAAGCATGACCTATACTACTCACACTGGTACACCCTCACACCTACCCTACTACCTATACTACTCACACTGGTACACCCTCACACCTACCCTACTCCTACCTATACTACTCACACTGGTACATCCTCACTCCTACCCTACTCCCACCTATATTACTCACACTGGTATACCCTCACACCTACCCTACTACCTATACTACTCACACTGGTACACCCTCACACCTACCCTTCTCCTACCTATACTACTCACAATGGTACACCCTCACACCTACCCTACTCCCACCTATACTACTCACACTGGTACACCCTCACACCTACCCTACTCCCACCTATACTACTCACACTGGTACACCCTCACACCTACCCTACTCCCACCTATACTACTCACACTGGTACATCCTCACACCTACTCTACTCCCACCTATACTACTCACACTGGTACATCCTCACACTTACCCTACTCCCACCTATATTACTCACACTGGTACACCCTCACACCTACCCTGCTCCCACCTATACTACTCACACTGGTACACCCTCCCACCTACCCTACTCCTACCTATACTACTCACACTGGTACACCCTCACACCTACCCTACTCCCACCTATACTACTCACACTGGTACACCCTCACACCTACCCTACTCCCACCTATACTACTCACACTGGTACACCCTCACACCTACCCTACTCCCACCTATACTACTCACACTGGTACATCCTCACACCTACCCTTCTCCTACCTATACTACTCACACTGGTACATCCTCACACCTACCCTACTCCCACCTATCCTACTCACACTGGTACACCCTCACACCTACCCTACTCCAACCTATACTACTCACACTGGTACTTCCTCACCCCTACCCTACTCCTACCTATACTACTCACACTGGTATACCCTCACACCTACCCTACTACCTATACTACTCACACTGGTACACCCTCACACCTACCCTACTCCCAACTATATTACTCACACTGGTACACCCTCACACCTACTCTACTCCCTCCTATACTACTCACACTAGGATGGCTAATAATAATAATAATAATAATAATAATAATAATAATAATAATAATAATAATAATAATAGGTAGACATAAAATGTAAAATAGAAACAAATAAGAAATGTTTCCTTGCTTTAATTCATCAATTATTTCCATCCCGATAGGCTGCTATTATTTTTCTTATACAGAGTAATAAGTCGACTACTTGTGATCCTGTTATACTAGAATACAGCGTGGAGATGTAATTAATGGACTCACATACCAGCATCGGAGTAAATTAATTGTGTCATTTACGTCTCATCCAACATAAATAACTCGAAGAAAATATGTACATTTCCTGACCTTCCTGCATCTGCCGTTAGGTCATTAGCCTCATGGTAATGAGCAGATTGTTGGTGTAATATAGTAAATTACCATGTACTGCACCTAAATCTAATGTGTCTCCTTAGCTGGAGTGTATAGAGAGAAGATCTGGTGTGTGGACTATGAATTAATAATCATTTTGGAAGCAGATTTATACTTAAAAAATAACGACCTTCATTATGAAACAAAGTATTATAATTATTAGTTATGTGGTTTTCATTGCAAACAAACCATGTAAAGCAGCACTAAATAATGTATGTGTAGCTTATTCATGGAAAGCCTACTTGAGTGTTTTTGTTCTCAATAAATAAAGACAAATGTCCGGCTTTATTCCCCGAGGCTTTGGTGCTCGGGTAGTGACTTGTTATGGGTATGCGCAATTTTACGTATTACGTCTTCTTTAACAAATGTAAAATTATAAACAGAACAAAGCTCTTTGTGGAGCATGGTAATTGTGTCATCTCTGTTTAATTAGCTTGAGATAAACTCCGCATTGCGTGATGAAAGCATCAAGCCAGATCTTGAGAAGAAACAAAAAAGAAGAAATAACATGGCGCTGTGGGACACCTGCAACTGAATTGATAATAACTAGATACAATAATGATCAGCTATGTCAAATATAAATGTTGTCTTTTATTTTACTAAAATGTATATTCACATATAAACACACATCATTGGCCAATGAGTCCAATGGACATCCCCGTACACCACGCGGAGAAGCAGTGCGCCACTGAGTGGTATTGGGTGAGCTGTAGTGTGGAGCGTGACCACCACACACAAAGCCAGTGGAGTTGGGGTTTATTTCTCACCACTGTGGGACCACACAGGCACCACCCAGGTCACTAAACATAAGGAGGTGAATTACCGGGTGCCACTAGTCTGGACTGTGGGCCTGATTCAGAGCCACTCGTAAGCGGCCGCTCGTTCGCTCCGAGCGATGTTTGCCCAACTGCGCATGCGTACGGATCGTTATACGCATGCGCGAACCAGTCAGTGCGGCCGAAATTCATGTGCTCGCTAAATAGCGAATGCCTGAAAATATGAGTGACAGAATGAGGCATATGTGGGTGGTAACAGGGGAAGGTGCTTGAAAACGGGGAGTGGAGATCCGATCGCAGGCGTGCTTAAAGGTCAAAACGGGCGTTTTATGGGTGTGCATAATTAAAACAGCAGCGTCATTGACCACGTCACTGGGTTATTTTATAGCCAGAACTGCTCGCAAAATTGTGGTAGCAAAAACCAACCACAAGAATAGCGAGCAGTTCATGTACTCGATTAATCTAATAAATAGCGGACATGACGTAGGATGCGAGCGGCCAGGGGGCGTAGTTTCCCAAAAAACGACCGCAGGTTTTGTTCGCTCGTTCAGACCTAGAGGCGTGAACAGACTGCAAACAGCGAACGGTTCATTTGAATAGCCGCCCCTATTTCAGGACGAGCGAGCGCTAATTGCGTCCGGCTCTGAATCAGGCCCTGTGTTTGAGTGGAAGGTCCCTGCCAGACAGTAATCAGCACTGGGAAGTCGGTGGTAAGAGCTCACATTTTTTATTATACGGAGCCACTGAATCTTCCGTGTGGATAACAGAGAGATCTGGACAGTGTTGATCTATTAGATTGATATCTAAAGAGGAACATTTTATTCACTGAGCATTTTTTATTCTTTCCATTTGGATTCCTTATGAGATATTTAGCACGGGCTTGCACAGCAGATTCCTATTAGTAATCAGCTGCCATTTGACATTTATAGGGGTATTCAATATGGGTGCGATAACATCGTTTTTTGCGTTAATATCGCATTTTTTAACTTTTTTGCGTTAATATCACTGGTTTTAGTTTTACACCGTATTCAATTTCAAAGACTTATCGCAGTTTTGAAAAATCTTTGATAAAAAACGGTGATAACTTTTCACCATTGAATAGGTGTCGAAAAATAGTGCAGAATTGGGGTTTAGGTGTGCAGGCTTAAAAAAAATAGGCTGCACCCCTGAGAATGACATTTAAAAAAAAACTGTGTCAAAAAAAGTTTTAAAAAAAATAGGGACACCCCAAAAAATTAATTAAAAAATTTGGGTAAAAAAAAAAAAAAAAGGGAAAAAATTGTTAAACAATAGGGAAATAGGTTCAGGGCTATTCTGCATGTATGCGGCAGGTGTTTTCTAGAATAGATTTATAGCGGCAGGTGTTTTCTAGAATAGATTTATAGCGGCAGGTGTTTTCTAGAATAGAATTATAGCGGCAGGTGCACAAATGCAGAATTTTTAAAAACTTACTTTAGGGACATCAAAATATGCTAGTACCCATTTTCATGTACCCCAAATTTGATGGGACCACTTAAAAAACGAAAAAAATAACCTAAGTGCTCTTCTGCATCACTTCTTCAATGTCGGGAAAAAAACACCTGCTGCGGCTATTTAAATCCCCGACTTTCAATTAAAGGCTAAAACGGGGGTACCCATAGTGTTCCCCCATGTTTTTACAACTTTAGGGGGGTCCTACAATTATTTTAAGGAAAAATTAGTAACTTTACACAAATCCAACTTCGGAGTTTCCCGTTTTCGTTAATTTTATATTGAATACGGGGATAAGCGGGAGCGCGCCCGATACTTTAACGCAGAAAAAAACTCCGATATGAAACGTTAACTTCCACAGTGAAGTTAACGTTTCATATTGAATACCCCTCTTAGTCTCTGTGCTTATTTGTTACAGTATCATTCATTGTGGATTATTAATATGTGTATTTTTTAGTAGTGTCTCATTGGCCAATGATGTGTGTTTATATGTGAATATACATTTTAGTAAAATAAAAGACAACATTTATATTTGGCATAGCTGATCATTATTGTATCTAGTTATTATCAATTCAGTTGCAGGTGTCCCACAGCGCTGTTATTTCTTCTTTTTTGTTTCTTCTCAAGGCTAGCTACCACAGCAGCATCGGGGTACACCTGCTTCATATATACATATATATATATATATATATATACACACATATATATATATATATATATATACAAATATATGGTGTATATATATTTTATTAATATTTTTCGCAGATACAATTTTAATATTATATTATTTTATTTATATTTTTGTATATTGATTGAAGATCTTTTTGCAGCGCCATTGGTTAAATTCTTGTTCTAGTTTTTTCTGTGCATTATCAAGCCAGGTCTACCTAGTGCCGCAACTGGGCTCTAATGTCACCCCACCTCCTGCATGGGCTGGGTATGAAATCCCGGCTGTCATGATGCCGCTGGTAATAACACCGACAGCCAGAATCCCGACACCCATAGGAACGCACGGTGAATGTTTTCCTAACCCTATCCCCTACCCTAACCCTCCCCGATGCCTAACCCCCTAGTGCCAAAGCCTAACTTCCCACCCCCACCCTAATCCGAACACCCCCTCCACATTGCCTAACCCTCCCCCCCTAGTGCCTAACCCTAACCCCCCCACTAGTGCCTAAACCTAACCTCCACCTCCCCGCACCTTAATCCTAAAACCCCCTCCACAGTGACTAAACCTAACCTCCCCCTCTCCGCACCCTAAACCTAACACTCCCTCCCTGGTGCCTAACCCCAACCCTCCCCAAAGTGCCTAACCTTAACCCTGCACCCTAACCTCCCCCTAACACCCCGATACTTACATTTGGGATGCCGACGGTTGGGATACTGGTGCCAGGATCCCGACCTGTCGGGATTTCAGCGCCGGTATTTAGACCATCGACTGCATTCCCCCTGCACATGTGATGTCATAATGTCACGGAGAGGGGGCCGGGACTAGGAAGTACCAAGGATGCAGCAGGCTCCTGCCCCCTACAACTTGCTCGCACACCCTGAGTTACAGTCCAGGATCTACCTCTGGTTGCAGCATGGAATAATACATTGCGCCGTCGTACACCACATCATGCAGTTTGTGCGGATGGCGCGATGTATCATTACACCGTGTCGCCCCGTCGGCTGGGTACACCATTGTGTAGTGTGTACGGATGACACCATCGTGCAGTGTGTCCCCAGCTTTGGAGTACAGCGCTCAGTTCTGGTGACCTCAATATCAGGATAAAATAAAATAGGTCCAACGAACGACTACAACACTGGTGACCGGTCTGTAGCATTAAACGTATCAAGAAAGACTGTGTGTGTAATATGGCTCGCTTACAGTAAAGGAATCAAAGGTGGGGATGGTTACACTATGTTAGTGCATAATGGGTTTCAGTGAGACTCAGGATTGGGGTATTCCCCACCAGATCCGCAACTTGGGGGGAGGGGGGGTGGGGGGCGGCTGGAGGGTCACGTGCCTCGGGCGGCTGTGCTAATGTACGGTCTGGCACCAAAATTATCATTAGCGGTGCGTCTGACTCGTTTTCTGCTGTGCATGGGGGGGCTGTCAGGTGAGGGGGTTTTTCTGCGCTGTTATTAATGGGCAAGTAGGGCTTGACTGGCCAATGGGCACTTCTGGCATATGCCAGAAGGGACGATGGCCTAAGGACCATCTCGAGGAGGGAGGAAGGGAGAGCCCCCCGCCCTCCACCCAACATCTCCGGAATCATTATGATATCACGGAGACGGAAGTGGTGGAGGCGTGTATGGGCCAGCGGCGGCTGTGCAGGGCCGGGAAGAGACGGGGCGTGCCGCGAGGCCAGCCCCCGTGACTTGCGGCACAACCCCTTGCATTAACCATGCCCCCCTTCACACGTGAGTGCAGGGCGGACTGCCAGGGCAGATATACAGTTATTATAAATATAGAGAGGGGGTTTGGGGGGGGGTAAAACAATCAGTAAAACAGGGGGGGGGGGGCAAATTGCTGCCTTGCCCCGGGTGACAGAAGTCCTAGTTTTGGCCCTGTCCCCATTATTAGTCAGGCTATTGAACAAAGGATCACATATTGGAAAAGCTCGGAGGCAGAGAGAGATTGAACCTGCTCTCAGCAGATGAAGATGTAATACTAACAGTAAAGTAGTAATTCAAACATTCTTAGGCTATAAAGAGATCCGGTCGAAGACCAGGACGGATTTCGATTTAGTGGTCAGGCCGCCGCTACTAGGTGCAATTTTAATGGCTGCCTTCACACCGCCATTTTATTATGTTCATTGTTAGTTATAAGTTCAGATTCTGTTATTGCCAGTATAACATATATAATAACAATAAAATGAGCCATGAACTGTGACACTTCATTCTATTTTGAATTATATACATATTTACTAAGCAGGACAGCTTATAGGTGCTTCCTTCTTGCTGAAAATCCTTCAATAAGTTCCTCGTAATCATAACGGCTTATTCATTCAGCTTCACTATTTAGCAACGCTGGCTTTAGTATCACTGACGGTAACTAAGGGTACAAGCTGGTAACTGGTGACAGTCAGAAATGTCCCAGCAACTATAAAATATTGCCACTCTGCTGGGTATGTAACCCATCCACATCACAAGTAGGGTGTGTGGATGGGTTACATATCCAGTTGCATCTACAAGCCAGGGGGAGCTGTATCAAAGATAAAATGGAGACGTTGCCCAATCCGTTTCTAACTCACTTAATCTAGCGCAGTCTTTGAAATGACACTTAGACGCTGATAGTTTTATTTTATGGTCAACCAGTTTAACGTTCTCAAAGGTTTGATACATCTCCCCCCAGTCAGAGAGATGCCTCACATGACTGAGCAGGCACCTGTGGGACCCCCCAGCTAATTGGCCAGCCCCAAGGCCCAGGTGCACGCTGATTGGTCCATCCATTTCTCATTAACGACAAAATAAAGTGGAGAGAGATAAAAGTGCCAACCAATCAGCTTCTGTCACTTTTCAGGTTGAAAAAAGACAATTAGGAGCTGACTGGTTGGTACTTTGGGGGTCTTTTCACTAAGCCTTGTAGAGAGATAAAGTGGAGAGGGATAAAGTACCAACCAATCAGCTCCTAGCTGTCATTTTTCAAACACAGAGCACATAGACACCTTAGTTTGAAAAATGACAATTAGCAGCTGACTGATTAGTGCTTTATGTCTCTCCAAGGCTTAGTAAGTATAAGTACATATACTGTATGGTGCGGTGAAAATACTTTGTATCTACCGGGACATTCCTGACTGACAGTAATGAAACAAGCATCTGAGTGCCGCCCCCTGCAAGTGCCTTATGGGAAATTCTTCACTAGGTCAATATAAGTCTTTTGTCCACTGTTCCCTTCCCTCAGGAAGCTCAAATTCCCACACCAGGGATTCCAATGCCTCCCAAACTCAGGATATAGATAGCCTGGTATGTAATCCCGACGGCAGATAGCCAACTAGGGATTCAGGATAGGCGTCAAGATACCGACCCCTAACATAATCCCAACGCCGGAATCCAGGACGACGCGTGCCCGAACGAGGTAAGTCCGGGGCGCCCGTTCTCTTAGCCGTGGGGTTTTAGGTTTAGGGCACCCCGGGGGGGGGGGGGGATTTAAGGTTAGGCACTCCCCAGAGAGGGTTGGGGTTAGGCTAAGGGAAAAGGGGGTTGGGGTTAGGCGCTACTGGGGGGAGGTTAGGGTTAGGTTTAGGGTGTGGGCAGGGGCGTTATGTTTAGGCACCCCTTGGGGGGAGGTTAGGGTTAGGCACCCCTAAAGGAGGGTTAGGGGGGGGTAGAGGGGAGTGTTAGGTTTAGGGTGCGGGGAGGGGGGTTATGTTTAGGCACCCCTGGGGTGAGGTTAGGATTAGGCACTAGCGGGGGGAGGTTAGGGTTAGGCACCCCTAAGGGAGGGTTATGGGGGGAAGAAGGGAGGGTTAGGTTACTTACGTGCCGCTGTCGGGATTTCCTCCCTTCGGGCAGTCGCTGCCACCGGCATTTCAATCCCATTCCGATAGCACCCGCTGTCCTGAGACTTCTGCTGTAGGTGCATTGTTTAAATCCTTTTTACAATACAGACTCCGCCCTCTTTCAAATCCTTTGCACAGCAGAGATAAAAGAAATTGAAATAATATTAATAATTAAAAACAAAAAAACAGAACTTTATAAACCACCACTGAGCCAAATAATTTCTGATAGGAATCCCAATAATAAAGGTGCAGACTGAGCTGTGCGATTCCTACCAGCCGCTCTCAGATTTATCTAACTTTATCTAACTTTGTTTCCTGCCACTTATCGCCACTTAGGCTTTGCTTTGACATTTCAGTCGCAATAAATTGTGCAGCTTCCAGCCTGATTGCCGTGGCCTCTGTTCCAGCTATTAGTATTGATGAGATAACGTCCTTTGCATGCAGCCGAAACAAGGCAGATCCTCCAACGTCTATATTTTAGATAAACAGCGACATTTCTGTGATGTTATATTCGGAAATACACAACAGCTGGCAGATTCTATATGTTCATAAGCTCTTTTTTTATTTATTTTTTGTTATTTAGTTTCCCCCAGGTAAAAATGTAACTGGCTTATAGTTCATTCATCGTAATTATCTGCTGTTATATGGCGGAATTAAAGCATGTAAACATTTTTCCTCCCCTACAATCAGGGTCAGTGCAGGGTTTCTTGGCACCCTAGGCATTTCTTCAGCCTTGCGCCTCCCCCCCCCTTGGTTAGCTAAACAAGCCCTTATATAGTGCCCCCAGCAGTGGTCTCCTCTATGCAGTGCCCCCAGCAGTGCCCCTTATACAGTGCCCCCAGTAGTGGCCCGCTGTGCAGTGCCCCTTATATAATGCCCCCCGTAGTAGTCCCCCTTATATAGTTCCCCAGGTAGTGGCCCCCCTATGCAGTGCCCCTTATATAATGTCCCCAGTAGTAGTCCCCCCCTGTGCAGTGCCCCGTATATAGTGCCCCCAGTAGTAGCCTCCCCCAGCAGTGCCCCCAGTAGTAGATTCCACCAAGCAGTGCCCCCAGTAGTAGCCTCCCCCCCAGCAGCACCCTCCACCCAGCAGTGTCCCCAGTAGTAGCCTCCCCACCAGCAGTGCCCCAAGTAGTAGCCTCCCCACCAGCAGTTCCCACAATAGTAGCCTCCCCCCAGCAGTAGCCTCCACCCAGCAGTGCCCCCAGTAGTAGCCTCCCCCCCAGCAGTGCCCCCAGGAGTAGCCTCCCCCCCAGCAGTGCCCCCAGGAGTAGCCTCCCCCCCAGCAGTGCTCCCTGTAGTAGCCTCCCCCCAGCAGTGCCCCCAGTAGTAGCCTCCCCCCAGCAGTGCTCCCAGTAGTAGCCTCCACCCAGCAGTGCCCCCAGTAGTAGCCTCCCCCAGAAAGACAAACACGTAAAAAAACTCCACTTACCTTAATCCCCGCTCTGGCTTAACCCTAACCCCCCCCCAGTGATGCCTAACCCCCCCTTTCCCAACCCTAGCCCCCCCTTTCCCTACCCTTCCCGGGGGTGCCTAACCCTAAGTCCCCCCGGGGGTCCCTAAACCTAACCCTCCCCCAGTGCGGCTAGACACTAAGACACCCGGCTTACATTTGTTCGATATGCCGGGTGTCAGTATTTTGTAGTGGGGCTAATGATAGGTGTTGGGATTTCGATGCCTATCTTTAGTCCCCTGTCTGGCTGTAAGTGTCGGGATATTGGTGGGGGGGATAGCGCCCGCCGGTATCCTGACTGCATCCCCTTTTAGAGCCCCTTTTGAGTGCCTTCTTTTCTAAATACTATATATATATGTGTGTGTATATAATATATGGATATATATATATATAAAATTATTTTTCTATAGCTCCACCCACAGTTCCTTAACCTATTTTTTTTCAAAAAAATAGCCCTGTGTAAATTTTTTCAACTAGACATATACAGTCAGGTCCATAAATTTTGGGACATTGACAGAATTTTTTGATTTTGTCCTCTATTCACCACCACAATGGCTTTGAAATGAAACAAACAAGATGTGATTTAACTGCAGACTTTCAGATTTCATTTGAGGGTAATTACATCCAAATCGGGCGAACGGTGTAGGAATTACAACGGTTTCTATATGTGCCTCCCACTTTTTAAGGGGCCAACTGGAAATGCTTTTTTAGATGTTGTTTGGCAAACTCTAATCTGGTCTTCCTGTTTTTGAGGCTCACCAATGGTTTGCATCTTGTGGTGAACCCTCTATATTCACTCTTGTGAAGTCTTCTCTTGATTGTTGACTTTGACACATATACATCTACCTCCTGGAGAGTGTTCTTGATTTGGCCAACTGTTGTGAAGGGGTTTTTCTTCACCAGGGAAATAATTCTTCTGTCATCCACCACAGTTGTTTTCCGTGGTCTTCCGGGTCTTTTGGTGTTGTTGAGCTCTCCGATGCGTTCTCTCTTTTTAAGAATGTTCCAAACAGTTGATTTGGCCACACCTAATGTTTTTGCTATCTCTCTGATGGGTTTGTTTTCATTTTTCAGCCTAATGATGGCTTGCTTCACTGATAGTGACAGCTCTTTGGATCTCATATTGAGAGTTGACAGCAACTGATTCCAAATGCAAATGTCACACCTAGAATCAACTCCAGACCTTTTACCTGCTTAATTGATAATGAAATAACGAGGGAATAGCCCACACCTGTCCATGAAATAGCTTTTGAGTTGATAATCCCATTACTTTTGGCCCCTTAAAAAGTGGGAGGCACATATTGAAACTGTTGTAATTCCTACACCGTTCACCTGATTTGGATGTAATTACCCTCAAATTAAATCTGAAAGTCTGCAGTTAACGCACATCTTGTTTGTTTCATTTCAAAACCATTGTGGTGGTGAATAGAGGCCAAAATCTGAAAGTTCTGTCAATGTCCCAATATTTATGGACCTGACTGTATGTATAATCAATAGCATGGCCTTGGCACAGATTAATATTCCCCATACTTGTCTAAACATTTGTTCTAACACCACAGCATCTGTCCCGACATAGAAGAAATCTGTGTCCAGCGCCTGAAGCCAGGACATGGCGGTTGCTGAACGTCACCGTCAGTTGCGAATCACCTTCCACCCAGGAGCTTCTTCAATGGTCCAAAGAGATGGAAATCACTCGGTGCCAGGTCAGGGCTGAAGGGAGGATGACTGATATAAAATATATAAAAACAGCGCTAAATTGTTAGTTAACAAGTAAATACATGTAATGGAATGGATTTAAATATAGGTTGTTTTAATGGATAATACTCATATCTTAATAGAGAAAAAAAATGGACATGATATACAAAATAAAAACATTGGTAATGAATAATACGCACGTGGTAAATAACCCGTCATGTTTATTTACCACATGTGACCAGGAAGTAAGCCAGGGTCCTAATTACTACAGGACACAATATGTAACTTAGACCCTAGATTACTATGAATACAATTGTCGTTTGTTATGTTTTGCCTTCTATAGAAACATATGTTTATAAATTACAAATGTTTATCTCATTTTACACTTTTTGAGCGCTGAGCTCTCGCAACCAGGTCGATGTTTCCCCACTGGGCATGTGCACGTCGGAGCCGGCTCCGATGTGCGCATGCGCGAGACCCGGCTAGCTATGGGCGCTCCGTCGCTACGGGTCTCGCACCAAAGGGGGCGAGCTGTCGATGGTGAGTGACAGCTCACCCCGTTTGGGAAGTGGGCAGGGGGCATGGCCGGCCAAACGGAGGCGGAACGCTTGCCATTTGGGGGCGGCCCCACTGACTTCAGCAATGATGTCAGTGGGATCAAGCAGGAAGCTCCCTGGGGCTTGCGGTTGACGAGACCCAACCTTAGGGTCTCGTCACAAGCCCCGATGGTCGCGATGGTCTTGACCATAGCGACCATCACCCTGGTCGATCGCAAGAGCTGTGGGTGGTAAGCGTCCGCCCTCATGCTGCAAGCGATCGACTCTGAATGAGGTCCATAATCCCACTACAAGCACAGATCATTGTCCTTTGAAAAAGCCGTAGGACACACAGGGAAACGCGTCAGAAAGCATCTGTGCTTGTTTTTACTCTGCACTGGGACCACATTTATTGTAAAAACACCAGGACCAAGCCCTGGATTGACTTACATCAACTTACATCAACTGGATGCCAACACGATGGGTTTCTTGTCACTTGCTCAGCCATCTCATCCACAAGAAGGTCCATCTCCATCTGGGACTATCAGCGTGCAGGAGATTTCCGCTAAAGTTCCCCCCACTTGGACCACAGTGGTAAATATACGAGACTGTATTATACACTAAAGTTTCTTTTTCCCACCAACTCCAGCATCCCAAAAAGGTTATACAGGTTGAGTCTCCCATATCCAAAATGCTTGGGACCAGGGGTATTTTGGATAACGGAATATTCCGTATTTTGTAATAATTGCATACCATAATGAAATATCTTGGGAATGGGACCCCAATATACACACAGAATGCATTTATGTGTTATATACACCTTATACACATAGCCTGCAGCTCATTTTATACAATATTTTCAATAATTTTGTGGCTCAAGCAATGTTTGTGTACATACATGAAATAAATTTATGTTTCATTTACACCCTATACACACAGCCTGAAGGTAATTTTATACCATATTTTTAATAATTTGTGCCTTAGACAAAGTTCGTGTACATTGAACCATCAAAAAACAAAGGTTTTATTATCTCAGTCATGCCAAAATTATTCCGTATTTCGGAATATTCCGTATTTCGGAATATTTGGATATGGGAGACTCAACCTGTAATAGGAACAGGTGTTTTTCCCGATTCATCACTGTCAAACTATCCCAAATGCGTATTATTCATTACCAATGTTTTTATTATGTAGATCATGTCCATTTTTTTCTCTATTAAGATATGAGTATTATCCATTAAAACAACCTATATTTAAATCCATTCCATTACAGGTAATTACTTAACTAACAATTTAGCGCTGTTTTTATATATTTTATATCAATTGTTTTCTTGAGGTTGACTAGCCTCAATTTTCACAGCAGCTTTAGAAACACCACCCTAAGCAGCGCCTGATCCAGAAATGACTTGTTAATTTTCTTTCTTGCTGTAAGGACCTCCCAATGGTAGCGCCGTAACCAATGTGCGGTTGACTCAGTGTAGCCTGGCGTTACCGTGCAGCAATAAGACGCCTGTTCATAGCAACCCAGGTAGTTTGCGACTAATTTCCCTCCGCAACCGGCTCAAAGTGTCACAATAGCGGACAGACAGCATTCACAGTATCTCCCTTGGTGAGGAAATCAACAAGTAGCACGCCCCTTGTGATCTCAAAACACGGTCGCCATGACCTTCTTTGCTGATGGACTTGTTTTATATTCTTTGTAGGTGGTGACGATGCGTGTTGTGTGATGCGTGTTGTGTGATGTGCGTTGCCATGTCATGGATGCTTGCTTTGTCTCTGATGTCACATGATGCACCCATGTATCATCGCCTGTAGCAATACGTTGCAGGACCTGCTCTCCCTCCTCATGGTTCCGAGTCAAGAGCACGAGAGACAATCCCATCTTATTGGTTTTGTGAACGTCTGTGAGATGCTTCAGTACCCAGCGTGATCGCTTGTTCCTGTACCCCAGATGCTCATGAACGATGTTGTGCACAGGACCCACTGAGATGCTCAGTCTGTCAGCAATATCACTGACTCTAAGGCGTCAGTCCTCCTGAATCGGACCTTCAATGCGTCACAAATTGTCATCTGTGGGGGACGCGCTTGGCCGGCTGCATTGCTGCTCATCTTGAATGTCTGTCCTGATGTTATCAAAGGCAGCGGCCCAAACCCAGACCTGTTTCTGTGACATGACGTTATCACCGTACACCTCGACTGGCTGGTGATGTGCCCTTTAGACACAGAAATCTGATCACACTACGCACCTCAATGTGTGACCATGTTTCCGCCAGCCCCGCCATCTTACACCTGATGCTGGGACAGTATGACTGATATGAGGCGCAGTGTAATGGCCGTGAGGGGAAGCAGTGATCTACCTGCTCTGGCCTGATGGGAAATTAGAATGAAATACAGAACATTACACTGGTGAGAGGTCTTGTTACCTTACTTATTGAACCACCTCATAAAAAGAAAATACTTTATAACATGTTCTCCAATTGGTGACCGCAGCTAGACCAGAGGAACACCATACCTCCAAATTTACCAATAATAACAGCATACAAGTACAGGACACTTTGAGCTGTCATTCAAAAATCATGCTGAGGGCAGGCCCGGGTAAAAGGGGGCATGGCCTAAATGTGGGAGGCATGGCCATGCCCCCTTATGTTAAAAAAAACAAGTTTTGCAGCGTTGGCGAAGGGCGCATAACCAATGGGGGGGTGCGATCAGCTTGATCGCTCCCCCCCATAGGCATAGGAGACTGCTGTGCTGCGAGCAGTCTCCCAGTGCAGCCCAGCACATAGCAGCGTGTGCTGGGCTGCTGTGATGTAAGAGGGGGGGTAGCGGTGCCGGACCCGGGCCCCTCCAGCAAGCCCGGGCCCGGGTAATTAGTACCCGCCCCCCCCCTCTCAGCGCACCTGGTTGAGGGTCACGAGTGCGTAACTGATTGAGTGATGGTGTTCTCAAAGTTCCAACAGGATACAGATGGAAAACCAGATATAATATATCACAATAGTAATAACATAAAAATAATGAATATTCACCCGGATGTGTATTAGTGAGTCAGAGGCCTATTCATCATTGGTTGCTGTACAGCCTCCGATGATTAAGTATCCAACTCGCAACGGGGGACAGTTTCCAATGGAGCAATTCATCATTGATTGCTCCGAGAAGCAGCTGTCCCCTCGGTTAGTATCGCAGCTAGAGAAGTAGCTGCGTTACTTACCTCCTCCCTGTTGGCATGGCTACGAGGTCATGCATGCGAAAAGCCGCCGGGGAGGTAGTGAGGAGGTGGCGGACGGATCCGCTCAGATCCTTCTTCGCATCCCCGGAACTCCTTCCCATAGGAAGGAGAGGGGCTACGAGAGCAAGCGCCTGCTGAAGATGGAGCTTGTTCACAGAGTACCGGGGGGTCCATTTGGGATCCCTGATGATGAATGGCCTGGTAACTAAATTACGAGGAAACTAGCGTCTCTGCACGGTTACCGGGCCATTTATCGTATGATGAATAGGCACCACAGTCACCAATCAGCATTTAATTGGTTACAGAGCCTAAATACATCAATATGAAGGCAGGATATACATTCAGAATGTAGGACTTTTTGTACCACACCCAATGACCCCTAGTGTAATCCTGTAAATATATGAACCGCACTAGTGTAGATGCACTCGCCTGTAAGCAATGATAAAGTAAACCAGCATGTTCACTTCCTAAATAACAGAATAGAGGTCCTGATGGTTAGCGCACATATCGTCTCCGATGGTAAGCGGTCTGCGCTTGCCCAGGACCCATTCTGTGCATGTGCAGAATGGGTCCTGCGATACCGCATGGAGTTCCCCCAAGCAGGGGCGTTTTAAGAAAGGAGGGGGCCCATGTGCAGCCTCCGTTTGGGCCCCCTCCTCTCTGTCGGCAGCTCAGCGGCACTAAGAGCTGTAGATTCTGGCTTCATGCGCAGGTCTCTGGGAAAATGGCACCCATGCCTACTTTCCCAGGGACATCTTTTCTGCGCATGTGCAGATCACTGGGAAAATGTCTGCTGTCATTTTCACAGTGAGTGTTTGCTGCTTTGCGCTGTGGAGCACCACTTTGGGAATCGGTGGAGAGGTAAGAATAATTACCTGTGGGTGCAGGGTGTGTGGTGTCGGCCCCTCTGGACCCAGGGGCCCGTGTGCACCGCATATATACAGTATATATATATATTGTGATTGTGACACAGTTGGGATAGGGGTCCCTCTCCTGGGTAGATGGACAACCTCTTTAGCAGCCGGAGAAACAGGACACAATTCTGGGGTTCTCATGCAAGCTGGTCGGAGCCAGTCTTTATTGTACTGGACACATAAATAAAACAATATCCTAGCCTGTCTGGGCTCTAACTAGATAGCAGGTTCCCTCACTAACAGAAGACTAAATAAGTTCATGTCCACAGTACTTACAGGTGATATTACAGGTGATTGTCTCAGAGCAAACTAGCCTGCGGGCCTGCCCTCCCAGGTATGAGACAGCTATAACAAAACCCAGCTTATCTGAGCCACTTTCAGGTGCAAGCCCTAACGAGCCTGCTACCAGGCTGAAAGGCCAAACACCTGTAGTGGCCTGTGGATGGAGCCCTCCCTCTCCTCATATCCACACCCTCAGGACCCATTCCGGCTTTTCACTAAAGCTGACATTTCTAGTCTGTTTTTCCAAACAGACATCTCCTGGGGGTTTTAAAACACATATAACAGGAATCTGGGACAGACATAGAAGCCATTCCAAACTGTTCCAGTGCTTCTATCACAATATACAGTATATATATATATATATATATATCCCTTTGGTTTTTAGCTATTATGTAAGGTTTTATTATCCCTCGTATCAAAACTGTTCCCGTCTTCTACTTGCCATTTTCATGACATAACCACTAATAGCTAATTCACTTAAAACTCATTGAACCTCCTGTTCAATTCAACAAGTGCTGAATAAGATCAGACGATTACGGGAGACAAAAAGGCACCATTAGATTGGGGCTTTGTTTCTAAGACGGTGCTATCCATTTATCCAGTAATTAAAGTTTATCAGGCTCCTAGTATATCGCTGTGCGTATTCTGCATGAGCCTCATTGCATATTGAATAATTCAGGTAAATTGCACAAAGGACCTTTGATGGCGCTGAGAAAAGTGAGGATGGTTTTTTATTTATTTTTTTTATTTCTAATGGAAATGAAAGAAGAAAAATAAAAAAATAAACGAAATGGCGGCCAGTTCTGAGGAGACGCGGAATTCATTCCCATTATGGCCTTTCATCTGCTTTCATGTCCTCCAAGTAATTATCCATCTTGTAGATTCATTTTCCTTTTTTGATGAGACCAAAAGAGTTAGTTACTATGCACAGAAGTTGCCCGTGTAAGTGGGCCCAGTCAGAAGTAAAGACTTGTATCTGTGTGCACATATAAATCAGTCTTACGTGGTCATTGGCTTATGACCTTGCGTGTATGTTATTCATTTAGATCTGCAGATGTGTCCTACGCCCATACGTGTCTACTTTCCAGGTTTGGCCGGGAGCCTCCCGAAAATCGGGTGCAGCTCCCGACCTACCGGAAAAGTAGGCACTTGTCCCGGTAATTTCCCCACGCCCACCGGATATAATAGAAAAAATAGATACCTGCAGCGGGGACTGATGACGCGATTTGAGCTAAATCGCGTCATTGTGGCAACACAATGCTGAGATTACAGGTATTATGTTGCCAGGGGCGGGGCCACGATCGCGAGGCCACGCCCCTGACCCAGCCTCGAAACTGTGACACGCCCCTCCCAGCTGTGCCGAGCAGGCTGCCTCTCCCAGAAGAGGCAGCCAAATAGTCAGCAAGCCTGCCTACGCCACATATGGCACGAGTCGCGCACCCGTGACTGAGTACGAGTGATGCGTCCGCACCTGCGATCCATAGGACTGCATGGTGCGAATGCAGCCACGCATGGCGTACCATGGCATATGTATGCGCAGCAAGACGTTTGCCGCACAAGCAGCAAAGATACAAGAGGACACATCTGTAGGGGTTTGCCGAGAACACAGGTTCTCAAACTCGGTCTTCAGGACCCCAAACAGTGCATGTTTTCCAGGTCTCCTCACAGATTCACAAGTGAAATAATTAGCACCTTTGGGGGTCTTTTAAAATGTGTCAGTGAGTAATGAATGCACCTGCTGGGTGACCTGGAAAACGTGACCTGTGTGGGGTCCTGAGGACCGAGTTTGAGAACCACTGGCCTAGAATATTGGCTATCAACTCCAGCCCTCAAGTACCACCAGCAGGACAAGCTTTGTGGATTTCCTTAATCATGCACAGGTGAGATCATCTATTTTGCTGGGTCAGTAATTATCCCACCTGCTCCCACAGACAGAAATCCTGAAAACATGATCAGCTGGGAAAACTGGAGGGTTGAGGTTGAGAAACACTGACATAGAAGGAGAAACTGCCATAGGTTGCATGTTTTAGGCCATTTTCTCTACCAAACTTTTAATGAAGTCATCTAAGGTCAATTAAAGGACCCCATACGTCAGGGGGCCAGTCACAGATCCAACTGGAACCGAAGAATCCACCATTTGGAAATGCAGGTCAATGATGCGTCAGGAAAATTCTCCATGTTAAAAATCCCCGATATCCAGATCCTGGACCATATTTTGGTTAAGATTGGCAAATCAGAGGAATCCAATCAATGTTGGATTTCACTAATGCCCCAACCCTGGCATCTGGGGATCGGGGATTTACGGAAATCTATCGCTGATGTATGGAGGCCTTAAGTCCTCTCTCTTTTTATTTTTGCAATCAGTCTGTATAACGCCGCCTTCACTAACCACTAGGTTCATCCTCTGCCCGAAATACATTAAATTGCATTAACCCCATTAAATGTCATCATCTTTATAACATAACCCTCTTTGCAATGCTCACTGCAATTCTCGGAGTGCCCACCTGTCACCCATCACTAGTGTAAGGGATGAGGAGGGTACCAGCCACAACCAGCAGAGTGACTGGAGCCATATCCTAGGCTTAGGTTTGGTGAGGGCCCCAGGGAAACTAACTTGTGGGGGTCCCTGCCAATTCAATTGTCAAAATTATATTCTATACGGGCACCACAGCCCTCCCTGCACCACAAGTGTGTTGAACACACAGAATACACTACATCTTCCCCTATGCCACACACAGCTCCGAGTTCACATTATGCCACAGCAAACCCCCCGCCATAGTTGCCGACTTTCTGGCCGCTCCTTCCGGGAGGGAGCAGCCAGATCGGCAGGGCAGCGGGGGACGTGGCCGAAAAAGGGGGCGTGTCCGGACGGGTGATGACATTTTTAGGCATCACGGGGACGGGGTCACGTGATCGCGTCATTTTGGCCCCGCCCTCGCTACACAATGCCGATAATACAGGCATTGTGAGGCAGGGGGCGGGGACAAAATGACGCAAATCGCGTCACTGGCTGCCCTCGCTGCGGGGGTTAGGAGTACATTGCGGGGGATATCAGGGGGAACGGCGGCCGCCGGGAGGCTTGCCTGCCTTTCCGGGGGGGCGGGAGCTGCACCCGATTATCGGGAGGCTCCCGCCCAAATCGGGAGGGTAGGCAACCCTGCCCCCCGCCCCCCCCCCGGCACTGGTGACGCAGAACCTTGGTGATCGCCCCGGCTGTCTTGTTGTTATCAGGATATTATAAACACAACCACAGAGCAGTGGGACAGAGGGAATTTTTTTGCAGTTGCAGTTAGTGTCGAAGAGAATGAGATACTTTTCTGACACTTTTACAGGTTGTTCATATCACATTTTTATGATGATGCTTTACATGTGGAGACAGAGCCCCCAGAAAGCACATACATGTGGTCTCCAAGAGCCAGAGCACACATCCATGAGCTTCAAAGCTACCTACAGTAGGACAGGATGTGCGTCACTAGCTGGCCGTCTCCGTCAAGGCTAAAATCTGGTTCTTTATTATTGTCAAACTCTAGCAGCCTAGACAAGACTGGATCCCCCATCAGCCCACTCTCTCCTTGCAGATCATTGTTTATTGTCAAACTTTTTTTTTTTTTTTACGTTACATATAAAATGTGCAAAATTCAGATTATGATCTTTCCTGACTGAAGTTGTCTTCAAGCCACCACTATATGGCGGAATCACTGAACAGCTAGATCTGTCATTCGTGGCCTCCCTGACATATGCTGCCATGTTGAACACAGATACAGCCTTTGACGGTCAGGCTGAACATCACAATGATGAATGAATACTGAACAGAACTGGGTGATCACCTTGGCCTAGAGAGGCTGAAATCTGTCGCTGTTCAGTTCCTGAACTGGTGCCGGGAACTATTTTTAAAAATGAGGAAAGTCGTTGGAATGTCTTGAGGTTTAGAAACGGTTAATAAATGGTTAATGAAAAAATTGAGACAGCAGAACATGTTGGACCACGTGTGGGCAAGTTCCGCTATGTGAGAAATGTGTGCGCCCAGTAGACTCTATTTATCATTCTTTTGAGGCTTTTCACACCTGTTTCACATTATTTTAATTTCACTGAAATGTATTAAAGGGCTCTTGGAGCAGTTTTCATAAAAAACTACTCCAATCCCTTCACTTCCCATTTATTTAGCAAGCAGAATCGCATTTCCTATACTTGTAGTGGGAAATGCGATCCGCTTAGGGGAATCGGGAAAAAATACCGGGTGGGAGCCTTGCTGTCTTTCACGGCTCGCTGGTTCTGCAGTCCAGCTCTCTGCCCCCCCCATGCTCCAGCTGAGCCTGTCCTGGACCCCTGCTGCTGTCCGGCTAAACATTTGCACTGTCCCTACTGACCCCCCTTACTGCTGCCCATTCTCTGCTGCCGCTGCCCCCCCTCCTTCTGCCCTACCCTTGTGTCTGCTGCCCTAGTTCCTGGTATAAAAAAAAGAACAAGATCACACTTACCTACACCGGGGGCTGAGCGGTGGTCTCCTCTGACTGGCGGATCAGCTGATGCTGCAGTCAGCTGAAATGCGGGAGAAAGTGCCGGCTGTCACCGACCTGCATCTCAGCTGACAGCAGTCATTAGTTGATTCGCCGGTCAAAGTAGGTCACCGATCGTCGGTCCCGGGCAGTTAAGTATTTTTTTTTTTTTTAAACTATATATATATATATATATATATATATATATATATATATATATATATATATATATATATATATTGGGCCATATCCAATTTGGCTGCGAAAAGGCGGAATCGGCGATAATTATCGCTGATTATGTCATTTTTGCATTTTTGAATTATCCCCGCATTCAATTTCAAAGACTTTTCGCCGGTGCGAAAAGTCTTTGAAAAAAAACGGGGATCAGAATTGGGGTTTAGGGGTGCAGGCTTAAAATAATAGCCTGCACCCCTGGGAATACCCCCTAAAAATGAACTGTGTCAAAAAAACATAAAAAAAAAATAGGGACACCCCAAAAAAATGATTTCGATTTTGGGGTTAAAAAAAAAAATATGGGGAACACGTTTTTAAATAACGAAATGAATTCAGGGGGGTATTTAAAAGAATGCGGGTGGTAGCGGCAGGTGCATTTTTGAAGAATTTTCAAAATGCACTTTAGAGACTAAAAAATATGCTTACCCCCATTTTCATGTACCCCAAATTTGATAGGAATAGTTATTAAAAAAAATAAACAAATCTAAGTTCCATTCTTCACCACTTCTTCATAGCCGCAAATATGCACCTGCTGCGGCTATTACAAACCCCGACTTCCTTCAGCAGGCAAAAATGGGGGTACCCATAGTGATCCCCCATGTCTGGAAATCTTTAGGGGAGTCCCAGACACATTTCCCAAAAATTCCCGTTCTTTTCGTAGATCCAATTTCGCCGGGTCCCGTTTTTGCTCCTTTTAAATTGAATACGGGGATAAGCAGGCACGCACCTGATACATTATCCCCACTCTCACCTCCGATGTGGAGCGAAAAGTCCAGCACGGACTTTTCGCTCCCATATTGAATATGGCCCATAGAGATCAGCTTGTGGTCTATTTAGAGTAAAGCCCCCAAAGCTGATCACTGGGGACTGCTCTCGGCTCTGCCAGAGCGGAGCAGGAGTCTGGTAACTGGGGGAAAGTCCTGACCTATGATCCCTATGGCTACAAACCTTTTCATATAAGGTTTCTCGTGGCTACTTATATGGAACCACTTATAAAACAATACATGTAGATCTTGCTAACTGCTTTGGGGCTCATTTACATTTGGATGTAAGTCAGGTTTAAGACACGCCTCTCAGATGTAGCAGTACACGCCAATCAGAAGTATGACACACCCCTCAGATGTAGCAGTACACACCCATCACATGTATGACACGCCTCTTAGATGTAGCAGTACACGCCCACTTTACTAACGATACTGTCTTTGAACCTTATAAATACCCCTGCCTATACCTTCTAATATCCTTCCTATAAACCTCTAAGTATGACGCTATTTTGCGTACGCAGTCATACAGTAAATAAAGACTCCAGACCTAGAGCCTGTGGTTCCAAAGCATAAAGTATTATTCAAGTAAAAGTACAGCAGTTATACGCTATGATCCTCATATAATTTTAGCGCAAAGAAATTATACAGACCCAAGTACAGTTATACATACGCAGCGCTCTCTGGTCCAGATGTAGGCATCAGCAAGAAACCCCTCGTCAATCAGCATTCAGCACGAAGACTAGGAACCCAGGGTCAGAGCACACATATTTATACCCCCCAGAAATAAACAACACAATAGAGAAGTTTGTTGCTAATACCATTGGTCCTAAAGGAGAGGGCATATGTTACAAGGCATTTAACAGGTTGGTTCAAATAGACACAGTCCAGCCTCTAATAACTGGTGGTCTCTGGTTTCCCGCCTCATGCAAATCCTAACAGTTGTCCATATAATGTACATTTTGTTGCTTGAAGTCTCTGCGGTCCATAAGTTGAGAATGCATGTTGCGATCTCTCCGTTGATATTACCGGAATACTGTTGAGAGAGTACACATCAGTACAATACCAAACATGGCTTACTTATCACGTATAAAACCTTAGTTACGAAATAATCTTTATTTCCTAACAATTATAATAAATGTGCATACTTGAATCTTATACCTTAAAGCTTATGGAACCTTGTATGTGAATATGTAATGTGTGAGTATGTGGGGTTTGATGTAAAGACGCTAGTTAACTTGGGGCAAACGCGTGTGCATGAAGCTAATATTTGGCGTTTTCATACAGAATCTTATGCATTCGCTAATATGCGACTAGTTAACAGCGCTATTGTGCATATTAATGTGTGTATGAGAAATGGTGTAAGATGCAATCGCATGATGCTAATAGTAATATCGCCACATGTACTAAAGTGTGAGTTTATCTAAAATGACGCTTAGGTGGCCATTCGCAAAATGGCGTCTTGCGATCTCATTTCCAAGATGGCGTCTTGTGGCCAGTCGCAAGATGGCGTCGCTGCGATCCAATTTTAAACTAATCTTGTCTCAGCCAATTATCCAGCTTCGACATTACCGACGTGCTCTTAGGTGCTGCTTTCACAATCTCCCTGAAATGCTTTTTCAAAAGTAGGACACGTACAGTATGCTCTACATTATCCCTAAGGGATGCGGCACCTCACGTATGACAAACCTATTTGTACTTACAGCAAATTTAGACATTAGTACATAATAGTACATAGTTTATGAACAATTTTCCAAAATTATACAGCTGTTTAGGCAGAAAAGCTGCTCGGTGGCCATGGAGATGGAGGGAATTATCCCTAAACTTTCCCAGCAATATAACAGCAGGATAAACTGCTCCTTTCCATTCATGCGACAAGCGCACGGCTTCTTACATCAATAAATAAAAATATTTGCTTTGATGGATCGATGTACGTTCTTTCCCAGCCCGCTCTGTATTGCCTGCACATTAAACGTCGGCTGAATGTCAATCTAAACCGTTCCACCGGCAGGAAAAACATTTGCAGTAATGAAAAGCGCTAAGGAGAGGGTAGAGGGGCCCATTATGCGGACAGAAATATTTACCAATAGCCGGCTCAACAGTAAGTCTCAAATCATTTATAATTGTTCTTTAATTGCTGCCGTGTTCAGCCTATTACATATATACAGTAGCTATAGCTGGGAGATGAAGAACTAAATAAACTTTTCCAAATGTTTGTTGTCACTGAGATTAATTTTCACCGATTTTTGTGCGGAATGAGACTGAGGGCCTGATTCAGACCCGGACGCTATGCTGCGCTCGCTCGTATTGAGCGATTTTTCACAATCTGCGCATGCGTATGAGTAGCAATGCGCGTGCGCGAACCAGTCATTGTGATGGGAAAGTGCTCGCCCGTAGCCCGCAGTCGGGCCATTATTTTGAGTGACAGATAGCGCCGTTTGTGGGTGGTAAAAGGGGAAGGTGCTTGAAAACGGGGGTGTAGATGTGCGAACGCAGGCGTGTCTGACCGTCAGATCGGCGTTTACTGGGTGTGCATAATTAGCAAAGTAGCGTCATTACACTCGTGACTTGGTTGTTTTTTAGCCAGAACTGCTCGCACTGCTTGGGGTAGTTTAGGTCAACCCCAAGCACTGCGAGCAGCTCCGATGGCCCTCGATGTTCACGATTAATCAGACACTTCCCGGAGATGACGCGTGCTGTGAGTGACAGGTGGGAGGTTTTATAGTCCAGCGTACGCTAACTGCCGTCGCTCACTAAGACATAGAGGGCGTCCTTACAGCATAAAGAGCGAGCGCTTGATTTGCATAACTGGCCCCTTTTTGCAAGCGAGTGATCGCATCTTGTGAGCGGCTCTGAATGAGGTCCTAAAACCGCACATTATACCTTCTCTTCCTCCTCCTCCGTGCAAGGCAGCGGCTGTGCAGCCTATTGTTATAATGCATAGCAGCTGACAGTCTGCGGCCGCTGCTCCAGCGCAGGTAAAGTCAGTTGGAGGGAGGGAAGGACGGACGTCGGAACCATTTTAATGCCCCCCAACATAAAATCGTTCTGACGCCCCTGCTTATGGAATACATAATGGTGTTAAGTGATGCTGTATGCATGTACTGTACAGCTATTCTAATTAGAACTGTCTTTTACGGAGTACGGATTTCAGGGTTTATGTCTTGGGAGTCATTCTGCGCGTGTATGGCCGTCAGCCAGCACATGCACGAGGCGCGGGGGACACTGTCAGATATCCTATTGGATCCCTGTCGGGGAATAATGCGGTAAGAAACCCATAGGCAGTAGCAGAAGATTTTTGCAAGGAGCCAATATAAAAAGGTGAAAAACACTTTTCTTTATTCTATATCCTTATTGTTTCTGAGAACATATTTCCTGTGCGGGACCTTCCCATTTCATCCAGTACTCTACTTGTCTATGGAGTACAAGCTCCAGAAAGTTTCGCCTTACGGAGATTGGTGCAAAGGGGAAATATAGTCAAACCTCCGAAAATGCCCTGGGGCTGAAAATGTTCCAGGATGTAAACTGATTAGGGGAGGGACTGCGACCAGTGCTGTGTAGATGTGGCCAGTTCCATCTGGGTGTGATCAGTACTGTGTGGGTGTGGCCAGTGCCAGGTGGGCGTGTACACCCCACACAATCAGCCCCATTGTCTCCCTAAATACATAAAAATAGAAAAATTGTATCATTTTGTGAGAAAACTAGAAAACGGTTTTAATACTTATGCTTAGGGGTTAAAGTGGTTCGGAACGGGCGGAACTGCGTTCTGTCACTTCTATTTGGAGACGGAACCAGTTCTGCCTCCTCCGGCCCACCTCAGCCCGGCATCACAGTGACCACGCCCCTTTCTTTTGGGACCACGCCACTTTTTTCAGAGCGCTGTCCCTTTGTTGACTGTCACCGAGGGGGGGGGGTGAGTTACACCATTTCTCTAGGACCACTTTAAGCACTGCTTATGATGTATGGCCAACTGTGTGGCCGGCCAGGCAGCTGGTCATTCTCATGCAGCCATGACGAGGGGCCTATTTTTATGTGGACGCCCCATTGTTAATCTGGCCCTGGGCACTTTCATTCATCAAACTCCAAAAACGGAAAGTTGGTTCCTGGAGACCCGCTCCTTCCTATGGAAAGGAGGTCCGGGCTGGGAGTAGGGATCCGTTCAGAGCCCTCTAGTCCCTCTGCACTGCGGCTCCCTGGCAGTGCGCACGCATGAGCTGAAACCTGGGCATGTAAAGTTCCGCTGCTAGTAATGAGCACAGAATTGGCAGTGGTTGAGATCCCAGCCATCTCTGCACCAGAACAATATTGAATCAATCTGGTAAAAGCCGATGTTGCAGTTTATGCCGAGTTGTAAATGAAAGCATCGGGGGGGGGGGGCGGGGCGTGTGTGTGTGTGCATGCTGGTACACACAAAGTTCCGGCAATATGATCTCTGCGTTCCGCTATAGGTGGCGCAGTTCCGATCAGTTCAGAAGATATCCCAGTCATTGTGAAGTAATGGCTGTGGTCCCATGTGTCCCATTTGCTGGCCATGCCACCCTCATCTTCGGCATGCCGTGCCAGTTCCCCAATATAAAACGTTTTGAAATGTGCAGTAAATCCTACAATAACATATTTTTCCTTTTTTTTTTTTTCCTTTAAACTGTCTGGACTGTCTTTCATATTCTGGTCACATGCTCCCTATTTCCCCATCTGTAATTGGTTACCATGACAACACAGCAATTTTTTTGGATTGATCATCATAAAAAGTGAGCATTTGGTAAAGGTGTAACTCTCATCTCGCCAGCCATTATTTTCAAGGAAACGGTTCTCCCACACAAATGTCAGTCACCGCCATCGTCTTATTAGAATGAATTGAAATTCAATTTTATTCCTCAAATGCACTTTGTTCTTAGTCAGATGAAGAAACAAGTTTCTGCCACAGATAGTGAGATATGCACATGCTGTAGTATATAGAGAGACAAATATCACTCAGTGGGGCCTATTCATCAAATGATAAATGGCCCGGCAACCATGCAGTTCCCGCATATTTAGGTTACTGGGCCATTCATCATCAGGGGTCCCAAATGGATCACCTGATATTCAGCAAACCTCGCCATCTTCAGAATGCGCTTGTTATCGGATCCCCCCTCCTTCCTACGGGAAATAGTTCCGGGGATGCGAAGAGGGATCACAATGGTGATGTACTGTACAGTCTTGATAATTGAATTTATTACTGTAGGATTATATACATGCATGCACATTGAGAGCCGGGAGCCTGCTGCCCATTCAATCAGGGGCGTTTCGAGAGTAAGGGGGCCCATATGCAGTCTCCGACACGGGCCCCCTCCTCTCCTTCTGGCGGCCGGCAGCGCACTGAGCTGTGTGCGGCCAGCGCGGGAGTTATAGACTCTGGGCACTAGAGTGTGCCCAGAGTCTATAGTCTAAGCACAGGTCCAGGGCCGGTTCTCCCGTTACGCATGGTACGCAGCTGCGTAAGGTGCCACATAGTGAAGGGCGCCTCAGCTGCGTACCATGTGGGCCGCGGGCAGACTGTGCCTCTCTGACACAGCTGCACCGCGTGTGTAGCGATGACCGGATGGAGTTCGGTCAGCGCTACACAGCACAAACACACAGCCGCCGGAGCCGGCAGCTGTGTGTTTGCTTTAGCAGCTGATGAGAGTCAGACAGACTCTCATTGGCTGCTGCTCCCACTGCCGGGGCCGGACATCTTCCGGCTCTCGCAGTGGGTAATGGGAGTGACGTCATGATGTGACGTCACTCCCATAATGCAAAGCGGCGGACGGAGGAGCTGATAGCGGCAGCGGGACTAGGAGCAGGAGCGGGTTTCAGGTAAGTGTTTTCTTTTATTATTTTTATTACGTCTCTACTGCGGGGGGCGGGGGAAGGTGGACTACTGGGGGCACTACAACGGGGGATTACTACTGGGGGCACCACAAGGGGGGCACTACAAGGGGGGGGGACTACTACTGCGGGCACTACAAGGGGGGGCTACTACTGGGAGCACTACAGGGGGGGCTACTACTGGGGGCACTACAAGGGGGGACTACTACTGGGGGCACTACAAGGGGGCATTACTACTGGGGGCACTACAAGGGGGGGCTACTACTGGGGGCACTACAAGGGGCGATTACTACTGGGGGCACTACAGGGGGGGAATAATACTGGGGGCACTACAGGGGGGGAATACTACTGGGAGCACTACAAGGGGGGGAATACTACTGGGGCACTACAAGAGGGGGGCTACTACTAGGGGCACAACAAGGGGGGGTGACTACTACTGGGGGCACTATATAAAGGGCACTGCATAGGGGGTACCACTACTGGGGGCACTGCATAGGGGGGGTGAGTACTACTGGGGCACTATATAAGGGGAATACTACTGGGGGCACAAGGGGCACTGCACAGGGGGGACCACTACCGGGAGCACTGTAAAAGGGGCACTGCATAGGGGGTACCAATACTAGGGGCACTGCATAGGGGGACTACTACTGGGGGCACTATATAAGGGGAATACTACTGGGGGCACAAGGGGCACTGCACAGGGGGGACCACTACCGATGGCACTGTAAAAGGGGCACTGCATAGGGGGCGCCAAAAAATATACTCGCTTACCAAAAAATTTGGGCTAGGGCCGGCCCTGCACAGGTCACAGGGAAAATGGCCAAGGCGGCCATTTTTTCTTTACGGCGCATGCTCAAATGATGGGAAAATGGCCGCCGCAGCCATTTTCCAGTCGTTTTACAGCGCCTGACCCATGCGCTGACATGGGACTCCGAAGAGGTAAGTAACATTATGGGTGCAGGGTGTGTGGTGCGGGGCCCCCCTGGACCCAGGGGCCCGTGTTCCCCAAGACAGACCCATCTAACAAAGCATAAGTGCTTCAACCATGGAGAACACAGCACCCCATAGGTCTCAGTGGGGGCAGTGAAGTGGTCAGATTTACCAAGCTCTAGAATGTGAACTTGTGAAGCGTTCTCGTATCTTGGCCCGGCAGCTAAAAACATCTTCAGATGACGTTATCTGCGTAAGCCTATGGGCTACACCGGCCGGCCGCTGCACATGCACAAAAGAGTCCAGAAAATCTCCATCAACAGACGGAGATCCTGGCCTCCTCACTCCTCCTCCCCATTGGCGGCGACGCGCCTCCGTCTTGGGAAACGGAGGCCTTCACCCCCCCCCCTCCCTGCCCCGAAACGGCAGCAGGACACTCCATCGCTGATAGTCTGCTGCCGAACTCCTGGCGAAATCGCAGACCCGTCATGCACATGTGCAGTATGGGTCCAGCGCATGCGCAGTCGCCCCACCATCAGGAATCTGCGTGCTTTCTTCTCCTGTGTCCTCTGCTGTATCAGGTCCTGAGCTGGTCCTGGACATGGGACTATGTGGTAATACTACTGGAGAGGGAGAAGGATTATTTGAAACATAAAATCAACGAAAACTAATATTTGATGTGCGCTTTCCTTTCAAGAAGATGATGACAGTAACAGTAAAAACAAATATATTTGAGGCACATTATTATAGTAAGTAGACAACATGAAGCCCTTGGTAAGGTTCAGTTATTCTGCTTTCTTTATCTAGTTTCCTTTGCTATTTATTGTTATCGCTGTGTCAATAGGTCATTTACACATTTATCACTCTCCTGGTGATTTTGCAATTGATCTTCCCTTCAATTTCCTGCTTTCCATTGACACCCCGTCAGATGTAGGAAGACCCCAGCGGCCGCTGGCAATTCTACATTGTAGGCTGTTTTGTGTCCAGGCCTGGCGGCAGGGGGGTACACCTTTCTCCCAGGCCCCTTCCGTTCTGTCTCTGCCTGCCTCCCTACCACTGCGACCATGGTCCACCTAAGGAGGGGCAGAAACAGGCAGCCTGGCGATGAGTGCGATTCGCAAACGGAACTGCCGGGAAGTTTTACAGGTGCCCCTCCCCTGGATCTGCCCCCTTCAGCAGATGAGGCGGGTCCCTCCACCCGCACCAGGCCCGGGTAAGTACAGTAGTACCCGCTTCCCCCCTCCTCTCGGTGCCCCTGTTTGTAGATAAGCTAATAAAAGAGTTTATCTATAGACACCAGTACACTGTAACTGTAACAAGTTGGGTGAATGAAATTTGTTTCATATAATATTTACTATATGGAGGGAGCGCAGACGACATAGTGGTTAACATTACTGCCTCACAGCATGAGTTCAATTGCCAGTCAGTGCAGAGTTTGTATGTTCTCCTTGTGTTTGTATGGGTTGCCTCTGGGTGCTCAAATTTCCTCACACAATCCAAAAGCATGGTGGTAGGTTAATTGGATTCTGACAAAATTGTGTGTATGTGTGTGTGTGCTTAGACTTTTAGGGGTACATTTACTAAGAATCGTGTTAGACTTCTAAATCTAATCGCTGGACATCGCTGTAACGTTTTACAAGTAAAAACATAAATTTACAAATCAACGTATTTATAGTGTGAATAGTCAGTCAAATAGTGTCCCCTATTTGACTGACTATTCACATTAGATGGTGATGATACTCTGGACCTCATTCAGAGTCGGTCGTGAGCGCCGATGCGCTCGTAACCGACTCGATGCGTGCGCAAGCCCCGGAGCAACAGAGAAACTCTGTCGCTCTGGAGCTTGTTACCAGAGGCGCGGCTGACGATGTTGATCGACAGCTGCCCCCGTTTGGTAGGCGGGCCGGGGGGGGTGGTTTCCAAAATGGAGGCGTTCCTTTACGAACGACTACCGTTTTGTGGGCGGCCGCACTGACATCATCAGTGATGTCAGTGGGGAGTTTCCTGCTCCATCAGAGCAGAAAGCTCCCTGGGGCTTACGAGTGCCCAGACCCTACCCTAGGGTCTGGTCGTAAGCCCCGATGGTCGTGATGGTGATCACCATCGCGACCATCAACCTGGTCGGTCGTTAAGCTGTGGGTGGTAAACCACAGCTTAACGATCGACAAGGAGGCGGCCGTTCAGGATGCAAGCGGCCGCCCTGATTTTGTGCGACCGCTTGCATCTAACGACCGCCTCTGAATGAGGTCCTCAGGGGGTCATTCAGACCCGGTCGTTAGCGCCGATGCGCTCGGACCGGGTCGATGACCCCCCACAGAGCATGCGCACGACGGCGCCGTCGTGCGCATGCGTGATACCCGCTACGACCGACAGCGCCGGTCGTATCGGGTCTCGATCCAAAGGGGGCGAGCTGTCGATGTTGATTGACAGCTCGCCCCGTTTGGAATGCGGCCCGGGGGGGTGGCAGCCCAAACGGGGGCGTTCCCATGGGAACGCCTACCGTTTGGGGGCGGCCCCACTGACATCACTAGTGATGTCAGTGGAGAGCTTCCGGCTCAGACAGAGCCGAAAGCTCTCCGGGGCTTACGACAAGGGAGACCCTACCCTAGGGTCTCGTCGTAAGCCCCGATGGTCGCGATGGTCTTGACCATCGCGACCATCACCTTAGGCGGTGGTAAGGCTGTGGGCGTTAACCCACAGCCTTACCACCGCAAAGGAGGACGTCTTGAAAATTCAAGACGTCCTCCCCTCATTCAGACCGACCGCACGCTCTGTGCGACCGGCTCTGAATGAGGTCCTCAGTGCTTTCTGTTGTGTGCGAGATCAGTCGATTTGCCCCGTTCACATTAAACTCTGTCTGTCAAATCATAGCCTGAATCCGCTGACAGTCAGCAGAAGACTCCAAGCACTGCACCGATCAGTATGATCTGTGCAGTCTTTTGTGTTAAAAACCGTAAATAATGTAAAACCAACCCCAAACTGATCAGCCCAGTGCTGTAAATCCTTGGAAAGTGGCTCTCAATTTCCCTGGGAATAAGCGACAGAAACAGACAGCTGTCTTATAAAAGCGCATTTAACATGTAGCTCAACTCTGAAAGAAATTTCAACATTTTGAATAAAATATGTTTTGTTTGCAGCAGTTTAAGATAATGGATCAGATCGGGAAGAGTAGGCTGAGAGTAAACTCATTTTAAACAGATTATACAAATAAAGTGTAATTTTGGTCTGTAAATAGCGGTGGTTAGATAAGCAGAACAGTGCGCACATGACAGCTGAAACTCTAATATTTTACATCAAATGATCAATCTTCTGCTGCACGTGGTACTTTTTCTAGTGTAAATAACAAGTATATAAAGTAATGCAATTATTTTCTTACCTGGGTATTTATCAAAGCTTGCAGAGAGATAACATTGTGAGCGATAAAGTACCAACCAATCAGCTCCTAACTGTCACTTTACAGACTGCTGTTTGAACAACGTCAGGAGCTGATTGGTTGGTACTTTGGGCCTGATTCGGAGACGGATGGTAATGCGATCGCAGCTGGGGAGAAATTGGTTTCAGCCCAGATCTGCTGAAGCCATACCCAGCAATCACCCCAACCCGCCCCAACTGAGTCCCCAATCCTGGAGGCCACGCCTTGATTCATCCACCAATGCCCCCAATCTGACCTGCAAAAAAATTAGACTAGTTATTGTTATTATGTCTTATTAATAAAGTTACACAGCGCTGTACTGTACATACCATACTTGCCCACTCTCCCGGGACTGTCGGGAGCCTCCCGAAAATCGGGTACCGCTCCCGACACCCCGCAAGAGGATTCAAGTCTCCCGCATTGTCCGCCGCCCCCTCTCTCGCCACCGCATGTGAAAGTGGGCGGTTCGGGTGACGATGACGCGATTCGTGCTAAATCGCGTCATCGTAACCCCGACCCTGCTTTGTAATGCCGGTAATATCGGCATTAGAAAGCGGGGGCGGAGGCCACGATGATGTGAATGCGCGGACACGCCCCCGCTCCGCCCATTAAGGCCGCCCACATCCTCCCCGCTGGACCGACCTGGCAGCCCCCTCCCGGAAGGGACTGCCAGAAAGTCGGTATGTATGGTACATATCGGTTAATTTATGATAAATACTTGTTGTTATAATCTCATATATCAATGATACACAGCCAGTGAGTGTATGCTGCAAAGGGGCAGCAGTGCAGGGATCTGGAACAGCTTTATATACAGGTATTATTAACTGGGTCTCTCATAGGGACAAACTTGGAGATTTCTGTCTCCCCCCCATGTCACTCTACACAGCACACAGAGGAGATAGCTGCAGTCACATGTGCAGTAGCACATCAGGTTGTAGGTCGAGCCTCCCTGCAGACGATGGGTCCTAGTGCCCAACACGTTTACACAGAGAGGATACATTGAAAGAGCGCGCTGCATCTCCCCTGAGCAGGTGAAAAGGTCAGGAAAATCGTTATACTAAGGTAAAAATGTCGGGAAATAGCATAGGATCTGATTCAGAGATGTACGCTAATGACATCACTGCTGCGTCTTTGTACGCAGCTGCTGTGTAAGAATATGGAGATGTCGCAGCCACCAGGATATGCATTGAGACGCCCACCTGCGGCTACATAAATCCAAGCAACTGCGTACATGATGTGGGACTGGTAGGTGGAGGTGTAAATGATGTGGGACAGGTATGTGGAGGTGTAAATTATGAGGGACAGGTATGTAGAGGCGTAAATGATGTTGGACAGGTATGTGGAGGTGTAAATTATGTGGGACAGGTACTGTATGTAGAGGTACAAATGATGTAGGACAGGTATGTGGAGGTGCAAATGATGTGGGACAGGTACATGGAGGTGTAAATGATGAAGGACAGGTATGTGGAGTTGTAAATGATGTGGGACAGGTATATGGAGGTGTTAATGATGTAGGACAGGTATGTGGAGGTGTAAATGATGTGGGACAGGTACGTGGAGGTGTAAATGATGTGGGACAATTATGTGGAGGTGTAAATGATGTTGGACAGGTACTGTATGTAGAGGTACAAATGATGTAGGACAGGTATGTGGAGGTGCAAATGATGTGGGACAGGTACATGGAGGTGTAAATGATGTGGGACAGGTACGTGGAGGTGTAAATGATGTGGGACAGGTACGTGGAGGTGTAAATGATGTGGGACAGGTACGTGGAGGTGTAAATGATGTGGGACAGGTATATGGAGGTGTAAATGATGTGGGACAGGTACGTGGAGGTGTAAATGATGTGGGACAGGTACGTGGAGGTGTAAATGATGTAGGTAGGACAGGTATGTGGGGGTGTAATGATGTGGGACAGGTACGTGGAGGTGTAAATGATGTGGGACAGGTATGTGGAGGTGTAAATGATGTGGGACAGGTATGTAAAGGTGCAAATGATGTAGGACAGGTATGTGGAGGTGTAAATGATGTGGGACAGGTATGTGGTGGTGTAAATGATGTAGGTAGGACAGGTATGTGGAGATGTAAATGATGTGGGACATGTATGTGGAGGTGTACACAGGGCCGGCCCTAGCCCAAATTTTTTGGTAAGCAAGTATATTTTTTGGTGCCCCCCCTATGCAGTGCCCCTTTTACAGTGCCACCGGTAGTGGTCCCCCCTGTGCAGTGCCCCTTGTGCCCCCAGTAGTATTCCCCTTATATAGTGCCCCCAGTAGTAGTCCCCCTATGCAGTGCCCCAGTAGTGGTACCCACTATGCAGTGCCCTTTATATAGTGCCACCAGTAGTGGTTCCCCCACCACTTGTAGTGCCCCTAGTAGTAATCCCCCCTTGTAGTGCCCCCAGTAGTAATCCCCCCCTTGTAGTGCCCCCAGTAGTATTCCCCCCCTGTAGTGTCCCCAGTAGTATTCACCCCCTGTAGTGCCCCCAGTAGTATTACCCCCTGTAGTAGAGCCCCCAGTAGTATTACCCCTTGTAGTAGAGCTCCCAGTAGTATTCCCCCCATAGTAATCCCCCCTTGAAGTGCCCCCAGTAGTATTACCCCCTGTAGTGTCATAAGTAGTATTCCCCCCATAGTAATCCCCCTTTGTAGTGCCCCCCAGTAGTATTACCCACTGTAGTGTCCCCAGTAGTATCCCCCCCTAGTAATCCCTCCTTGTAGCGCCCCCCAGTAGTATTACCCCCTGTAGTGTCATAAGTAGTATTCCCCCCCCTAGTAATCCCCCCTTGTAGCGGTCCCCAGCAGTATTACCCCCTGTAGTGTCATAAGTAGTATCCCCCCCTAGTAATCCCCCTTGTAGTGCCCTCGCAGTAGAGACGTAATGAAAATTAAAAAAAAAACACTTACCTGACACCCGCTCCTGCTCCTGGTCCCGCCGCCGATCCCAGCTCCTCCGTCCGCCGCTTTGCATTATGGGAGTGACGTCACGTCATGACGTCACTCCCATTACCCACTGCGGGAGCTGGAAGATGTCCGGCTCTGGCAGTGGGAGCAGCAGCCGATGAGAGTCTGTCTGACTCTCATCAGCTGCTAAAGCAAACACACAGCTGCCGGCTCCGGCGGCTGTGTGTTTGTGCTGTGTAGCGCTGACCGAACTCCGTCCGGTCAGCGCTACACACGCGGTGCAGCTGTGTCAGAGAGACACAGTCTGCCCGCGGCCCGCATGGTACGCAGCTGAGGCGCCCTTCACTATGTGGCGCCTTACGCAGCTGCGTACCATGCGTAACGGGAGAACCGGCCCTGGGTGTACATGATGTGGGACATGTATGAGGAGGTGTAAATGATGTGGACAGGTACGTGGAGGTGTAAATGATGTAGGTAGGACAGGTATGTGGGGGTGTAATGACGTGGGACAGGTATGTAAAGGTGTAAATGATGTGGGACAGGTACGTGGAGGTGTAAATGATGTGGGACAGGTACGTGGAGGTGTAAATGATGTGGGACAGGTATATGGAGGTGTTAATGATGTAGGACAGGTATGTGGAGGTGTAAATGATGTGGGACAGGTATGTGGAGGTGTAAATGATGTGGGACAGGTATATGGAGGTGTTAATGATGTAGGACAGGTATGTGGAGGTGTAAATGATGTGGGACAGGGACGTGGAGGTGTAAATGATGTGGGACAAGTATGTGGAGGTGTAAATGTTGTTGGACAGGTATGTGGAGGTGTAAATGATGTGGGACAGGTATGTAGAAATGTAAATGATGTGGGTTTAGGTATGTAGAAGTGCTGTATTGATTGGAGAGGGTTCTTTTGAACTTGTAGAGAGTTTTCATTCAAACTTTTTACATACTAGTATAAAACACTGAAAAAAAAACACAAAATGCTGGAAAGACTTTAGTTTGATAAAACACACTAGCTCACTATCATTTTTCAACCACTAATAAAAGTATGTGGGGGTGTAATGATGTGGACAGGTACGTGGAGGTGTAAATGATGTAGGTAGGACAGGTATGTGGGGGTGTAATGATGTGGACAGGTACGTGGAGGTGTAAATGATGTAGGTAGGACAGGTATGTGGGGGTGTAATGATGTGGACAGGTACGTGGAGGTGTAAATGATGTAGGTAGGACAGGTATGTGGGGGTGTAATGATGTGGGACAGGTATGTAAAGGTGTAAATGATGTGGGACAGGTATGTAAAGGTGTAAATGATGTGGGACAGGTACGTGGAGGTGTAAATGATGTGGGACAGGTATGTGGAGGTGTAAATGATGTAGGCAGGACAGGTATGTGGGGGTGTAATGATGTGGGACAGGTATGTAAAGGTGTAAATGATGTGGGACAGGTATGTAAAGGGATTAATTGATGTGGGACAGGTACGTGGAGGTTAAATGATGTAGGTAGGACAGGTATGTGGGGGTGTAATGATGTGGACAGGTACGTGGAGGTGTAAATGATGTAGGTAGGACAGGTATGTGGGGGTGTAATGATGTGGGACAGGTATGTAAAGGTGTAAATGATGTGGGACAGGTACGTGGAGGTGTAAATGATGTGGGACAGGTATGTGGAGGTGTAAATGATGTAGGCAGGACAGGTATGTGGGGGTGTAATGATGTGGGACAGGTATGTAAAGGTGTAAATGATGTGGGACAGGTATGTGGAGGTGTAAATGATGTGGGACAGGTATGTGGAGGTGTAAATGATGTAGGCAGGACAGGTATGTGGGGGTGTAAATGATGTGGGACATGTATGTGGATAGGTATGTAGAAGTGCTGTATTGATTGGAGAGGGTTCTTTTGAACTTGTAGAGAGTTTTCATTCAAACTTTTTACATACTAGTATAAAACACTGAAAAAAAAACCAAAATGCTGAAAAGACTTTAGTTTGATAAAACACACTAGCTCACTATCATTTTTCAACCACTAATAAAAGTAAAAAAATCAGCCATTTGACACTTCCAGTGCTTTCCTTAAGGCCACTGACAGCCTTCTATATGGTCCCGATATGGGATGCGGTTAACTTACTGCCGCCCGGAATGCCGGCCGTTGGAATCCTGACGCTGGAAGTCCAACCTGGTACTAAAGATAGGCATCTAAATCCTGATGCCTATCTTTAGCCAGACGGCGAAATCCCGATAGCTGGCATTCTGAATGAAGGTAAACGGGGACTGTTAGCTGTTAGCCGCGGGGGGGGGGGGGGAGGGGGGGTGTTACGTTTTAGGCACCCTCGGGGGGACTTGGGGTCAGGCACCGCCTGGGAATGGCAAAGTATTTTGGTGCGCTGTCACTATAGCAGCCAACCAGAGGTAGTCAGCCTCTACACCAATACGGAAAAAATTATTTAAATGACTGGCGCTATCAATATTGAATAATAAAACTGTAATAAAAATTAAGTAGGAAGCGGAAGTCTAATAAAACATATTTAGACACATTTTAATAACAATTAGACATATAAATGACATATTCAATGAAAGGAAATATAAAATGAGAAAATAAATCAATGTAAAATCACTATTTGTGGAGCATCGATGGTGAGTCAAACGATTATTCACTATCTATGGACATCCTGGGTATGAATCTTTGAGATAGTATCCAGATGATATAGGCCCTCATTCAGAGCCGTACGCTCTGAGCAGAGCGCACGCTCTGAATGAGGGCCGGGCTCCATTTTCATGGAGCGTCCTCCTGGACGCTCGTATAGCTGTGGGTCACCACCCACAGGCTATACGAGCGTGCATTTTGATGGGCGCGATGGTCGTGACCATCGCGACCATCGAAATTGCGAGCCGGAGCCTGCGGTTGAGGTTTTCAACCGCAAGCTCCGGAGTGATTTTGGCTCTATCAGAGCCAAAATCACTCCCACTGACATCACTAGTGATGTCAGTGGGCCGGCTTCTGACGGGAGGCGTTCCCGTGGGAACGCCCCCGTCAGGGAGGCACGCCCCCGGCACGCCCACCAAAGGGGGCGTGCTGTCAATCAACATTGACAGCACGCCCCCTTTGATCGGACACAACGAGCGAAGGAAAGTCCTTCGCTCGTCGTGTCTGGCGCATGCGCACGACGGAGCTCCCTCAGTCGTGCGCATGCTCAGTGCAGACCATCGACCCACTTGCGAGCGGACAGCCGCTCGCGAGTGGGTCTGAATCAGGCCCATAGTCAGGAGACAATGTTATTATAGTTCAAATAGCCACAAATAATTACCAGCTTGAAGTCCTTCGGGATAGCAGTCCAATTAGCAGATAACTGCAAGATTTGGTATCAATGATGTTGTTGGTAAGACTGGTATTTAATCTTTAGTCCATAAGGAAGGTCCCTCAGGATTAGGTCCGCTGAGCAGAACACTGTATTGCTGGTCGTGGGTATAGATGTAGAAACTGTTGTCTCCTTGTATGTGAAAATGGAGCCTGGTATATTCACAAGATTCTTTGGATCCGCAATCAGATAGTACCAACGTCCATAGAGAGGATAAGCAACAGGCTAAGGGAAGGGTGGGTTAGGCATCACTGGGGGGAGGTTAGGGTTAGGCCCCCCTGGGACGGTTAGGTTTATGGTTCGGGAAGGGGGGTGTTAGGGTACTTAACATCGGGATCTCCACTGTTCGGGCTTCCGGTGTCGGTATTACGTCCGCCGGGAACACATCCGGCGGCATTGCATACCGATTCCCCTGCTATCTCAGCTGTCACTTTTTTGGGGGGGGTCAAGGATGGTTCCCCACTTTTTCACGCACTTCTCCCAGATCACTTTTTACAGAACGGTGCTGCAAATCGGTCCGTCTTACGGGCGTGTTTTGGGAGTGTCAAGGGCGACACGATGAAAGCGATTGCGTGCGCAGACGCTGAACCAATCACACAGGAGGCCATAGTCTGGCGTAGATCCTGCACCTGTCATAGAGCAGGTGCAAGTTTCGACGGTGTAAACATCGGTATTTCGGCATCTACGGACACTGATAGCAGGCGCCTCAGTCCTTGCACATTCAGAGGCACGGCTGTATACCGAGGGGAGGAGGGTTTGTAACGGCATTGGCGTAAAGACACAGAGGGGCCGACGCCAGCAGATGCAGCCGTTACAGCGCCCATCTCTGAATCAGCCAGGCCCATTATCTTGTGTGAAATTAGACAAATAGGCCCCAATGCTGGTGTATAAATAACTGTAGACATATATAATAAATATAATATATTCTAAGAAAGCGGTATTCTCCCTTAGCACCCACTTCTAGGGGGTCTCACATTTTTTCTTGAAGAGCCAAAGTAGATATTAAAGTTAGAAGGTAAATAAACACGTTCCGGATGCAAATTCATCTTTTATGAGGCGTAATAAATAACTAAGACCGTCTCTGCGGGCAGTGCAGTGTACAGCTATCACATCACAGCCAGTTTCAATCATCTTTACTCTTCAGTAAGAAGCAGGTGGTCAATAAGTCTAATAAACATGGTGCATCCCAGTCCTGTTTCCTTGGTGATTAATACAGATAAATCAGTATACAGAGGAAATTGACTTTATTCCTTACAATAAGATCCACTTATGTCATTATAAAGAGACTGTCTTCAATAGATGGGGGGGGCTGTGTCTTAAATGCTATTTCCCACAACCTAATCGGCACCCCGCATTCCTAGGCAGGTCGCCTCTCCTGTCAGTCACCAGAGGTCCCGGGCACTGTTTGGCATTTGGAATTAATAGAGGAGATTATGAGACAGTGTAACAATAGTGCGAGAGTAACACGTTACCTTATTCTGCAAGTGATCATTCCGCCATCCACTGCAACGTTCTCAGGTTGTCAGGGCAACTGGCATCTCCATCCAACATAGGAAAAGGCACCTGTCTATAATGGGCTACCATAATATGCAAATCTTAAAGCTAAAGGAAAATTAAAATATATGACCGACTTTCACTTTCCCCTTAGCCAGCAGGAATATTTATGGGCAGAAAGCAAATTATTATTTATATCTATATGTATTAAAGGTATGTAATATGATCATCTATTTTACCATATGGAGAACAACATAAAGACCTGGCAGGACTTACTGCTCTGGAGTTGTGCTCTCTGGCCCTGATTCAGAGCCGCTCGTAAGCGGGCGCTCGTTCGTTCCGACCGATGTTCGCACAACTGTGCATGCGTACGGATTTTAATACGCATGCGCGAACCAGTCAGTGCGGCCGAAAATCGTTTGTTCGCTAAATAGCGAATGCCTGCTATTTTGAGTGACAGGAGGAGGCGTATGTGGGTGGTAACAGGGGCAGGTGCTTGAAAACGGGGAGTGGAGATCAGAAAGCAGGCGTGCTTAATGGTCAAAACGGGCGTTTTATGGGTGTGCATAATTAATACAGCAGCGTCAGCGACCACGTCACTTGGTTGATTTGTAGTCAGAACTGCTCGCAAGATTGTGGTAGGAAAAACCAACCACAAGAATAGCGAGCGGTTCATACGCTGATCGATGTACTCGATTAATCTCTTAAATAGCGGACATGACGTATGGTGCGAGCGGCCAGGGGGCGTCTTTTTCAAAATTACAACCGCAAGTTTTGTTCGCTCGTTCAGACATAGAGACCGCAAAGTGCGAACGGTTCATTTGAATAGCCACCCCTTTTTAATGAACGAGCGAGCGCAAATAGCGTCCGGCTCTGAATCAGGCCCTCTATTCAGGCAGTTTATTATGCTAATTGACCCAGCTAGTATGCAAATCACTTCCACGAATTCCTGTCACCACTAGAGGGCAGGGCCGATGTGCTTGGTTTACAATTAACTTATTGGGCATGCTGTTTTCTTTATCTGTCTCGGAAGATGAGGGGGAAGGGGGTGGTGGGAATGGAATCGGTATGATTCACCGCCGGACCCATGCCCGGCGGTTCAAATCCCGACAGTGGCAGCCCGACAAGGATGAAAATCCCGATCGTTCCCAGGTAAGTATTCACTAACCTATTCTACCCCCTAACCCTCCCTTAGGGGTGCCTAACCCTAACCTCCCCCCCAGTGCCTAATCCTAATCCCCCTTCTAAGTGACTAATCCTAACCCCCCCTTCCCCGCTGCCTACATCTAAGTCCACAGGGGGGTGTGCCTAACCTTAAATCCCCCCTGGGGGTGCCTAACCCTAACCCCCCCTACCCCCTAGCCTAACCCTAACCTTCCAGGGGGGCGCCTAACCCTAAATCCCCCCGGAAGCTCCTAACCTAACCCTCCCCCCCCCACCTGCAGCTGTCTGCGCTCGGCACCCGGCATCACTTCGATCGGGATGCCGGGCGCCGGTCTCCCGGCGTCGGTAAAATGACAGGCGTCTAGATTTAGACGCCTGTCATTTAACCCTCGCCGGGATTAAGCAGTCAGGAAGCCGGCTGTCGGGATTAGGTCCACCGGCTTCCCGACTGCATACCGTGGGAATTGTTATGTAACAAGTACGGTATAGCCTAAAATATGTGCATAGATAGAAGTACAACTTTACCATCCAGAAAGTGATGGCGCCAAGGGACAAGCACCTTGAGGAAGGAAGTGCAGTAGTATAGTATTTGTTAAGGGTGATTTTGATAACTCTGGGTGCAATTTATAATAAAACAAGACTTACACCATACAGAGGCCTAATTGTGCCAATTATTCGAAATCCGCACAGGGGGCCTGATTCAGCAAAGATTGCAGATGCGATTGCAATAGCGATTATGCACGCAGTCTCACTGCGATCATATGCTAATCCACTGCGATCGCTATGTCATCGCAGCACAACATAAGGACGCCCACCTTACCTTACGCACATCCGTAATGTTTAGCAAGACTGCGAAACCATCGGTAACATGGAGTACCATCGCAGCCTCACACACACTTACACAAGCTCTGACCTTACTCAGAATTGCTGACCTCACGCAGTAAAAACCCAAGCTATGTATGGCATCACAGTGGCTAATTTATGCACGCCCCTGTAACGGCGTCAAACGCACTGGCACGCCTGCGTTTCGCCAACCACCCCCTATCATCACCCCCAAACGGTACTCCCTGTCAATCACTCTGCGATGGTTCTGTATAGTCACTGCGATCGCAGTCCCGATCGCAGTGCTTGGTTCACTCATGCGCAGAACGCAACAATCGGCCGATTTCGTGTGCGTAATTGCAGTTGCCTTCCTTGCTGAATCAGGCCCAGAGACAGGGGCATACTTCCTCCGAGGTGTTCTTCGGTGGGAGCAGGTATTATTGGTTTTGATAGTAGATCCAAAAACAAGTGCGTTGCACAAGTGAAAACCAAGAAAATGCACGGCCTAATATTACTCTAGCCTCCGTTCATTTAAACATTTCTGTTTTCCAAACCTTCTCAAGAGGACACTTGGGGGTAAATTTACTAAGATTGGAGTTCTATTAAGAAGTGATATTGCCCATAGCAACCAATCAGATTCCAGGTACTATCTTCTAGACGTTGCTAGATAAATGAGTAGTAGAATCTGATTGGTTGCTGTGGGCAACATCAATCTTCTTAAATAGAACTCCCATCTTAGTAAATTTACCCCTTGGAGTTGTTACCCACGACAGCCAATCAGATTATAGCTATCATTTTATAGAATGTACTAGAGAAATGATAGCTACAATCTGATTGGTTGTTTTGGGCCACACCTCCTCTTGTCCTTTTTAGGTTTGATAAATATCCCCCACATGTGACACATCCAGGTCCAGTTCTACCCATCACCCTGTAAAAACCTTCCTGAGCTTGCATGGTACAGTACAAATACATGAGCAGAGCCTGAAAAAATATATATTACCAGAAAGAGGCCCTCATTCAGAGGCGCTCGCAAGAAGCCTTCTATTTTTAAGTGCGGCCTCCTGGTCGCTAGCTAAGGTGTGGGTTACCAACCACAGCTTTAGCGACCGACCAGGTTGATGGTCGCGATGGTCAAGACCATCGCAACCATCAGGGCTTGCGACGAGACCCTAAGGTTGGGTCTCGGCAGCCGCAAGCCCCAGGGAGCTTTCTGCTCTGATCGAGCAGGAAGCTCCCCACTGATATCACTGCTGATGTCAGTGCGGCCGCCCACAAAACGGCAGGCGTTCCTTAAGGAACGCCTCCGTTTGTGAAACCACCCCCCGTCCCGCCTGCAAAACGGGCCGAGCTATCGATCAACATCGACAGCTGGCCCTTTTGTAGTGAGCTCTGGAGCGAGAGAGTTTCTCTCTTGCTCTGGGGCTTGCGCACGCACAGTGCGGCCGCTGCGCGTGCGCAGGGGATAAACATTCTCCCGGTTATAAGCGCTCAGCGCTTGCGACCGGTTCTGAATGAGGACCAGAGACTATTGTGAAATCACGACGTGAATGTCCGGATTATTGCCCTGCGCTGCCAGTTAGTATATGACCCCTTTGTAAGTATCGTCACAGTTTTATTACAATGTGTCTAATAGGGTATTGTTTCATTGTAATCTATCCTGATCATGTATGACGTTACAACGATGCAGACCTGCGATACAGTATGCGCATAGTTTGGATTCTGGTCAATTGGTCGACAATAAAAAAAAAGCAGACAATCAGATGGTCGACCCCAGAAGGTTGACACATTCTCAATGTCGACAGTAAAAGGTGACATGGTCATTAGGTCGACTGTCAATATGTCAACATGTATTTAGGTCAGCAGGGTTAAATAGTTGACACAGTGAAAAGGTCGACATTTAACATGTCGACACTAAAATGTCAACACGTTTTTTCATGATTTTTAGAGTTAGAGTTAGGCTAGTGGTTAGGTTTAGGGTTAGGCTAAAATAACAACAAAAAAACAAAACGTGTCAACAGTTTAATGTTGAAATGTTAAATGTCTACCTTTTGACTGTGTTGACAATTTAACCATGCTGACATAAGTACATGTCGACATATAAATAGTCAACCTAATTACCGGGATGTAGTCGGTGTCCAATCGGTCGGCATGCTGGTGGTCAGAATTCGGGCGCTGCCCGGAATCCCGACAGCAGACAGAATACCGGCTCCATAATCCCAACCGCCGGCATCCAGACTGTATTAGAGTTAGGGGATTGTTAGGTTTAGAGTTAGAGTTAGGCACTAGGGGGAGCGTTAGGGATAGGCTGCAGGGGGGCGGTTAGAGTTAGGCTGCTGGAAAGGTGGGTTAGGGTAAGGGTTCGGGATCACATACCTAACCCTTAATTATCATGTTAACATTTTGACTGTCGACATTCAGACCAAGTCGACCTTCCTGGGTCGACCTTCTGAATGTCGGCCTTAATTCTGTCAACTTTTTGAACCACACCCGCATATCCCTGTAGGGGGGGGACATCTTTCTTCCACATGGAGGTGAACATATCTGGCAGGATCAGCATCATCACTCAGCAAACAAACGTCAAACTGAGATTTCATTTTGTGAGACAAAGATGTTTAAATACAATTCTCTGGAGATTACACATTTTCATTCTCATGTTAAGGGAACATTAAAAAAATAAAATAAATAGCAAATTATTTTGCTTTTTTTATTTATTTTACTGACACAAAGTTGACTTGTACAGTATTTTAGCTATAAATTCCTTCCATTAACAAAACGTGTAAAGGATCCTCTCTAATTTAATGTCGGCTTAACAGGACTGATATAGTAATCAGCTCTTATTTGCCGTAATTATATTTTCCCTTAAACCCTGTAAACTTGGAAAGGAAACACAGATGTAACATCATTAAACATCAGCTAATTGCAAAGTAATTTGCACTGATTTGTTTTACACCAGCTGTCAGTCATATTGAAAGGAACCTGGAAGAATTAATTTCTAGTGAAATAACTCATAAGGTAATTATAGGCATCGGACGGGAAATAATCCGTTTATGTAAAATGATAACTTTAGGTTTGTTGATCTTTGGCTCCTGTTTGGGTGTAGATGAGTTGCAGCCAGGCAGTTTTTGTTCCGATCTATACTGTTAGTCATCATCTAGATTTTACTTACATAAATGTTGCAGAAAAGAGTAAATTGCGACATTTGTCAGCGGGCCCTGAATATCAGAGCCACTCTAGTTAATTAGGTAATAAGTTACAGTGCGTGCAAGGGCAGCTTGAAACTACCAGCTTCTCATGAAACAGCTGCTTTTCTTGTGCACTGCCCCCCTACCTATACCACAAGAAAGGGCAAACCAGTTCCTTTGGTTTAAGGCCACCAAGATCTCTACTTGATTGTTTCCAAGGGACATCTGACAAATGTTGATATGTAGTTAAATGGTTAACCGCTATGTGCTGTCTCTTAACTGTGTGTTATTGTGCATGACTCACCTGCCTCAATAACATCACATGTCTGAGTCACCAGACTTAAAGGTCAGACTGATCAGATTCCAGGTGCAGGACTTGTTTGCATGGCTCTATAAAAGGATCTTTTGCACAAGACTGTCACTGTGTTATTGTAGCCTCACAATGCTGTACGGCTGTACAGTACTTAGCCCAGGAGAGATTGATACCTTATCATATTGACTGCTATTTGTCTTGTATCCTGTTATCTTCAATAAAACCTACTCTGGTTTGGAATCAATGTGTAAACTGACCTCCTTGCTCACATTCACTACTCATTTAGCAACTTGTAGGAATCTGCCACCTCGGGTGGTGACATCTGGTGTGGCACCTCTGTACCCCTCACCCAATCTCATTGTCGTCACACTGGGGGCTACTGGGAAGCCCCCTGCCTTTCCAGACACAAGGAAGGGGGGTGGAATGGATGATGTGCGCATGCACGAGTCATCCATCTCCGCTGTTTGCCACTCGGTGACACCATCTGAGGGGGTGACGTCAAAATAGCAGGGCAACTCTGCTATGTTGGTGTCACTCCTTCGGATGGTGTCAGGGGCGCCGAGAGGGGGGGGGAGAGCGGTACTAATTAACCGGGCCTGGGCTTGCTAGAGGGGCCCGGCGGGGGCCCAGGTCCGGCACCGCTGCCCCCCTCTTACTTCACAGCAGCCCAGCACACGCTGCTGTGGGCTGGGCTGCACTGGGAGACCGCCCGCGACTGCCAAGAAGCAATAACAGCAGTCTCCTGTGCCTGTGGGGGGAGCGATCAAGCTGATCGCGCCCCCCACTGGTTATGCGCCGGGCCGAGGGGGCTCAAAGCGCCCCCCCTCGCCAGCGCGCAGCAAAACTTTTTTTCCTCTCGAAGGGAGTGTGGCCACGCCTCCCACGATTAGGCCACGCCCCCTTTTACCTGGGCACGCCGCGGCTCTTGGCGGGCCTGGATGGTGTCACCCAGTACCCCCAGCACTCCTTACTGATTCCACAGTATTATACCTCTAGGAACACAAATGTTGCAAATGTTTGAAACACCCCACACTCGAAAATATGAAATGTCCAAAAATAAACGATTCCACCATGTATTCCCAGTCGCCAAATCCACTGAAATTCCATTGATAAAAACCCGATGTTTTATAGCATTGTAAATGTAGCCTGAATGCTTCTGGGGTTTTTTTTTTAAAGGTGGAACAGCTGCAAGAGACATATATCGGTTGATGTGTTCTGTTCTTAGGCAGACAAAGCATCTCCCTCTCAGCTTGTAATCTGTAATTAATTTTTTTTTAACCAAACATTATTCATTAGAGATTAGTCATTTTCTGAATCTCACATGTTAGATTCTCAAAGATTCATACCGAAAATGTTCGTTGGAGTCACATACTCAACTGGGAATTTAGGGTTCCTTGGTTAAGGTGTAGCAGCATCTACTAGAAACATACCAAATTTTGAAAAAAGTTTCCATGAATAAAGACCCCCCCAAAAAAAAAAAGTATTTTTTTTGTTTTTTTTTTGGAATTTGGAGCAAAATTGTCTGAATGTTTTTGAAAAAAAAATATATATATTTTTTTTCGATTGACGATGTTTGTACCAAAAAACTTTATTAAAAAATTAACAACCTTACTATAAATAGCTTTGCTGCTTGTAAGGAAAGGATGTGAATGGATTATAATAAATAAATAGAACCCCTCGGGATTTGCTCATCTCTAATTTGCAGGGGGGTTTTTTTTTTTTTTTTTACATTTTCTTTTTCATAGCTAAATAAATGTTTTTTTAAATTTACGGAATTCTCCTGTGTATTCAAGCCATGTACTGTATTTATATCAACAGACAGAAAGGGTGAATTGCAAACCATAAAAGGGTAATCCTGCACATTTTTGTGATCACACTAAACTTTAATGTAATATTCCTGGTTTCACGAGAAAGCACATGTGTGCGCAGGCCAAAATGGTGGTGTTGGCAGCAGTGTAAAAGGTGGAACCCTCCGTGGCAACAGTTGGGTGGATCAGTCATATTCTGGGCACAGGGTGCCATGTACCAAATTTTGCTCCCACATTGTTTTGTAGAACAAGATCATTTAAATGAGAGAAAAGTTTTTTATTTTCCATCCAAATAATTTTTTGTTTTTAAATTTCCAATGGGGTGGCGGTAGAGTACCGGAGACAGGGCCTCATTCTATACATCAATAGGATATTGTTGCTACATACTTCCTGCTGCGCGCTTACAGTATTTATGTATCGCACACATGTTCCGCAGCGCTTTGCAGAGAATATTTTTGGACATTCAAATGAGTTCCATCCCCCATGGAGCTTACACTCTATGACCCTGATTCAGAGCCGGATGCTCTGACAGAGCGCTCGCTCTGAATCAGGGCCGTCCTTATCTTTTTAAGAGCGGCCTCCTGGCCGCTCGCATAGCTGTGGGTGACCACCCACAGCTATAGTGAGCGGCCAAAATGATGGTCGCGATGGTCAAGACCATCGCGACCATCGGGCTTGCGACGAGACCCTAAGGTAGGGTCTCGTCTGCCGCAAGCCCTGGAGTGCTTTTGGTTCTATCAGAGCCAAAAGCACTCCCACTGACATCACTAGTGATGTCAGTGGGGCCGGCCCCAGACGGTAGGCGTTCCCATGGGAACGCCTCCGTCTGGGCAGCCGCGCCTCCGGCACGCCCACCATAGGGGGCGTGTTGTCAATCACCATTGACTGCATGCCCCCTTTGGTGCGAGACCCATAACGATGGCTTGGCCGTTGTTATTCGGGTCTCACGCATGTGCACGATGGAGCCGCCTCCGTCGTGCACATGCGCACCTGGGCAACATCGACCCGCTTGCGAGCGCTCAGCACTCGCGAGCGGGTCTGAATCAGGCCCTATATTCCCTGCAACATGTACACAGTGACACACTAGGGTTACATTTTTGCCAGAGGCCAGTTAACCTACCAGTATGCTGTTAGAGGGTGAGAGAAAACCGGAGTATCCAGATGAAACCCACAAAGGAACAAGGGTGCCCAGTGTAGGACGGGTACTGTTTACCCGGGCCAGTGCCAGTTGGAGGGTTCCAGGGCCAACTGACAGAGTTAAGCTGGGAACATATTAGACTATATGTCACTCGATCTGGCAGATTGGGCCTATATATTGTCGACATCGGCTAGTGTGTAGGCACTATGTCGGCCCATGCGCGCTCCCGCAGGGTCGTTTATCGCAACGACAGATCTGCCATACATGCAGCTCAATCTGTCAATGCGATGCATTTGGATGCGGCAGGTGAACAACATATCATACGGTGTGTATGGACTGCACGATATGTCGTCCGTCGCATCGTGGGTCGTCCGCCGCGTTGTGGGTCACCTGATGTGTACCCATCTTTACAGGTGAGACAGTAACAGAATCATGACACATTCACACCGGCCAAGAACCCGCAATCACAAAGTTTAAGATGATCACACATCTCCCCTCCCCCACCCTCTCCAGACCCTATGTCACCCTACACTGATCGATCTGCACTGAGAGCTGCCTATCCTCTTGGCTAATCAGAATCGACTTTGTCTCAGCGTGATGGGCAGGCCCGTGAGCCAATGGGACACTGCTTCACTCTGCAAGTCATGTAGAGGAGCGTCCTGTGAGCCAATGCGGAGGCAACTTGGCGTGTCAGGGGTGGGGCTAGGGCAGTGGAGCAGACAATGAGGGGAAGATTGTAATGAGGGGTTCTGGGTCTCGGTGTGGGTGGAGGGCACTGTGTCTGCTGCTGACAACCTTCCGGATTTGGCCATGCCCCCCAGTACCCGGGCCCTTCGCTCACAACAATCCTGGCTGCTATACCGGCAAGAACAGTAATAGTGGGTAGAGCAGTGGGGGGCGATCGCTGAACCGGGCCCCTACCGGGACCATCCACTTGGCCCGGGCCCATTTAAGTAGTAGCTTTGTAGCCAGAAACTTTGAAAGTTAGGCCATTTATTAATAGGCCCCTTTCTCTGGCAATAATGCTAATTTTTTAATTGCTACTTATCAGGATGATTAAAAAAAATTAAGACCAAGGAGCAAAGTATCGCAGGGATAACTTACCATTTTGCAGGACATGTGTGAGTTGGCTAGTCAGCTCGCAGATGGGTAGTGGAACTAAGGAGCTCATTCATACCCTCTTGCTATGATGCGAACACTCTTAGCTGACCGATAGTTGCGATCTGCGCATACGTATGCATTGCATTGTGCGTGCGCAAACTTCAGCGAGAGATTGGGAAGTGTACTCTCGCCCAGCATAGACAGCCCAGCTGAATGAGTGACAGGAGAAGCCGTTTGTGGGTGGTGACAGGGGCAGGCCACTGGAAACGGGTGAGTGGAGGTGCGAAAGCAGGCGTGTCTCAGTGCTCCAACGGCGTTACAGAGGCGTGTATATTTAACAGGCCACGTCATTCATTGTACACGTCACCTGAATGAAGTACACACTGAAGTGATCGCAGTGCTAGCGGAAGGGTATGGTCTACCTTAAGCGCTGCGATTGCATCCGATGTACCAATGGTTTCAAGCACTTCCAGGAGATGACGTGCGCAAGTGGGCGTCTTAAGAATGCTTGGTGGCCGTCTGCATACGTATAGTGATCGCACGCCAAGACATAGTGGGCGTGCTAATGCCTTGACGTGCGATCGCCTGCCTTGCAGGGCATGCAATGGATTTGCATACGCATCGAGCGTGCGTTTGCATCTAGCGCGAGGGTCTGAATCAGCTCCTAAATGTCCAGATTTAGCCTTTCAGTTGCACTATTATAAAAAAAGGTAAAAAATAATAATAATAATAGAAATTAGAAAACAAAAACCTCTACACAAAGACAAAGCATGGATTGGATTTACGTGCCTGAGAGGAACGCTAATCTGCCTTCTCCTTGTGTCTTACAAGTTGTTTGTTTTTTAATGGAAGATTTGTTTTTTTCAGCTAAAATTAGTTTCTATTTCCCGCTACTGAAAATAATTGACTGCAATATTCTGTTACCTTTAGGACCGACTCTGCCCTATAAAACGGAAGATAAATCAAAATAAAAGGCATCTTAAAACATTCAGAAGTACGTACATATGTAAAACTTCCCTTGTACTGATGTAAATTGGGATACATCCTGTTCAAGTTTACTATGCAATACGATATAGGCTATTGTTCTCTGGGATCAGTCTCAGGGAGGCCGACATTCATTGGCTGATTCTGAGGCACACACACAATATGGCTGCAATTGTGGGCAGTATCGGAAGCCCGTTTTATTACTTTATGCTAATGCCAGTATTTAACGGAAAACAACAGATCCGGGCAAGTTATGTCCGACACAGAATAGGACAGACATAGGCAAAAATGTGCAAAGTCGCTTCTGTGCATGCGCTGTAAGCAAAAGGTCACTGTTTACGTCCTGAGATCCGTACAACTGAAAATCAGGCCCTCAAGTCATGGGCGTAACTACCACAGGTCCAATGGGTGCAGCTGCTATGTGGCCCAGAGCTGAGGGTGGCCCATTTTCCTTGTCAATGTTACATGTGTTATGTACATTTTTCACCTTTGGGTGGTACATAGGGGCCCATACAAACTTTTTCTATGGGGCCTTCAAAGATTTGGTTACGTTCCTGCCTCAAGTCCTTCAAAAATATGCATTTGTCAGAAAATATGTTCCCTTATAATTGCCACTTTATCTGGAATATCTGTAATTCTGACATGCTTATAAAGCCTTTACATATATGTTTGTGAATGTTTCTTACCACCTCTTTTATATTAGGTTTTTTCTGTTTGAGCTTTGGGGGCCCTCAAAATATATTGAATAAAGATTCAGGCCCAAAAGTAAGTTCTGCTACTGAGCTCATTCGCCACAGCGCCAGCTAAAACGTGTTCCAAAATTGGTGTTATAGCGAGGGTGACATAGAATGGAATGGAATTGATAGGCAGCTTACAAAATGGCTGCCACCACTGTGTAATATGACATGTACACTTTGAGGCTGATGCAGATTTGGTTGCAAGTTGACTGTAGATGCTCCAGCATTGCGAGCATTGAACTTAAAGCCATGTATTCACCCATATGCAGTGTTGTATTTACTACATGCTGCGCTTCATATTTGTCATCTACAGGGGCGCCGAGAGGGGGGGGAAGCGGGTACAGCAATCTCCTATGCCTGAGGGGGGGAGCGATCACACTGATCACGCCCCCCAGGCTTTATGCCGGGCTGAGGGGCTCACAGCGCCCCCTCCCCAGCGCGCAGCACCGCTACGTGGCGCTGCAAAAGTGATTTTTTTTTTTTTTCAAGGGGGCGTGGCCATGCCTGTCACGAACCTCCGGCTGATCTCTCCCAGATACGCCAATCTGAGAATCGCCACCCGTGACTTTTACAGGTTAACTCAGCACGCGTGGTTAAATAACCCTGGTAATTGCCACCAGCAAAAGGAATTTTAATGCTTCAGCATAAGGTGTGCTTTTGCTCTCACTTGCATACACACTTATCAACACTTAGAAAAATAGGTAACATGGGCCTTGTTAGTTAGTTAGGCCTTGGGTCATAAAAACACAGTTCCAGAACTAGAATTAATGTTTTAAGTCAAGAATACCTTCAGAGCTTAGTTACAAAAAGTTGCAAGATTATAATAATATTAAAAAAAAGGTTGCACACAAATTACTTACAATTTCAGAAATAAAAAAAAGGGAATGAACAAACCACGTTTTTCTGTCAGTAGTGTGAGATGAGGCACTCTCAAGGATGACCTCTGGATCACTCTGTACCGCACGATAGCCCCTCAGAAAATGAACGCTGATCCCGAAGTCAGTTACAGTTTTATGCCTGTTTCTCCAGGCAGCTCTGGGTCACTCCCCTCCCTTGGGGTAGTTTAACCCTTCCATTTCTTAAGTGACTAAACACAGGGTTTCTTGGTCACTTGAGCAGGGGTTAGTTCATTTAATTAATCATTACTCACTCCATTCTGTTTGGGCTCAGAGATTAGGCCTGTGTCCACAGAACTGGACACTTTTTCCAGATGGCTAGGGGAAAGATTTGACACCTGGCTGGTCGGTCTGTCTCTCCTTGGCCTGTAAGCCTTACCCCCTGTGTTGTTATAACCAGAATCCACTCACTTGTCACCCTTCACACACGAGTAACATTACAAATAAGTCAACAAAAGGGCAAGTTACATGTTTATACCAATTACGTATCCTGCGCAGTTATGCCCATGCGAACGCAAAATACGCATTTTTCACTACAACGCCTCCTGCAATTAGGCCACGCCCCCTCTTACCTGGGCCTGGCGGCGCTCTCTACGGCCCATGTCATCTAAATCATAATCAGGGGGCACTTGCACCAGCCTATACTTGGCTGACTGGAAACAGGTGTATATAGGCCATACTTACCGACATCCTGTTTCCCTCCCCCCCTGGAGGGAGCAGTCAGATCGGCTTAGCAGGGGGGCAGGCCAGCAAAGAGGAGCGTGACCAGGCACATTACAAGGTATTAAGGGACAGAGAAGGGGCATGGCCATGCAATTGTGTCATTTTGTCCCTGCCCCTGCTACACAATGACGGCATTGTGAAGCAGGGTGCGGGGTCATGATGACGTGATTCAGCGAAAACTGTGGAAATTTGTGGCTATATTGCGGGGGGGGGGACTTAAGGGGCCGGGAGGCTTGCCTACTTTTCCAGGGGGTCGGGAGCAGCACCCGATTTTCGGGAGAGTAGGCATGTATGATATAGTCTTATCTCACACTCTGCAAAGCTTGTAGCTGCGTCAACGCATCCTCGCTGAACTATGCTACATTGGAACATTTCGCTACACCACAGTTTCACTTACTCATTCGCAATTGCAGATGTGACTGAAATGCGCACAACTTTGCTCGTACTTGCAATCCTTGCATACAGTTCCATATCTAGCGCATTAGGAAAACTCACTATATACGCTCTGCACATGGGCATACGTTCAGCCCCTTTCACGTGGCAATATGATTATGACATACTTAACTATTCTCCTGGTACCTGTGGGAGACTCCTGGGTGTCTCCTGGGTGTCTGGGCATCTCCTTTCCCTCAGAAGTGCAATAAAGCACATTAAATGGAGTATATGGGAAGGTTTCTGGACTGCACAACCTGACTATATATGTAATGGGAGGTGCTACCTGATGAGACTAATTGCAGGCACAGAAACAGACAAATCTCAGGTGCACAACTCCAAATTATTAATAATATATATAAATGCAATAAAATTTTGCAATCAATAGAGGTTTTTAGCATAATCATGGCCAAGGTTATGGGCCTACCCACCATATCCAGGTAATCTCTTTTAATAATTTGGAGTTGTGCACCTGAGATTTGTCTGTTTTTTGTGCCTGCAATTAGTCTCATCAGGTAGCACCTCCCATTACATATATAGTCAGGTTGTGCAGTCCAGAAACCTTCCCATATACTCCATTTAATGTGCTTTATTGCACTTCTGAGGGAAAGGAGACGCCCTCAATCTGGATTAGCACCCTTTCTTATTGGTTTAAAAGCATGGAGTATGGTAATGTATATGCACACTGGTATTAGGCACAATTCTAGGTAAGTCCTACAAGTTATATACTGTAGTGCAACTTTGGTTCATTTTTGGGGCGTGGGTCCCCCTGGATTGCGTTGGTTGATCTGTCTCAGGGCACCACATTATAACACATTTTCCTTTATAACACATTTTAACCCTTCACTGTGTGTTGAATATATATGTACTACACTTTTTTATTTTCATTCTTTATATGCAGCTGCAGCTGCTCCTAACTATCTCTTTACACTGCACTTCTCTTACTATGGTGGTGCCCTGGGGCAGCTTGGCTGAGCCAGTTTTGGGGGCTCCTGCGCTCTGGATTTGAACCCTAGTATGTTAGGGACCTACCCGAAAGAGATTACCTGGATATGGTGGGTATGCCCATAACCTTGGCCATGATTATGCTAAAAACCTCTATTGATTGCAAAATTTTATTGCATTTATATATATTATTAATAATTTGGAGTTGTGCACCTGAGATTTGTCTGTTTCTGTGCCTGCAATCAGCGTTAAGCAAGCCTATTGAATATGGGCACAGGAGGAAGTAAGGAAGATGCCGCCTGCCCATCCCCCGCTGCCTGACATGGCCGGCATCCCCTGCTGCCGACACCGCAGGCACCCCTGCTGCCGACGCCGCTGGTACCCCCTGCTGCTTACCACCACTGGCAGCATCCCCCGCTGCCGACACCCCCACTGCCGACACCATGCACTGAGGACACCACCGGCACTCATGCACTGCCGACACCATCAGGACCCCCAGACTGAGGACTCGCAAAGGCGGTTTTGGCAAAACCAATCCAGATCCAAAACCAGAGGAGATACAGATCCAAAACCAAAACTCGGGGGTCGGCACACATCTCTAGCGAACACATCGCGCTATTTGCAGATCTCTGCTTTTCGCGGCTAATTGAATCCGACCCCTAGTGAGAATAATACCAGGAATCGTAGTCCGTGAAGAGGGGAACGGGACCAAGTGATGCAATTCTATGCTAATCGTGTCATTTTGGCCCTGTTCTCTATATGGCGTGATTTGCGGCATATTGTTGTCAGGAGACAGGAATTGTCCGCCCCCATCACCGGCCACCTGTATCTCGTCTCCAGGCTTCTCCCGGGGAGAGCAGTTTTTTGCCTTATGAAAAAGTACAATGGAAAACCTAATTTTGTATTCGGTGTAAGGGTGACGCCTCTTACAAAAAATGCGCAGTTATAATGTTACCTCTGAGGGATAATCCCCTGTATATGTATTACTGAACGCCGGTAGTAAATAACATGAATACAATCTGTTTAGAAAGGCATTATATTTTACCTTTAGCACTCGTGTGTAATGCATGAGAGAGACGAGAGGCGTGGCTGTATATGACTTGCTTCTAAACAAGCAAATATATATAATTTGCCTTCTGAGTCCCAGCATTATACACAGCACAGTCACAGTGCAGCGTGTGATAATGGCACAGAACCCTCTGCGTGTCCATGGCAACAGGCGCAGCCTCTGATGAATGCGCTGTCAGTACAGGGGCTCGCTACACATTAAGGTTATCCATAAAAAGTACATAGAGGAAGGAATGTCCTCCCGAATAGACACTCAGAATGGGAATAGTGGGGGACAGTTTGATTTTTCTCAATACTTATAGATGAAATCGATACATACATTATTATTATTCCACCATTACTTTTACATTTCTTTTTCAGGTGTATTCGGAGTGAACGGAGATCAAGCACCAGCTAATCAGCTCCTAACTGCCATGTCACAGGCTGTGTTTGAAAAATGACAGTTAGGAGCTGGTTGGCTGGTACTTTATCTCCCTCCACTTTACCTCCACCCAAAGCTTAGGAAATAGACCCCTTTCTCTCTCCGTATGGATCAGTACGAAACACCGTCCACATATGTCACATGGCTAATATCGGCCATCTTCTTTGATAGATCGCATGACTCTTAATTCATTATTTTGCCGCCAGGGGGGTCAGGGGACAAAATTAGCGCCTCAGGAAGCCGAAGTGGTTTCTGCCCCTTCACGCCGCGCTGACTTTGCCAGGAATAATGTGCTCATTTATTACTCCACCCGAGCACATTTTATACTGTAGATGACTTTGTTGTTTTTGGAACAGAAGTGTTCCGGAAATGTAAGTATTTAAATTTTTGGAGCATCATAGGGGGTAATTCAATTAAATCTTCCACCCAGTGGCAGTGACTTCTCATTGGAAGCACTCACCGCTGATTGCAGCCAGACAGGCAGATCCAGGGGAAGGTGTTTTCTCCCCCTGGGACTGCCAGTCCAGACAACAATAGCAGAGAGAAGGCTTCCCATGGGAGGCCAGTCCCATGTTATTACAGCAGCCCTATTTGGCTTCTATCGGCTGCAGCTAATGCAGTCCCTTGAAGCCATCTCGCTAGCAGTGGCAGTGTTAAGCCATGCCCCTTATTTAGGCTCCACCCCTCACTGTCGGTCTTAAGCCCTACCTCCAGGTGATATCAGCTGTCAATTACCAGGATGGCAGGGAGGAGAGGGCTGCATAGACTGCAGCTCGTGACGTGCTGACCCCCCGGCCACAAGGAGCCGCTGCTAGAGGGGAGCACTATATTTAGCCAGAAATGGATATACTTGCGCCCCCCTCCCCCACTGGCTCGCATTGTGCCAGAGTCTACTGTGCTGCTGTGCATATCTCTGGCCAATCATACCCAAGCTGCTTTTGCTATATATGCCTAATCTTAGCTACATGAACAGCTGAAACGCGTTGGGTTCACCACTACTGGTAGCTCTCTCTTCCCATGACTGTCAGTGCTGCCGGTCTACGCTGTCCGCTATCAGTGGTGCTTCAGGGGGGAAACTCCCCTTCCAATGGGGAATATAGGCAGTGCCGCCAAGAGAAATGCCGGGCTATGTACAAGTGGGACCACACCCCACAAATTTTGGGCCCCTGATGGAGGCATGGCCACACAATGTTGTAGGTGTGGCTGCTACGACCATTGATACTGGAGGGGGGCAGGACCAAAGGGGCTCCTTGGAACTACTATGCTGAGGGTCTATGGGTTGTTCATTGTTGGCAGACCACACCAAATTGTTCTGGCCCCTCCTTCATAGGGCCCCTGGTGGCTGCACCTCTTTAGCATGCCAAGGTCCTGGCACTGGATATGGGGTGGCGCCTCGAAAATGCATAGGGTTGTCTAGAGGTGTGCAACCCCTATAATTACTGACGACCCAGTAACTGGCCATTGTGAAAGGCTAATCTGTATCTGAGCAACAGGATTATTGGCCCTCAGAAGAGTTATATTTATATATCTCAGCCAACAATATCAAATCTGCCAGCTGCACAAAACAGACACAGCTATGTAAACAGAAGCCCCTTCCCTGCTAGAGAAAAGAACATGAAGACAAGTAGAGCATCAGCTTTGTTGCCAGAGAGATGAGTTCTGACGATCACAGTGGGGGGCCGAGCACTACACACACAGGTGGGGCCGTGCTATGAAACACCGAATAACCCTCCCTGCCAGCATTCCTCTGCAGATTTGAGTGCAAGGGAAGATGTCTCGGCGTATCTCAATGGCGGCACATTCTCCCTCGCTGTTTAACACGAAACATATTTATTTGATGAGATGAACAATAACGACCCAGCTGCAATCTTCATAGAAAACACAACACAAATCTCCTAATGTTTTTTCATGCGAGAACAGCGTTGCCGAGCAGGCGCGCTGCCTCCGTGCAGCGTCTCACACCTGCCATTAGGAAAATAAGACTTTGTAAATACATTTACTGTAGTAAGAAATTCACAGATAATGACGTTAGTTTTCTTACTACAAACATACGGTAGTTGTGGATAAAGGCGGATGAGCGCCATGCTGTATTGTCTGCTGCAGGGTTTACCCACGTCCTGATATGAACTCCTAGAGAAATTGATTGAGATTTGAAAAAGGGGACGCGGCACAGGGTTAGATCTGCTGCCTAGGGCCCAGTGGGCACTGAGAGGCCTGGATTACTCTAACCTATTTTAGATACGTTTTTCTTACAAATGAGATTGGGAATGAGGCCCAAACCAGCACCTTGCCTGGGATCTTAGTCAGGCTCTGGCGAGTAATCTTGTGGCGAAAGTTTGATTAGCTTTGACTAGTGGAATTGATCCATGAAATACAGCCAGCGGTAATAGTAAAGTATGTTCTATATACTGTATAAGCATTGTTTATCTCATTTTTGGACAAGACATATAAAATGAGTTTTTGTGGTAAAACTTTTATAGCATCTTCATGTATATAGGTTCCCCATATATATGAATAGGGTCCACAGCAGTAACGCTGTACAGCAGTCCCCATAGGTTTCTATCCGGCTATGATATGGCTGTATGTATCAAGCTTTCTGTAGCTTGAGCTTGATAGCCAAACGTCATCAATAGATGGAGGGGAATCAGTATGGGATGCCGGAAGTCAGAATCCCGAGACCGGCATCCCAATAGGGCTAGCGTCCTCCATAGTACGCTACAGGCAGGCATCCTGCCATAATCACAGACTCTCCGGGCACTGCAGTAATTCAGGGTCCCGGCGGCCCCGCACCCTTATGCGCAACATTCATGACGTCAAGCGCAAAGGGGCGGGGCTCTCAGATCCCTTGTTACGGCTCAGTATTGATTTTGCTGGGTGCATCCATGTGACTGCCACGCCCCCAACCATCCATTTACTGTATATTAGAGATGAGCGGGTCCGGTTCTACAAGAACCGGACTCACCCGAACTTTGCAATTCCGTGTCGGATCCAAAACCTGACTCGGATCTCAAAACGAGGCAAAATGTCATCCTCACGCTGTCAGATTGTTGTGGCTTTTGGATTATATAAAGGTTCCCACGATCGGTGCCATTTTCACTCCGGCTGTGGATAGAGAAGCTAGCAGACGTGTAGTCACTATCAGTCAATCAGTGTGTGTGTCCAGTCGGGGTCTTAGCCTGAAGGCTGCTGCTGTGTTGTCCATAAAGGGGCTTAGGCTGCACTATATAAAGGGGGGGCTTACTTCAGTGGGTGCTGCAGCTGCTGTGTTACTTGTCCTGTCAATTAACTGTGGCTGCTGCTGTGTTGTCCTGTCCATCAGGCTAGGGCTGGAGTTCATAAAGGGTGCTGTGTTGTCCAGGGAGGTGCTCTGTCAATTAGGGGTGCTCTTCCCCAGTGTAAAAAAAATAAAAGTGCTTTTTTTTGTGCGTGTGTGCGTTAGCAAATTAGCTGCGCTATTATTGTTCGGTGACACTGCCGCAGTTTATCGTCCATGCATTTGTGACTCTGCAGGTGGTCTGACCGCACTCGGTCAGGGTGCTTTGTTGTCCATAAAGAAGGGGTGCTGTCTGTGTTGTTCATCAAGCGGCTGCTGCCTCTTTCAGGGGTGCTCTTCCCCAGTGCTAAAAAAATAAAAGTGAAATAAATAAATATTATCAATCCACAAAAAAAAAAAAATACATATATACTTTTTGTGTGTGCGTTAGCAACTTAGCTGCACTATTATTGTTTGATAACACTAACGGCCAGACCGCAGTTTATCGTCCACGTATTTGTGACTGCAGGTGGTCTGTCTGCATTCGGCAGGGGTGCTTTGTTGTCCATAAAGAAGGGGTGCTGTCTGTGTTGTTCATCAAGGGGCTGCTGCCTCGTTCAGGGGTGCTCTTCCCTAGTGTTAAAAAAATATTGTTCGGTGACACTGCCGGTCAGACCGCAATGTAAGTTTGTTGATATGGAGGACGATCAAATGAGAGGAGAGCAGGAACAACATACCAGTCTTGCAGCTGCTGCCAGCAGTCATGATGACGATGCAAGGCTGTCAACGTCATCTACGAAGGCCGATGCCCAAGAGCTTAAGTCAGGGCATTTGAAATCAAACAACCAATGTTTTACAGTGTTAAAGAAAAAAAAAGCTAAGTTAGCTACAGAGAAACAAAAAATTGGCAATATGTCATTTACTACACGAAGTTGCAAGGAAAGGATAAGTATATATATGTATGACTGGTGGTTCTGCATCTTATGATGATGTAAGCCCTTCTCCCTGTAGAAGTGTAAAAAAAAAAAATTGCTAAGGCACATGAACCAACTGTGTGCTCAGAAAAGTCACAGATCCCCGAGGATAGTCCAAGTGTGTCCGCGGTTGCCATGTGTGAGCCTGACCTTTCTAATACTGTACTTGAAGAGGATCCTCCTTCCACCATTTGTGTGCCCCTCGCAAATGTGGGGATGAGCAGCACAAGTCAACATGCTGATGTAGAAATCGAGGATGCTTCTGTGGAATTGCACCAGGAGGATGAGGAGGATAAGGTATTTCTGTAGTTGGTGCTAACAAAGATGATGAGGATGTTGATGATGAGGATGAAGATCTTGTTTGTGTAAATCAGACAACAGTTGTTGCTTATGGTATGACAAAGCCCATTGTCATGCCGGGGCAAAATACAAAAAAATCCACTTCTCATGTGTGGAATTATTTCCACCCAAATCCAGACAACAGTTGTCAAGTCATCTGTAACGTTTGCCAAGCAAGAGTGAGTAGAGGTAAGGACCTTTACCATCTAGGAACCTCCTCCCTGTTATGCCACTTGCAGCGCATTCATCAAATTCTAAAGTGTTTGCAAAATTCAGAAACTTTGGCTAAAAACTTAACAATCAGTCCATAATCACCTAGAAGCTCCCTTCTCTCTGTTAGATCCAAGTGCCTGCAATCTCCACCACCAATACCTGCATCATCAACATCCTCAATCGTGATTGAAAGTAGTCCTGCTGCATTAAATTCATAAGCATGACTGACTTCTCTCCTATCCGTGATTCCTCAGAAGTATCCTGAGTGTTGCTACTGCTGGGGGTGAATCTTCATCCTAGAAAGGGGCCAAGAAGTCTACTACTAGTAGCAATTTAAAAAAAACAACTGGCTATTAAACAATCCTTTGATAGAGGAAGTAAGTATAACAGCTGTCACCCAGTTGCACAGCGGATCACTGAAGCCATGACGGCTGTGCTAGTATTAGATGGTGAAATAATAAAAAATGGGGATGACAGTGTGGAGGAAGTGCAAAAGGAGGATGAGGGGGAAATTTGTGTCCTATCTCATGCTAATGTGGATGTTGATGATGAGGATGTTGCTTGCGTAAATCAGCCACCAGTGGCAGCAGTTCTCGATAATGATAAAAAGAAAGCCAGAAAAGCCACGTCTTGGGTGTGGAATTATTTTAATCTAAGTTCTGACAACAGTTGTGAAGGCATCTGTACCATTTGTAAAGCCAAAGTTAGCAGAGGAAGGGACGTTACCTATCTAGGCACCTCCTCCCTGTTACGTCATTTGCAGGTGGTCTGTCTGCATTCAGCAGGACTGCTTTGTTGTCCATAAAGAAGAGGTGCTGTAATAATTTGTAAATTAATAACAAGCAGTCCAGTATCAGCTACCAGCAGTTTGGACCATAACATGCAATCTCCACCACCAACACCCTCATCATCAACCTCCTCCTTAATAACTGAAGGTAGTCCTTCCAAAAATGTTTTGTGGGGCCCAAACAAACCAAGGAGTTCAGCCACGAAAGTGTTAGTCCTTGTTGCTGAAGTGCTTGGTTTGTTAAACTGTGCAGGTCCTTTTTAATATCCCACATAAGAGTGGGTGGGAGGGACAATTCCATCTTGCACCTCTTTCCTTTACATTTGGCACAATTTGGGGCATTGCCGACTGACATTATTATAGTTTATTAAACTGCCATCCTGTCTGCCACTGCTGTGTGGTAATGTTTCATAGATGTCTGATATTTTTTTAAACTGCCGTGCGTTTGTGCTGCAGCTCTGTCGCTTACTTTAGCCAGCCAGCTCGCTGCAGCCTTTGGCCTATATTGGTGAAATATAGTGAAATCAATACTGTGAGCTGTGAGGTGGTTAAGACTGCATGGAAAATTTGGAAATGCCCAAAAATGATTGTTATTAAGGTTAATAATCCTGTAGGAACAAAAACAGAACCCGATTTTTGTGGTTTTAGCTGTTTATTTAAATTTTTGAAAAAACTACAGATTCAAAAGCAAAACCAAAACACGCAAGGGTGGTTTTGTAAAACCAAATCCAGATCCAAAACCTTGAAGGAGATACAGATCCAAAACCAAAACACGAGGGTCGGCGCACATCCCTATTGTATATTGGTGCTTGGAAGCGATAAAGTAAATTATCAACCCGTAGAGCAAAAAAGAATAGCGCCTCCCAGTGGCCAAGGTCGTCTCTCAAAATGGCAGAAGACTTGTTGGATTTTGGCAAGTGATAAGTTTTGAATAGAAGATCTCACAGGAATGGGAGCACTGCTGCTGATTTCAGGGCCTGATTCAGAGCCGGACGCTATTTGCGCTCGCTCGTTCAGAAAAAGGGGCCGGCTATTTAAATTGAGCGCTCGCTCTTTGCGGTCTGTTGACGCCTCTATGCCTGAGTGAGCGAACGAAACAAGCACTCGCTATTTTGTAAAGACGCCCCCTGGCCGTTCGCATCATATGTCATCTCCGCTATTTATTAGATTAATCGAGTACATCGAAAGGCGTCTGAACTGCTCGCAGTGCTTGTGGTAGGATTTTCCTACCGCAATCATGCGAACAGTTCAGGCTAAGAAACAACCAAGTGACGTGGTCGATGGCGCTGCTTTGTTAATTATGCACACCCTTAAAACGCCCGTTTGGCACGCCTGCGTTCGGATCTCCACTCCCCGTTTTCAAGCACCTTCCCCTGTTACCACCCACAAACGCCTCATCCTATTACTTAAATTAGCAGGCCCTCGCTATTTTGCGAACACACGATTTCCGACCACACTGACTGGTTGGCGCATGCGCATTACGACCCATACGCATGCGCAGATGTGCAAACATCGCTCGGAGCGAACGAGCGGCCGCTTACGAGCGGCTCTGAATCAGGCCCTCAGTTCAGGAGATTTGCCGGACACACAATGGCTGATCACTGTTGCGTGTTTTACTTATTCGCAGTCCCCCAGGCTCTGTAGCTGGGTGCACGCATCTATGTGCGTAGCTGAGTTTTGTGCCACCCAATCACGTCTCAGCTTGCAATGGAAGGTGCGAAACTTCTGCGACTTTAAACTAATGCCACTACGAAGCCGCTGTGTAAGTGTTTGACCGTCTGCGTACGCAACCACCTTCAGCGACTCACCTGAGACACTCTCATAAGACGCAACATCTCTGTGCCTCTTTTGAGCCTCCCTTCATTACCTCCCAGTCGCCGCCCAGGAACACCTCTCACATATCTGCTACCGTGCGCCCAAATCTGTTCTTAGACTCTGGGCCTGATTCAGAGCCGCTCGTAAGCGGCCGCTCGTTCGCTCCGAGCGATGTTCGCACATCTGCGCATGCGTATGGGTCGTAATGCGCATGCACCAACCAGTCAGTGCGGTTGGAAAACGTGTGTTCGCAAAATTGCGAGTGTCTGCTAATTTGAGTGACAGGATGAGACGTTTGTGGGTGGTAACAGGGGAAGGTGCTTGAAAACGGGGAGTGGAGATCCGAACGCAGGCGTGCCAAACGGTCAAAACGGGCGTTTTAAGGGTGTGCATAATTAACAAAGCAGCGTCATCGACCACGTCACTTGGTTGTTTCTTAGCCTGAACTGTTCGCATGATTGCGGTAGGAAAATCCAACCACAAGCACTGCGAGCAGTTCAGACACCTTTCGATGTACTCGATTCATCTAATAAATAGCGGAGATGATGTATGATGCGAGCGTCCAGGGGGCGTCTTTACAAAATAGCGAGCGCATGTTTCGTTCGCTCGCTCAGACATAGAGGCGTCAACAGACCGCAAAGAGCGAGCGCTCAGCTTAAATAGCCGGCCCCTTTTTCTGAACGGGTGAGCGCAAATAGCGTCCAGCTCTAAATCAGGCCCTCTGTACGTACAAAATCGGGACGCAGGCGCGGCCGTTTGTGTGAATATCGGAATAGTATCAGAATACTGTGCTAATATTTGCTTTTTTTTGTTTCTGCGCTATATCCCTTGAAGGGCTGTAATCGTATCAGCTGTTCTGTCATTGCCCGAGGTTTTTCTACAGCTATAACTAAAGTAATTAATGTAAATTAACCGCTTTAATTTAATATTTACATTTTATGCTTTTCTCTCTGTGGTAATAAGTTTCATTTCTGCAGGAGATTAGGTGGAATTAACAGTGATTTATACAGTATGTTACACTAATGTACATTATATTTATTTATACATTGGCATTTTGGTTTTGTGGCCGATGCTGGTGAGGTCAGTAGCTTTCGCGATAAGTATTATATATTGTTGGAATGACCGCGCAAAACATTCCTCTCTGGCAGAGTATGGCGGGTAGGTTATGTGAATTTAAAGGGTATACTATATGTTCCCCGATGGTGAATATAGGCAAAATCGTCACTTTGGGATAATTTACTTGTCCTGCAAGTCAATGATAGAATATTTTATTATAGTAAGAGGCACTTTAAAAATATAAATATTCATTTAGAAGTTATATATTTTCAATTTGTAGTGCTAACTTTGTTTTATTTTTTTAGATGCCACCATCTAAATCAGCGTTTTTTTCAACCATTGTGCCGTGGTACACGAGCGGTTGTCAGGTGTGGTTAGGTCAGTGCACTTGTACTGTAGTGTGTTTTATTCCTGTGGAGGCCAATGTAGTGTGTTTTATTCCTGTGTACACCTCCTTTTGTCCAGAGACATCACTACGGCGCTACACGGAGGAGAGTAGGGCTGCGAGACAATTGGTAACCCACCGATGGCCACCCCTACTCCTGTTCTTCCTAATCCCGGCAGGACCGCCTCTACAATGTGACATAATGATGTTTTGAAGGCGTTCCGGGCACTGCTGGGTGCTGGTAGCCCCACCCCTTATGAGTGACGTCATGACATCATGCACAAAGGGGGCGAGGCTGGCATAGGTCCCTGTTAAGCCCTGTTGCAACCATCCACTTCTCCCTCCTTGACCTGCAGCCTCCGCATCAGGGGTATGGCCCATTTGCTAGGCCCTGTGTTGCCATAAAGTGAAATACTATAGAAGAGAAATGTTGGAAGGTTCTTTGGGGGGTCATTCAGACCCGCTCGCGAGCGCAGGACGCTCGCAAGCGGGTCGATGTTCCCCCACTGCGCATGCGCACGACGGAGGGAGCTCCGTCGTGCGCATGCGCGAGATCCGGTGAGCGACGGACTCTCCATCGCTCCGGGTCTAGCACCAAAGGGCGCGTGCTGTCGATGTTGATTGACAGCATGCCCCCTTTGGTGGGCGTGCCGGGGGCATGCCTGCCAGACGGAGGCGTTCCCATGGGAACGCCTACTGTCTGAAGCCGGCCCCACTGACATCACTAGTGATGTCAGTGGGAGTGATTTTGGCTCTGATAGAGCCAAAATCACTCCAGGGCTTATGGCAGTGAGACCCTACCGCAGGGTCTCCGTCGCAAGCCCGATCCATCGCGACCATCATCATGGACGCTCGCATATGCTGTGGGTGGTTACCCACAGCTATGCGAGCGGCCAGGAGGCCGCTCCATTTTCATGGAGGAGGACCCTGATTCAGAGCAAGCGCTCTGGTCAGAGCGTTCGGCTCTGAATCAGGCCCTTTGTGCGAAGAATACGCCAGCGCAGTAAGCAATGTGCAGAATTGGCTTTTGAGTAATGTAATCCTATCACTTGTCACATAATCGTTCCCGTGTAATGCATGTGCTGCAGTTCCGTATAAAGGAGTAAGAGGTTAATCAGCAGATTAATAACTGGAATGAGTTTCTTGTACTTTCTAAGAATCTTTCCTGTACGCGCGTAGGACTGTTTCAACTTCCCCAGCTAACTCGGATATTCCTTCTGCATGAGTCATGGATTTCAGCTCGCTGCCGAGAACAGGTTTTAAATGATCGCTCTTAAACCACCCGGCTTATGATTGAATTCACGACAGAAGTGTCACTGGCATGAAGCTGAGCCTCTTTCTGCAAGGTACAATTCATACTAGGGGTGTGCACTGGCCACTTTTCGTGTTTTGTGTTTTGGTTTTGGATCTGGATCTTTCTTCGTGTTTTGGATCTGGATTGGTTTTGCCAAAACCACCCTTCCGTGTTTTGGGTTCTGGGTTTTGTGTTTTGGATCTGTATTTTTTTTTTAAAAAGCATAAAAACAGCTTAAATCACAGAATTTGTGTGTTTTTCTGCTCCTATGCAATTATTAACCTCAGTAACCTTAATTTCCACTCATTTCCAGTCTATTCTGAACACCTCACAATAGTGTTTTTATGTCCAAAAGGTTGCACCGAGGTAGATGGATGACTATGCTAAGCGACACGAGTGGGCGGCACAAACACGTGACCCATCTAGGAGTGATACTGCAGTGGCAGACAGGATGGCAGTTTGAAAAACTAGGCCCCAAACAGTACATAATGCAAAGAAAAAAAAGAGGTGCAAGATGGAATTGTCCTTGGGCCCTTCCACCCACCCTTATGTTGTATAAACAGGACATGCACACTTTAACAAACCAATCATTTCAGCGCCAGGGTCTGCCACACGACTGTGGCTGAAATGATTGGTTCGTTTGGGCCCCCACAAAACAAGCTGGCAATTAATCTGTCCCTGCACAAACTGGCTCTACGGAAGCAAGATGTCGTCCTCATCTTCCTCATTCACCGATTCCTCACCCTCTTCAGTGTTGTGTACATCCTCATCCTCACAGAGTATTAATTCTTCCCCGCTGGAATCCACAACCACAGGTCCCTCTGTACGTTCTGGAGGCTGGTCTCCCTGGAAGAGTTGATAATTCATTTTATGAACATCATCTTCTCCACATTTTGTGGAAGCAACCTCCTACGCCTTTCGGTGACAAGGTTCCCGGCTGCACTAAACACTCTTTCGGAGTACACACTGGAGGTGGGGCAACTCAGGTAAAATAGAGCCAGTTTGTACAGGGACCTCCAAATTGCCTCTTTTTCCTGCCAGAACAGGTACGGACTGTCTGACATGCCTACTTGGATGCTGTCACCGATGTAATCCTTTAACAGACAGACGCATGCTTGTCGCTGCTGCTTTGAGGATGCAGGTGCGGCTACAGCCCACACAATTCACAAAGACAAAAAAAAAAGAATTTTTTATTTTTTGTGGAGCGCACTTTGAGGGTTACACCACCCTTTAACAGACAGACGCACGCTTGTCGCTGCTGCTTTGAGGATGCAGGTGCGGCTACTGCGCATACATTTCACACACAAACACAGAAAAAAAGAAGATTATTTTATTTTGTTGGAGCGCACTTTGGGGGTAACACCACCCTTTAACAGACAGACGCACGCTTGTCGCTGCTGCTTTGAGGATGCAGGTGCGGCTACAGCCCACACAATTGACAAAGACAGAAAAAAAAAGAATTTTTTTATTGTTTGTGGAGCGCACTTTGAGGGTTACACCACCCTTTAACAGACAGATGCACGCTTGTCGCTGCTGCTTTAAGGATGCAGGTGGTGCTACAGCCCACACATTTCACAAAGACAGAAAAAAATAGAATTTTTTTATTGTTTGTGAAGCGCACTTTGAGGGTTACACCACCCTTTAACAGACAGACGCACGCTTGTCGCTGCTGCTTTGAGGATGCAGGTGGAATCTAGACGGGATTTGGAACCGGGGACACACTACCTCCATCAATTGTCTAAATCCCACTTCACTAATGGCGGATGCCGGACGCACGTCTAACACCAACATAGCAGTCAAGGCCTCAGTTTTGCTTCAGGATGACTGCTGTCGTACTTCATCCTCCTCGCTAGGGACTGTTGGAGGGTCAATTGTTTAGTAAAAGTAGTGGTGTTCCTACTTCCTCTCTGGGATGATGAACAACTCCCAGCAGCAGCAACAGACCTAGGAGGAAGTGGTTCTTGATCTTTCCCTATTTTATTTTTATCGGAGAAAGTTTGGTCCTCCATTTATGTTATATTGATATATACGTGCGGCTAAGGCGCACACAAACGCAGAAAATATTTTTTTATTTTTGCTGGAGAGTAGTGCACTTTGTGGGTTACACCACCCTTTAAGAAATGAGCCAGCCGGCCCTTTACTTATGGGACACAGGCGCACGCTTGGCGCTGCTCCTTTGTTGATGCACGTGCAGCTACAGTGCACACAATTCACAAACACAGAATTTTTTTTTTATTTTGTTTGGAGTACCCTTTGGGGGTTACAGCACCCTTTAGCGGTCATTCCAGCCGGCCCTTTATTTATGGGACACAGGCGCACGCTTAGCACTACTTTGTTGATGCACGTGCGGCTACTGCGCACACAATTCACAAACACAAAAAAATATATTTTTTTATTTTGTTTGGAGTGCCCTTTGGGGGTTACAGCACCCTTTAGCGGTCAATCCAGCCGGCCCTTTATTTATGGGACACAGGCGCACGCTTGGCACTACTTTGTTGATGCACGTGCGGCTACTGCGCACACAATTCACAAACACAGAAAATATGTTTTTATTTTGTTTGGAGTGTACTTTGGGGGTTACAGCACCCTTTAATGGTCAAGCCAGCTGGCCCTTTACTTATGACACAGGCGCACGCTTGGCACTACTTTGTTGATGCACGTGCGGCTACTGCGCACACAATTCACAAACACAGAAAATATTTTTTTATTTTGTTTGGAGTGTACTTTGGGGGTTACAGCACCCTTTAACGGTCAAGCCAGCCGGCCCTTTACTTATGACACAGGCGCACGCTTGGCACTACTTTGTTGATGCACGTGCGGCTACTGCGCACACAATTCACAAACACAGAAAATATTTTTTTATTTTGTTTGGAGTGTACTTTGGGGGTTACAGCACCCTTTAACGGTCAAACCAGCCGGCCCTTTACTTATGACACAGGCGCACGCTTGGCACTACTTTGTTGATGCACGTACGGCTACTGCGCACACAATTCACAAACAACAAAATATATTTTTTTATTTTGTTTGGAGTGCCCTTTGGGGGTTACAGCACCCTTTAACGGACAAGCCAACCGGCCTTTTACTTATGGGACACAGGCGCACGCTTGGCACTACTTTGTTGATGCACGTGCGGCTACTACGCACATTCACAAACACAAAAAAAATATATTTTTATTTTGTTTGGAGTGCCCTTTGGGGGTTACAGCACCCTTTAACAGACAAGCCAGCCGGCCTTTTACTTATGGGACACAGGCGCACGCTTGGCGCTGCTCCTTTGTTGATGCACGTGCAGCCACAGTGCACACAATTCACAAACACAGAAAAAATATATTTTTTTTTAGCACTTGGGGGGAGCACCCCTGACGGACAGAGCACCCCCTGGACAACACTACAGCACCCCTTTAGGACTGGGACACTGCACAGGACTTTGGAGTGGACACAGCCCCTATGGACAACAGCAGCACAGCGCAGCACAGCACAGCACTACACTGCACTACACTACACTACACTACACTACAACACTACACTACACAGCCCAGCCAGCCCTAACTCCCACCCTCCCTCTTCACTGTCCACAGCCGAGTGAGAAAATGGCACCGACGCGGGTACCTTATATAGGATCCAAAACCCGCGAGGCCCGGAAGGCGGGAAGATGACGTTTTGACTCGATTTCAGATCCGAGTCAGGCGGGAAAAGTCGAGCCTGACTCGGATCGGCCTCGGATTGGGGGGGCTCGGGGGGGGTTCGGATTTCAGAAATCCGAACCCGCTCACCCCTAATTCATACATATCAATTGGAGTGAATCCATTCTTGCGAATACTGGGTGAGTAAAACGCTTCTAGCATATTACCGTAAGGCACCCTTGCACTTTATCCCATAGACAGGGCCGCAACTAGGGGGGGGCTAGAGGTGCACGTGCACTGGGTGCCGGAATGCAGGGGGTGAAAAAGGGATGACTCACGGTGGCTTGGGGGCTGGAGAGTCAGAAAACGGCCATCCAAAAATGGCCGCCGCCTCGGAGGAGGCAGATGCTAGAGGTCCTTACTGGACCTAGCAAGTGCCGGGAGAAGATGCTGAAAGCTGCATCTTCTCCCATGAAACCCCCTGGCAACGAGCATAAACCCCATGGCAATGAGCATGTAACCCCTGGCAACGAGCATAAACCCCATGGCAACGAGCATAAACCCCATAGCAATGAGCATAAACCCCCTGGCAACGAACCAGAAACCCCCTGGCAAAGAGCATGAAACCCCCTGGCAACGAGCATGGAACCCCCTGGCAATGAGCAAAAACCCCTGACAACAAGCAGGTAATTTTAAAGTAATTAGAAGCCTTTCTGTGGGGTATAAAATGGTGTCGGGCAAATATGTAAGTGGCACTTTAGTAATAGGCATTATAGTGTGTGGCATAATGTGTAATGCGCATTATTGTGTGTGGAATAATGTAAGTCACTATACCAGGGACGTTTGACTAGTGCACTGCCTTATGGAGGAGCAAGGACAAAATCCAGGTATGGGAAGGGCCCCTCCCTTCCCATAGTCTATGGCAGGACCGAAACTAGGATATCTGTCACCCCGTGCAAGGTAGTACTTTTGCGCCCCCTGCGCAAAAGTACTACCTTGCACGGGGTGACAGATATCCTAGTTTCGGTCCTGCCATAGACTGTGGTTATGAAAGAAGATTTTCTGTTTTGCTCTAATTGGGAACACGCAGCTGTTTCATATCAAGCCTGGACTTACACTTACCGACATTTGATTTTTTCCTGGGAGAAGCCCGGGGAGGAGAAGCAGGTGGCAGGTGTTGGGGGCGGGGCCGGATGGGTCACGTCATTTAGCCCCCATTTTGCCGCTAATGGAACATATTTAAATAAAGTAGCAGGGCCAAATGACGCGATTATCGCAGAAACACGTCATTAGGTCACGCCCCCAACTTGTGGATCCGCCGGTCCGCAAGAAAATTCTCCTTATTCTGCGGGAGAAGTGCCTACACTTCCGGGTGTGCGGGGGGGTTACCCGAAAAATCGTGAGCCTCCCGCGACTTTCGGGAGGGTAGGCATGTATGACTTTATATATAATGTGATACCTAATGTGGCATTTTGATGTTTTTGTGACTTTTTTTTTTGTCATTTGAAAACACTATGGGGTCTATTTACTAAGCAGTGTTAGGAGACAGAGTGAAAAGTGATAAGAAAGTGATAAGGTGCCAGCCAATCAGCTCCCAACTGTCATTTTTCAAACACAGCCTGTGAGATGACAGTTGGGAGCTGATTGGCTGGCACCTTATCACTTTTCACTCTGTCTCCTAACACTGCTTAATAACTAGACCCCTGTATGTTCTGTATACCGCTATTAGGTGTTTAAAATCATGACAATCTGTCTCTATTTTTATGAAATACCACATCCATTCTTTTAACCATTAAATTTAATTTTAAATCCATTTTTATTGTATTTTACTGTTGACACATTATATTAATCCTATCCTACTAATAATAATTTTTTACTCGATTTGAATCACATAGGGCTCTATTTACTACAATCCGCATATTGAATGCAGATTGTAGTGTGATATTAACGACTGAATTCGCATTGCGAATTCAGGCAATATCACAGGGATTTCCTTGCGATAAAGCTCTGTCCCTGCGAATCTCCTTCGGAACCTTATCACGGTATTTTCGCAAAAAATACCGTGACTAAGTGCCCGCGCATGCGCCGACCGGTCGCCGCTGCTACCCCCTGATGCTAAGCCCCGCATTCGCAGACCCCCCGTGACCCCCCTCTCCCTTAATTACACTTACCTGCATGATCTGGACCTCCGGTGATGTTCTCCATGCCTCCGGTCAGTGATCTCCCATACTGCACTGGGACCCGTTCACCTGATGACCGGGCAACAGTGCACTATGGGAGACCAGCTGACCGGAGTGGAGTCATCACCGGAGGCGGGACCACCGGTAAGTGAATTTTTTTTTTTACTATTTTTTTTTTCTTTTTTTTTACAGTAATCAGCTTGCGGTCTGTTTAGACCACACAGCTAATTACTGGGACCGACTCCCGGCTCTGCTCTCCCCATTAGAGCAGGGCAGGAGTCCGGTAACCGGGGGTTGACCCTGGATAACGCCACCTCCAGGTGGCGTTATTATCACAGGGCTTTCCCCGATATCGTTTCACATTTTATTTTTAGTAACTCTGGTCGGATCACATTTCCCATTACAATTATGGGAAATGTGATCTGATTACTAAAAATAAGTGATAATTAGGGGTTGGAGTAGAATTTTACGAATTCTACTCCAATTGTCCTGTAATAACTATAGGTGATACTAAAATAATGTGAAAAGGGTGTGAAAACACAAAACAGCCTTTGGGGTAAATTTACTAAAGTGAGAGTTTTTGGAAGTGACTTTTAGAAGAGATGTTGCCCATAGCAACCAATCAGAGTCTACTTAACATTTAACTAGCACCTTCTAGAAGATAATAGCTAGAATCTGATTGGTTGCTATGGGCAACATCTCTTCTAAAACTCACTTCTAAAAACTCTCAAATTATTAAATTTACCCCTTTATCACTTTATTTTAGTCAAAATAATGTTAATAAATAGAGCCCATAGACTTTGGGGCATTTTATTTCCTACGCTATAAGATATGCGCTTGGAGTAACCATCTTTTACTTGCGGTTGCGTAGTGCGCCGTACCCCCTCCTATTCCCTTAGCAGCAATCTAGAGTATAGCATATGTATGTACAATAGAACTAGCACAGCTTTAATCTTAGCCCCTTTTTTCCAGCTCAATACGTGGCGGCAGCTTGAGCCTGAGCTTCGGCGCGCTGCGTGCAACAGCTGAAAAATAACCCTTTGAAGTAAGAAAAAAAGCTAAAAATGTATTACAGGAAAATGGTGCTTACCTGCCACCCTTAGTACATGGCGCTGAGCTGAGCGCGGTTCTGCCCCCCTTCATCCACGTTACTCCTGATCAGCAGCCACCAGCTATGATTCTGCCAATCACCTGCAGAGGTGGAGAATGGAAAAGTGTGAAGAGCGGAGAATTGGGAGAGGAGGAGAGAGAAAGTGTGGTACAACAAGAGTAATGTGAGTGGTGGGGGAAGATGTGAGGAGGGGGGAACTCATGGGATGGTGGGACATATTTAATAAGGGGACAAAGGAAGACATACATGCAAAAGGGGAGAAAGAAAGCAACATGCATAAACAAAAAGGAGCCTCTAGGACCCACCGTGACTCGGCAGTAGGCCTGACCACCAACATGCACGTAAACAAGAGGGGGAGTGAGGCACACGTGGGTAGAGTCCCACGTCGGCGGCTGCGGCCATTATCCTGGTGACCTGTGCATGCACTATAGACTCTGGGCACACAATAGTGTGTACGCTAGATTGTAATAGTGTGTACGCTCGACTGTAATAGTGTGTATGCTAGATTGTAATAGTGTGTACGCTAGATTGTAATAGTGTGTACGTTAGATTGTAATAGTGTGTATGCTAGATTGTAACAGGCTTGCCTACCCTCTCGATTTGGCCGGGAGCCTCCCGATTTTCGGGTGCCGCTCCGGCCCCCCGGAAAGGCAGGCAAGCCTCCCGGAAGTCTCCGACCCTCCCTACCTCCCCCCTGAAAAAAACAGAAATACCCGCAGCGGGGGTCCGGTGACGCGATTCGCGCAGAATCGCGTCATCGTGGCCCCGCCCCCTGCTTCACAATGCCAAAAATCATGGCATTGTGAAGAGGGGGCGGAGTCACGATGACGCAATCGTGCGGCCCCGCCCCACCCCCCGCCCCCAGTGTGATACAAAATGGCCGCTCCGCCCCCAATGGCCGGCCCCTCCCCCCGCTATTAGCCAACAATCAGCTCCCTCCCGGAAGGCTAGAGCTGATTGTCGGCAAGTATGGATTGTAATAGTGTGTATGCTAGATTGTAATAGTGTGTATGCTAGATTGTAATTGTGTGTATGCTAGATTGTAATAGTGTGTATGCTAGATTGTAATAGTGTGTACGCTAGATTGTAATTGTGTGTATGCTAGATTGTAATAGTGTGTATGCTAGATTATAATAGTGTGTATGCTAGATTGTAATTGTGTGTATGCTAGATTGAAATAGTGTGTACGCTAGATTGTAATAGTGTGTACGCTAGACTGTAATTGTGTGTACGCTAGATTGTAATAGTGTGTACGCTAGATTATAATTGTGTGTACGCTAGATTGTAATAGTGTGTACGCTAGATTGTAATAGTGTGTATGCTAGATTGTAATTGTGTGTACGCTAGATTGTAATTGTGTGTACGCTAGATAGTAATAGTGTGTACGCTAGATTGTAATTGTGTGTATGCTAGATTGTAATAGTGTGTACGCTAGATTGTAATTGTGTGTACGCTAGATAGTGATAGTGTGTACGCTAGATTGTAATTGTGTGTACGCTAGATTGTAATAGTGTGTACGTTAGATTGTAATTGTGTGTATGCTAGTTGTAATAGTGTGTACGCTCGACTGTAATAGTGTGTACGCTAGATTGTAATAGTGTGTATGCTAGATTGTAATAGTGCGTACGCTAGATTGTAATAGTGCGTACGCTAGATTGTAATAGTGTGTACGCTAAATTGTAATAGTGTGTACGCTAAATTTTAATAGTGTGTATGCTAGATAGTAATAGTGTGTATGCTAGATAGTAATAGTGTGTATGCTAGATAGTAATAGTGTGTATGCTAGATAGTAATAGTGTGTATGCTAGATTGTAATAGTGTGTACGCTAAATTGTAATAGTGTGTACGCTAATTTGTAATAGTGTGTACGCTAGATAGTAATAGTGTGTATGCTAGATAGTAATAGTGTGTATGCTAGATAGTAATAGTGTGTATGCTAGATTGTAATAGTGTGTACGCTAAATTGTAATAGTGTGTACGCTAATTTGTAATAGTGCGTACGCTAGATTGTAATAGTGTGTACGCTAATTTGTAATAGTGTGTATGCTAGATAGTAATAGTGTGTATGCTAGATTGTAATAGTGTGTACGCTAAATTGTAATAGTGTGTACGCTAATTTGTAATAGTGCGTACGCTAAATTGTAATAGTGTGTACGCTGATTTGTAATAGTGTGTATGCTAGATAGTAATAGTGTGTATGCTAGATTGTAATAGTGCGTACGCTAGATTGTAATAGTGTGTACGCTAAATTGTAATAGTGTGTATGCAGGGTTTCTTTAGTAAATATGCCCCTAACGCTTCTCTGGATATTTCCCTGGAATGCCAGGCACACTACGCTATACTCTATTAATAGGTCATGTGCCCAGGCACACTGCGCTTTAGTCTGCTAATAGGTCACGTGCCCAGGCGCACTGCGCTATACTCTACTAATAGGTTTCATGCCCAAGCGTACTCCACTATACTCTGCCAATAGGTCATGTGCCCAGGAGCACTCCACTATACTCTGCTAATAGGTCACATGTCCAGACGCACTCCGCTATACTCTGCCTATAGGCAGGGCCTGCAACAGAAATCTCGGGGCCCGGTACACTGATGTCTCTGGGGGCCCCACCTTCTCGCTACCACCCCCGATCCCGCACATCCCTACCCTGCATGTGTGATATGTGAAGCATGATATGTTAACTAAAAGATACGCCAGACTTTAAATAAAGTAAAAATACACTATGGACCTCATTCAGAGTCTCTCGCTAGATGCGATCGCTCGCCTCTAGCGTATGCAAATTTGTCAAAGTGACACAACGGGAAGCGATCGCTCGCCAAGGCATGAGCACGCCCACCATGTCTTAGCGAGCGGTCAGCGTACGCCCAATCGCACAGGCAGAGCCGCCCACCAGCACACGTCATCTCCAGGAAGTGTATTAAAACATTGGTACATCGAGGACAATCGGAAGCAATCGCAGCGCTTGTGGTTGCCTTACCCTACCGCAAGCACTGCGAGGACTTCAGTGTAAAACACAGGCATGTGACGTGTACTATGACGCTGCATGTTAATTATGCACGCCTCTGAAATGGCGTTGAAACACTCAGGCACACCTGCGTTCGCACCTCCACACCCCCGTTATTAGTGTCCTGCCCCTGTTACCACCCACAAACGGCCTCTCCTGTCACTCATTTCACTGCGCTGTCTTTGCTGGGCGAGCAAGCGGCCTGAGATCGAACAGAGTAATTTGCGCACGAGCAGAACAAAGCATGCGCGTATGCAAACCATCGGGCCGCTTGCGATCGCACACCGCTAGCGAGTGACTCTGAATGAGGTCCTATGACTTATCACACTGTGGACCTCATTCAGAGTCGGTCGAAACCGTCGCAAGTTCGTACAGGAAAAGGGGCCGGATATTCAAATGATTCCCTCGCAAGTTGCGTCCCTAAGTTCGGATCGGTAGCTGGCCGACCAAGGGGAGGAAGCGGTCGGAATTCAAAAAAATACGCCCCCTTCTCGTACGCATTGCACGCCATCTCCGGGCATATAAGGAATAATCGAGACCATCGGGAACCATCGGAACTGGTCGTAGAGCTTAAGGTTGACCATACCCTCTCTTAAGCTCTACGATCATGTCAGTGTAAAAACCTCCCATGTCACATGTGCCATGACGCTACTTTGTTAATTATGCACTCCCATAATCCGTATGCACTCCCATAAAACGCCGTTCGCATAATAAGGCACGCCTGCGTTCGGATCTCCACTCCCCGTTTTCAAGCACCTTCTCCTGTTACCACCCACAAACACCTCATCCTGTCACTCAAACTACCGACCTGGCTGTGTTCAAGGAGAGAGAAATTTCTGATCGTAGCGGCTAGTTTGCGCACGCGCATTGCGAACTTTACGCATGCGCAGTATAGCGAACATCGGTGGCGTACGACCGTGCGGCCGCAACGACCGACTCTGAATGAGGTCCTGTCTCTCTGTCACTGATGATACAGGCTGTAGTTCTATCCTGCCGTCTCTTGCAAGGTCTTCTTGATGTCAGTGCTGTGGATGCCTCAGGGGTAGGAGGGAGGGTCTCTGCAGCCAGCCATCCACTGTACTCATCACCTTCCTCAAATTCAGCCTCTCATCACCATCCTCAGCCCAGAAGCCCCCCCATCACCTTTCTCCGTCCCCAGACCCCATCCTCAGACCCTAGCCCCTATCATCTTCTGCCCCCCAGCCCCCTTCACCTTCCTCTGTCCCCAGGCACTATCACCTTCGTCTGCGTCCAGCCCGTCAGGACCTGCGTCTGCCCATAGCCCCCTTTATCTTCCTCTGCCCCCTTCACCTTCTTCTGCGTCCAACCCATCACCTTCTGCCCCAGCTTGGGAGGAGAAGAAGCCTCTGGCGGTGACACTGCCGACGCTGAAGCAGGAAAGCAGGCACACTCACTCTTTCACAGGCTTTGCAGCTGGGAGAGGCGGCCTCCCCTACCCACAACCCCGCGGTGCATGGCCGGCCCTTACTAACGTCAGAGGCTCTGCCCCGGTGACCTCCGTTCAACTGTGTACCATCTCCCTTCCCTCCCATAGTGTAACCTCACCTGCTCTTGCCCCATCTTCCTTTCCTCCCATAGTGTAACCTGGTCTTGCCCCATCATATAATAATCATCCCCTCAGGCAGGGGGCGGGAATGTGTTAGGAGAACAGCCCACAGACACAGAGACAGCAGCATCCGCCATCTTACCTCTGCACCAGGTACCGGAACTGCCGCATCGCGGAGCTCGGGACCGAACGCCTGACTGCACTCCCATATCTAGCTGCTCCCATCACCAGGACCAAGTGCCGTGCGCCGTGCGTGGAGAAGATGCCGGGGGTGTTGCCAACTCTGAAATGGAAAATAAGCAACCTATAAGCAAAAAACAAGCCCAACCCAATCCTAAAAATCCCAATAAAAAAGCCCAATTTATGGGGGTGTCTCTTTGTCCTCACTCTCTACCTGCCTAACTTCCCTTATTCCCCCTTCTCTAACCTAAATATGTTAGTGTATGCACAGCCTTATTATCTGCATATATTGCTTTTCTCCCTCTACATCAACCTCCATATTGTTACCTCCTCCTCTCTTCTCATACCTCATTCCTTTGCCAGTCTTCAACTGGGTACACACTTGCCGATGTGTGTATCCAGCGATGTGACGCCCGACCACGCAATATATATCGGGCGGTCGCTACATACTGCACGATGCGGTGACCGAATGCCCGATATGTCGGGCACCGGCTTCATCCACTATGCCAGCGTCAGCATCTGGATCGTTCCATCGGTCCTACATGCAGGCTGACGGAACGTCCTCGACTGGACGAACCGCCGGAGTGCGCAGGGTCACGCATAGTGGGTACACACTGGCCAATGTGGACGATATGTCAGCGCAATCAGCAGGATCAGGCGACCTATCGTCTAGTGTGGACCCACCTTTCCTTTACCTGACTCTTCTTCTCCCCATTTCTCTCACCCCTCTTCTTTACCTCCTTCATTCCTGTCACCTGTCTAATTCCATTATCCCCTCTCTATAACAGCCTCAGTCATTGTAACTCGCCCCCATATACCTGCCTCATTTCTATCATCTAGATTACCTCTCCCTCTAGCCTGCCCCCTCCAACTTCACCCTGTCCACTGGCTACTGCCCTCTATTCCCCAGACACAACCTTCCCCCCTCCCTCAGTCATTATCAGTGCAAAAAGCACACACACACATTTACTTACCTCCAGTGGTGCCTCGGCAATGCACACAACAAAAATAAGCCCAAAAACAAGCAACAAGCTACTTCCAAAAAAAAAAAGCAACTTGCAAAAAAAAAGAAGCCCGATTCCACTTGTTATAAGTAGAGATGAGCGGTTCGGATTCTGTGGAATCCGAACCGCTCCGAACATTGGGGATCCGAGTCCACCCGAACCCTGTTCGGGTGTTCACCGCCTGACTCGGATCCCCGTTCGGGGACGAACGGCGGCCGCCTGATGTCGGATTCTCACTAGAGAATCCGACATCAGGGCTCCTATTGTGTAGGGCAGAGTGCTGTGATAGCGCTCTGCCCTACACAGACACAAACACACAGCCGCCAGCGGCAGCTGTGTGTTTGTTACAGCAGCCAATGAGATGTCACACAGACTCTCATTGGCTGCTGCACGGAGGGAGCCAGCTGGAGCTCACACATGAGCTCCGTCTTCCGGCTCCCTCCTCAGCGTGTGACAGCAGAGCGGACGGCGCGGGAGCGGGGATTCAATTAAGTTTTTATTTTTTATTTGTGCAAGGGCCGGGGGCGCCACTGGGGGGGTCTGCTACTGGGGGGTCTGCTACTGGGGGTGCGGGGGGGCCATACTATTGGGGGTGTCTGCACTACTGGGGGGGGTCTGCTACTGGGGGGGGTTATACTACTGGGGGGGCCATACTACTGAGGGGCCTGCTACTGGGGGGGGCTATACTACTGAGGGGGCCATACTACTGAGGGGCCTGCTACTGGGGGGGCCATACTACAGGGGGGGGCATACTACTGGGGGGGCTTACTACTACTGGGGGGGCCTGCTACTGGGGCAGCCTACTACAGGGGGGGCATACTACAGGGGGGGCTACTACTGGGGCAGCCTACTACTGGGGGGGGCCTGCTACTGGGGCAGCCTACTGCTGTGTGGCAATGTGTCATAGATGTGCTTTACACTGTGGTGTTTGTGTCGTTGTGCCGCTGCTTTGTCGCTTAGTAACCAGTCAGCTCACTGCAACCTTTGGCCAATAATGTTGAAAACAATATTATAAGCTGTGATATGGTCTAAATTGACTGGAAATTAATGTTATTGAGGTTAATAATACTCTAGGAAGAAAAAAAAGACCAATTTATGTGATTTTAGCTATTTTTGTAAATTTTTGTAAAAAAATCCAAATCCAAATCCAAAGCCAGTCACCGCAGTTTGGCAAATCCAAATCCAAAGCAGGACGACGAATTAGAACCAAATCCAAATCCGGCAAAAATGGTCCGGCGCACATCCCTAGTTATAAGCGGACTAGGCAAGTATGCCTGCTGCTTGTCACCGGGCTCGTGTGCGCGGGACACATGGGCCGCACGTGGTGAGGAGGGAGTACCGGGGGCGGAGCCTGAGCGTCTGACTTCAGTAAGGAGCCCTCCGTCGCTCGCTCCCCCCGTCCCCTCCCCTCTTTCCCCTGACCACTTGCCCGGCCACCCGGGGAAGTTTAAAAGTTAAAATCGGAAGGGTGCAGGGTGGTTGCTTGCCGGGCCGGTGGACCCCCTAAGCCGCCGGTCCCCATAGCAATCACACCCAATGCACGCACCATCTATAGTTACGCCACTGCGTCTGGACCTTGGGGCCACCTGGACCTCGGTGCCTGGTACTGGTGTCCACTTAGTCCCCCCCTGTCGCCGGGCCTGCCTATAGGTCACATGTCCAGATGCACTCCTCTATACTCTGCTAATAGGTCATGTGTCCAGGCGCACTACGCTATACTCTGCTAATAGGTCATGTGTCCAGGCGCACTACGCTATACTCTGCTAATAGGTCATGTGCCCAGGCACACTCTGCTATACTCTGCTAATAGGTTACATGCCCAGGCACACTCTGCTATACTCTGCTGATAGGTCATGTGCCCAGGCGCACTACGCTATACTCTGCTAATAGGTCATGTGCCCAGGCACACTCTGCTATACTCTGCTAATAGGTTACATGCCCAGGCACACTCTGCTATACTCTGCTAATAGGTCATGTGCCCAGGCACACTCTGCTATACACTGCTAATAGGTCATGTGCCCAGGCACACTCTGCTATACTCTGCTAATAGGTCATGTGCCCAGGCACACTCTGCTATACTCTGCTAATAGGTCATGTGTCCAGGCACACTCTGCTATACTCTGCTAATAGGTCACGTGCCCAGGCACACTACGCTACACTCTGCTAATAGGTTATGTGCCCTGGCACACTACGCTATACTCTGCTAATAGGTTATGTTCCCTGGCACACTACGCTATACTCTGCTAATAGGTCATGTGCCCAGGCACACTCTGCTATACTCTGCTAATAGGTCATGTGCCCAGGCACACTCTACTATACTCTGCTAATAGGTCACATGCCCAGGCACACTACGCTATACTCTGCTAATAGGTCATGTGCCCAGGCACACTCTACTATACTCTGCTAATAGGTTATGTGCCCTGGCACACTACGCTATACTCTGCTAATAGGTTATGTGCCCTGGCACACTACGCTATACTCTGCTAATAGGTCATGTGCCCAGGCACACTCTGCTATACTCTGCTAATAGGTCATGTGCCCAGGCACACTCTACTATACTCTGCTAATAGGTCATGTGCCCAGGCACACTCTGCTATTCTCTGCTAATAGGTCATGTGCCCAGGCACACTCTGCTATACTCTGCTAATAGGTCATGTGCCCAGGCACACTCTGCTAATAGGTCACATGCCCAGGCACACTGCACTATACTCTGCTAATAGGTCATGTGCCCAGGCACACTACACTATACTATGCTAATAGGTAATGTGCCCAGGCACACTCTGCTATACTCTGCTAATAGGTCATGTGCCCAGGCACACTCTGCTATTCTCTGCTAATAGGTCATGTGCCCAGGCACACTCTGCTATACTCTGCTAATAGGTCACGTGCCCAGGCACACTCTGCTATACTCTGCTAATAGGTCATGTGCCCAGACATACTCTGCTATACTCTGCTAATAGGTCATGTGCCCAGGCACACTGCACTATACTCTAACAGGTCATGTGCCCAGGCACACTACACTATACTATGCTAATAGGTCATGTGCCCAGGCACACTCTGCTAATAGGTCATGTGCCCAGGCACACTCTGCTATACTCTGCTAATAGGTCATGTGTCCAGGCATACTCTGCTATACTCTGCTAATAGGTCATGTGCCCAGGCACACTGCACTATACTCTGCTAATAGGTCATGTGCCCATGCGCACTACGCTATACTCTGCTAATAGGTCATGTTTCCAGGCACACTCTGCTATACTCTGCTAATAGGTCATGTGCCCAGGCACACTCTGCTATACTCTGCCAATAGGTCATGTGCCCATGCACACTATGCTATTCTCTGCTAATAGGTAGGGATGTGCGCCGGACCATTTTTGCCGGATTTGGATTTGGATTTGGTTCTAATTCGTCGTCCGGCTTTGGATTTGGATTTGGATTTGCCAAACTGCGGTGACTGGCTTTGGATTTGGATTTGGATTTGGATTTGGATTTTTTTACAAAAATTGACAAAAAAAGCTAAAATCACATAAATTGGTCTTTTTTTTCTTCCTAGAGTATTATTAACCTCAATAACATTAATTTCCAGTCAATTTAGACCATATCACAGCTTATAATATTGTTTTCAACATTATTGGCCAAAGGTTGCAGTGAGCTGACTGGTTACTAAGCGACAAAGCAGCGGCACAACGACACAGACACCACAGTATAAAGCACATCTATGACACATTGCCACACAGCAGTGGCAGAAATGAAAAGTAGTGCACCCACCCAGTGGGGTACGGCCAGCAGAGTCACAGTACTTGTTTACAAAGTGGGCTACGGCCCTAGGAGTCACAGTGCACAATCTTATTAGCATTACACCGCACATAGGGCCTGATTCACATTACACCATAAAGTAGTGTCTCTTATTTATGTTACGACACACAGTAGTGCCCCTTTTACACAATGCCCACAGTAGTGACCCTTTTACACAATGCCCACAGTAGCGGTGTCCCTTACACAATGTCCCCCAGCAGTGGTGCCCCCTATGCAGTCCCCTTAGTAGTACGGTCCACTATGCAGTGCCCCCAGTTGAATGCTCCCCAGTAGTATGCCCCCCATTAGCAGGCCCCCCCAGTAGTATGTCCCCCATTAGTAGGCCCCCCCAGTAGTATGCCCCCCATTAGCATGCCACCCAGTAGTATGCCCCCCCAGTAGTATGGCTCCCCCAGTAGTAGGCTGCCCCAGTAGCAGCCCCCCCCAGTAGTAGGCTGCTCCAGTAGTAGCCCCCCCTGTAGTATGGGCCCCCCCTGTAGTATGGCCCCCCCTGTAGTAGGCCCCCCCAGTAGTATGGCCCCCCCCAGTAGCAGGCCCCTCAGTAGTATGGCCCCCCCAGTAGCAGACCCCCCCCAGTAGCAGGCCCCTCTGTAGTATGGCCCCCCCAGTAGTATAGTCCTGCCCAGTAGCAGACCCCCCCCAGTAGTGCAGACCCCCCCAGTAGTATAGCCCCCCCCCAGTAGCAGGCCCCTCTGTAGTATGGCCCCTCAATAGTGCAGATCCCCCCCAGTAGTATGGCCCCCCCAGTAGCAGACCCCCCCCAGTAGTATAGCCCCCCCCAGTAGCAGGCCCCTCTGTAGTATGGCCCCCCCAGTAGTATTGCCTCCCCCAGTAGCAGACCCCCCCCAGTAGTGCAGACCCCCCCCCCAGTAGTATAGCCCCCCCAGTAGCAGGCCCCTCTGTAGTATGGCCCCCCCAGTAGTATAGCCCCCCCCCCAGTAGCAGACCCCCCCAGTAGTGCAGACCCCCCCCCCCAGTAGCGCCCCCGGACCTTTGACAAGTAAAAAAATAAAAAAAATAAAACTTACCTGTATCCCCGCTCCCGCGCCGTCCGCTCTGTCACACGCTGAGGAGGGAGCCGGAAGACGGAGCTCATGTGTGAGCTCCAGCCGGCTCCCTCCGTGCAGCAGCCAATGAGAGTCTGTGTGACTCTCATTGGCTGCTGTAACAAACACACAGCTGCCGCTGGCGGCTGTGTGTCTGTGTCTGTGTAGGGCAGAGCGCTATCACTGCGCTCTGCCCTACACGCGAGGAGACCTGATGTCGGATTCTCTAGTGAGAATCCGACATCAGGCGGCCGCCGTTCGGCCCCGAACGGGGATCCGAGTCAGGCGGTGAACACCCGAACAGGGTTCGGGTGGACTCGGATCCCCAATGTTCGGAGCGGTTCGGATTCCACAGAATCCGAACCGCTCATCTCTACTAATAGGTCATGTGCCCAGGCACACTCTGCTATACTCTGCTAATAGGTCACATGCCCAGGCACACTCTGCTATACTCTGCTAATAGGTCACGTGCCCAGGCACACTCTGCTATACTCTGCTAATAGGTCATGTGCCCAGGCACACTCTGCTATACTCTGCTAATAGGCCATGTTTCCAGGCACACTCTGCTACACTCTGCTAATAGGTCATGTGCCCTGGCACACTACGCTATACTCTGCTAATAGGTCATGTGCCGAGGCATACTGCACTATACTCTGCTAATAGGTCATGTGCCCAGGCACACTCTGCTATACTCTGCTAATAGGCCATGTTTCCAGGCACACTCTGCTAAACTCTGCTAATAGGTCATGTGCCCTGGCACACTACGCTATACTCTGCTAATAGGTCATGTGCCCAGGCACACTGCACTATACTCTGCTAATAGGTCACGTGCCCTGGCACACTCTGCTATACTCTGCTAATAGGTCATGTGCCCAGGCACACTCTGCTATACTCTGCTAATAGGTCATGTGCCCAGGCACACTCTGCTATACTCTGCTAATAGGCCATGTTTCCAGGCACACTCTGCTACACTCTGCTAATAGGTCATGTGCCCTGGCACACTACGCTATACTCTGCTAATAGGTCATGTGCCCAGGCACACTGCACTATACTCTGCTAATAGGTCACGTGCCCTGGCACACTCTGCTATACTCTGCTAATAGGTCATGTGTCCAGGCACACTCTGCTATACTCTGCTAATAGGTCATGTTTCCAGGCACACTCTGCTACACTCTGCTAATAGGTCATGTGCCCTGGCACACTACGCTATACTCTGCTAATAGGTCATGTGCCCAGGCACACTGCGCTATACTCTGCTAATAGTTCACGTGCCCAGGCACACTCTGCTATACTCTGCTAATAGGTCATGTGTCCAGGCACACTCTACTATACTCTGCTAATAGGTCATGTGTCCAGGCACACTCTGCTATACTCTGCTAATAGGTCATGTGTCCAGGCATACTCTGCTATACTCTGCTAATAGGTCATGTGTCCTGGCACACTACGCTATACTCTGCTAATAGGTCATGTGCCCAGGCACACTCTGCTATACTCTGCTAATAGGTCATGTGTCCAGGCATACTCTGCTATACTCTGCTAATAGGTTATGTGCCCTGGCACACTACGCTATACTCTGCTAATAGGTTATGTGCCCTGGCACACTACGCTATACTCTGCTAATAGGTCATGTGCCCAGGCACACTCTGCTATACTCTGCTAATAGGTCATGTGCCCAGGCACACTCTACTATACTCTGCTAATAGGTCATGTGCCCAGGCACACTCTGCTATTCTCTGCTAATAGGTCATGTGCCCAGGCACACTACACTATACTATGCTAATAGGTCATGTGCCCAGGCACACTCTGCTATACTCTGCTAATAGGTCACATGCCCAGGCACACTCTGCTATACTCTGCTAATAGGTCATGTGCCCAGGCACACTCTGCTATACTCTGCTAATAGGCCATGTTTCCAGGCACACTCTACTATACTCTGCTAATAGGTCACGTGCCCAGGCACACTCTGCTATACTCTGCTAATAGGTCATGTGCCCAGGCACACAGTGGCATATCTATAATGGGTGCAGTGTGTGCGGTTCACACGGGCCTCCGGGTCCAAGGGGGCCCCTGCACCACACACCCTGCACCCTTTTTATTTTAAACTTACCTGTCTGTGGTCCCACGGTTGGTGTCAGCGCTGCTCAGAACACTGGAAAAATGGCCACCGCGGACATTTCTCCGGTGTTCTGCGCATGCGTAGTAGACTCTGGGCACACTCTAGTGCCCGGAGTCTACTAATGCTCCGGTGGCTGGCCAGCCGTGTCAGTTGGCTGCAGGCCACTGGAAAGAGAGGAGGGGGCCCCGCACGGGGAGTGCACACGGGCCCCCTCCTCTCTTAAGACGCCCCTGCAGGCACACTCTGCTAAACTCTGCTAATAGGGTACATGCCCAGGTACTCTGCTAAACTCTGCTAATAGGGTACGTGCCCAGTTGCTCTGCGCTATACTCTGCTAATAGGGTACGTGCCCAGGTGCTCTGCGCTATACTCTGCTAATAGGGTACGTACCCAGGTGCTCTGCTAAACTCTGCTAATAGGGTACGTGCCCAGGTGCTCTGCGCTATACTCTGCTAATAGGGTACGTGCCCAGGTGCTCTGCGCTATACTCTGCTAATAGGGTACGTGCCCAGGTGCTCTGCGCTATACTCTGCTAATAGGGTACATGCCCAGGTGCTCTGCGCTCTACTCTGTTAATAGGGTACATGCCCAGGTGCTCTGCGCTATACTCTGCTAATAGGGTACATGCCCAGGTGCTCTGCGCTATACTCTGCTAATAGGGTACGTGCCCAGGTGCTCTGCTAAACTCTGCTGATGTTATGTGCCCAGGAGCTCTGCTATACTCTGCTAATAGGTCACGTGCCCGGGCACACTGCACTATACTCTGCTAATAGGTCACTTGCCCAGGCACACTCTGCTATACTCTGCTGATGTTATGTGCCAAGGCGCACTCTGCTATACTCTGCTAATAGGTCATGTGCCCAGGCACACTCTGCTATACTCTGCTAATAGGTCACGTGCCCAGGCACACTCTGCTATACTCTGCTAATAGGTCATGTGCCCAGGCACACTCTGCTATACTCTGCTAATAGGCCATGTGCCCAGGCACACTCTACTATACTCTGCTAATAGGTCACGTGCCCAGGCACACTCTGCTATACTCTGCTAATAGGTCATGTGCCCAGGCACACAGTGGCATATCTATAATGGGTGCAGTGTGTGCGGTTCACACGGGCCTCCGGGTCCAAGGGGGCCCCTGCACCACACACCCTGCACCCATTTTATTTTAAACTTACCTGTCTGTGGTCCCACGGTGGGTGTCAGCGCTGCTCAGAACACTGGAAAAATGGCCACCGCGGACATTTCTCCGGTGTTCTGCGCATGCGTAGTAGACTCTGGGCACACTCTAGTGCCCGGAGTCTACTAATGCTCCGGTGGCTGGCCAGCCGTGTCAGTTGGCTGCAGGCCACTGGAAAGAGAGGAGGGGGCCCCGCACGGGGAGTGCACACGGGCCCCCTCCTCTCTTAAGACGCCCCTGCAGGCACACTCTGCTAAACTCTGCTAATAGGGTACATGCCCAGGTGCTCTGCTAAACTCTGCTAATAGGGTACGTGCCCAGTTGCTCTGCGCTATACTCTGCTAATAGGGTACGTGCCCAGGTGCTCTGCGCTATACTCTGCTAATAGGGTACGTGCCCAGGTGCTCTGCTAAACTCTGCTAATAGGGTACGTGCCCAGGTGCTCTGCGCTATACTCTGCTAATAGGGTACGTGCCCAGGTGCTCTGCGCTATACTCTGCTAATAGGGTACGTGCCCAGGTGCTCTGCGCTATACTCTGCTAATAGGGTACGTGCCCAGGTGCTCTGCGCTATACTCTGCTAATAGGGTACATGCCCAGGTGCTCTGCGCTCTACTCTGTTAATAGGGTACATGCCCAGGTGCTCTGCGCTATACTCTGCTAATAGGGTACATGCCCAGGTGCTCTGCGCTATACTCTGCTAATAGGGTACGTGCCCAGGTGCTCTGCTAAACTCTGCTAATAGGGTACGTGCCCAGGTGCTCTGCGCTATACTCTGCTAATAGGGTACGTGCCCAGGTGCTCTGCGCTATACTCTGCTAATAGGGTACGTGCCCAGGTGCTCTGCTAAACTCTGCTAATAGGGTACATGCCAAGGTGCTCTGCGCTATACTCTGCTAATAGGGTACGTGCCCAGGTGCTCTGCTGTACTCTGCTAATAGGGTACATGCCCAGGTGCTCTGCTAAACTCTGCTAATAGGGTACGTGCCCAGGTGCTTTGCTATGCTCTGCTAATAGGGTACATGCCCAGGTGCTCTGCGCTATACTCTGCTAATAGGGTACATGCCCAGGTGCTCTGCGCTATACTCTGCTAATAGGGTACATGCCCAGGTGCTCTGCGCTATACTCTGCTAATAGGGTACGTGCCCAGGTGCTCTGCGCTATGCTCTGCTAATAGGGTACATGCCCAGGTGCTCTGCGCTATACTCTGCTAATAGGGTACATGCCCAGGTGCTCTGCGCTATACTCTGCTAATAGGGTACATGCCCAGGTGCTCTGCGCTATACTCTGCTAATTGCTGTCACAGACAAAGTAATAAGATTGAATTAAAAAAAGAAAAATTGCTGAAAGGTTGGTAATTCCAGCAGCACAAAGTGGATCAGTGATTTTTCAAGCTTCATCTCTCAATATCTATTTCATCATTTGCATTAGGCATATTTGGAAAACAAGTGATAGTTTTACCTATAAAGGACCAATCATTGCACTCGACAGAATTTATAGTGAAAAGACACACAACTTATTTGCTGCATTGATTTTCCCAGCCGGCACAGTCTGAGATGACACGGAACAGGGAAAATAATCTATGTGACTGCTGTCACCGAGGGTGACGACTAAAGATTGATGACAAGCTCCGCCGCTATTCTCAATCTCGTTAAACAGCTGAAGATGATATCTGTGTGCTGGAACATCCCTTGCTTAGAATATCTTAATTAAAGTTTGCATCCGTCCAACATTGAACGTGATTGTGTTTTAAAAAACAAAAACAAAACGTGTTCAGTGTCGGCTTCGTGTATTCCTGATCTACTTCATTGGGCATTTAAATATCGCATTTACGTATGATCATGATACTGTAGTGTTTAGCAATGGTAATCCCGTCTCTTCCTTTCACGAGGGAGACAAACAGATTTTATTTTGTTTTCACTCATCTGCGCGGAGACTTCGGGAGCACAAATGGACAACGGCGGATAAAATTGCGCAACACTGTAATAATTCGACAGATGTCAGCTTGCTACGATTCAACAAGCTCTGTGTATATTACTGGTATTTGCATTTAAACAATAAAAATAAGGAAATACTTTAAAACCTGTTTCTAAAATGATGTCTGCATAAAAAAAGGCAACAACTTATGGGCATGATTCACAGGGGTAAATATATACCCCTTTTACACCAGAGCAAAAACCTGGGTTTTTGCTGGGTATACCCGGGTCGCAGCTCAGTGTAAAAGGGTCCCGGAAAAATAACCTGGGTCAATTTACCCTGCAATCCAACCCAGGTAGCTACCAGGGATGGACACAGGATGGACCCGGGTAATGGTGCAGTGTAAACGGCGCGACCCGGGTTATCCGACCTGAGTCATGCCTAAAATGAGCTGATTGGTGTTTGTGGAGCAGTCACCTCCCACTTTTTATGATCTCACAGGTTTAGCAGGGTAGACATGGGTTCAGTGTGAACAGGGCTGACCTAGGAGTAACCCAGATCGAAGGTGCAGTGTAAACAGGGTCTGACCTGGGTTGGAACCATGGGCCTGATTCAGAGCCGCTCCGAGTGATGTTCGCACAACTGCGCATGCGTATGGGTTGTAATACGCATGCGCGAACCAGTCATTGCGGTCGGAAATTGTGTGCTCGCAAAATAGCGAATGCCTGCTAATTTGAGTGACAGAATGAGGCGTTTGTGGGTGGTAACAGGGGAAGGTGCTTGAAAACGGGGAGTGGAGATCCGAATGCAGGCGTGCCAAACTGTCAAAACGGGCGTTTTAAAGGTGTGCATAATTAACACAGCAGCGTCATCGACCACGTCACTTGGTTGTTTCTTAGCCTGAACTGCTCGCATGATTGCGGTAGGAAAATGCTACCACAAGCACTGCGAGCAGTTCATACGCCTTTCGATGTACTCAATTAATCTAATAAATAGCGGAGATGACGTAGGATGCGAGCGGCCAGGGGGCGTTTTTAAAAAAATAGCGAGCGCATATTTCGTTCGCTCGCTCAGACATAGAGGCGTCAACAGACCGCAAAGAGCGAGCGCTCAATTTAAATAGCTGGCCCCTTTTTCTGAACGAGCGAGCGCAAATAGCGTCCGGCTCTGAATCAGGCCCCATGTCCAAAAACCCAGGTCAGTCCCGGGTTTTTGGTGGAAAAGAGGTATTACTAAAGTGAGAGTTTTTAGAAGTGTGTTTTAGAAGAGATGTTGCCCAAAGCAACCAATCAGATTCTACTTAACAGTTATCTAGCACCTTCTATAAGATAATAGCTAGAATCTAATTGGTTGCTATGGGCAACATCTCCACTGCTAAAACTCACTTCTAAAAACTCTCACTTTAGTAAATTTACCCCACAGTGTAGATGTGTCGCAACCATTTTTGAGGCGTGTCCCTGCCTGCAAGCGCAGTAAAAATGGCTAAAGCGGCACAGTTCCCACAGCGTCGACGAAACTGCGACCAAATATTGCGCCTTTGTACGCAGTCGCTTGGATTTGCAAAGCCGCCAGTGGGCTCCACAATACAAATCCCGGCGACTGCGACATTTGTATATATTTTCACACAGTTTCTGTGTATAGATTCGCAGCTGTGTCGTCGGCATTAGCCCCCATCGCTGTACCAGGCCCATAGTCACCTCTGTGTAGCCTGCAATGCTGTCAACACACCCACGGGATACTTATCCTAGGTGCGAATGTCCCGTTTACACCCATCCAGCTGAGATGCCTAGGACGCTACATCGCCTGTAACTGCTGTAAGATGCGTTTGCAGAAACCTGACGCCTGCGCAGTCTGTGAAAAATGAGGAGATCAGTGCGCAGAGGGAATTGCGTCAAACTGAATTATTCCCTATTATATGTATCAGAGATATCTATTCAGTGAGTTAGTGCATCATAAAGTGCAGAAGGTACGAGCAAAGCGTACTTGATGCATACGGGAGGCTCATGATTTTTCGGGTAAACCCCCGCACCCCCTAGTGATGTGGGGAGAATTTCCACGTTGATCGCGGGTCCCTGTGAAGGGGGAGGGGCTTAATGACGTGATTCTACATGAATAGCCTCATTTAGCCCCGCCCCCTATGTAAATGTGCACCAATCGTGGCTATTTACCATGAAGGGGTGGGGCCTAATGCTGTGAACCATCAGGCCCCGCCCACGTCACTACTCACTTGCTTCTCCCCGGACATCTCCCTGGGAGGAGAAATTAAAGGTAGGCAACTGTCACTTGATGTACTGCGCCAAACAATTTTTTTTGATGGTCCTGCCAGTGCATATAGAAGTTGCCCCCTCCTGTCTATATATACATAGACAGACTACTTACGCTTCACTTCCAAGCTCAAAACTTACTATTCATCTCATACCCGCAATCCGTGCACCACTACCCACGCCGCTCTGCTCCCGTCTTACACACTATCCTGTAAAATTCTCGTGTTTATGTAGCAATCCTCTACCGATCTCCCTCCGTCTACACTGATCCTGTCTTTCTGCCATTTCGTCTCGGATAATCTCTCTGCCCTCTAACGCAATCTTTCACACGCTGTGCTAATAATATTCCACAAGCCCACAGAAGCTGTCGACCTGACATGTTTATTTCTGTTGACGACATAACAGTAATTTTGGAAATGATGCGTGTGGATATTGCAGAGTTATGCACTGTAGGCACACACCAGTGGATAACTCAAAGTATGAACAGTCCAGTTACTTAATCTGTGGTGTTGGTTTATGGATAGATAGCAGGTACAGCCGTACTCACTGTTACATGCACACTGGTGATGAAGCAGATATTGAGCGGGGTTTCATGCAGCTCACCAGCCGGTGAGTGTATGACACTTATGGGTAGCGGTACAGGACATTGGTACAGCCTCTTATTCGGGTAATAAACGGGTCTCTCATGAGCTAAGTAAGAGACGACCGTCTCCCACCATGTCACTCCACAAAGTGGCAAGATGGCGCTGCGGAGGCACAGTACTAACTACGGCAGCCATCTTGGTACAGGGAATGAAGCCATCCTGGAGTGACAGGAAGATGGAGTCTGTGTAGTAGTGCTTTCAACAAACCCATACCATGCACTCTTTATCATGACTATTGCAATAGCCTCCTGACTGGTCTTCCACTGACCAGACTTTCACCCCCCAATCTATTTTGAATACAGTGATTAGATTATCCTTGTAAATCATTCTTCAACTTTTACTCAGCCTAATCCTACTCGGTAATCTACCCTCTAAGCAATTCACACACAACGTGTTCTATTTCTATACTCAAACAACCAGCGGAGCCCCGAACCAACAACCCTCCCATTCTCTGCCTTCTCATGTGAGCGACTCTCTCTCGCTACTTCCACATGGATGTCCCATTGCTGCCGGTCTGGTACAGAGCTTATCATCTTCCCACCTCCCACAGTCAACAACTCCACTCAAATCTCCTTCACCGTCAACAACACCTCCATTTCCTCAGTCTCCTAAACCTGCTTGGGGTCACACTTGGCTCCCTCCTCTGTTTTATGGATCACAGCCAGTCTCTTTCCCAGTCAGTCCTGTCTCCTCCACCTCTGTAATGTTGACAGCATATGCTCTTTTCTTACCCAAGATGTTACCAAAGCTCTTATCCACTCTCTCGTCATCTCCCGCCTTGGCTACTGCAACCACCGCCTACGTGGCCTTCCCCTTCCTTAACCATCACACCTCATTTCAATCCATACTAAATGCCACAGCAAGACCAATCTTCCACTCGCATCTTACCACTCTATGACAATATTAATAGTGTAACATATTATACTATTAATAGTATATCGGACTCATCGAATGCCGGATTGAAGGGTCTCTGCTATCTCTTCCAGGGGCAAACGCAGGATTTCTAGAGGGGGGTTTCCAAATGCTTGATTTTAAAGCAAGTGTGGCCAGTCCATGAAGAGGGTATAATTAGCACTTATCCAGTGTCATATACGAAGTATAGTGTATGTAATAATTCTAGCATATACAGGACCAGCGATCACAGTAAGCCATTATATGCGGTAGTAGGACCATCCTGCCTGAGCTGAATGTTTTTATTTCAGATGTGGGCTGCATTCTAGATCATTTCAGAGAGTTTAGGAAGCTGGGGGAACAGCAAAGGAACCTTGTACTTCCCTGGACATATATGTACAGATTGGTCTCCTTATGCACTGGATAGTATATTATTATACAGTATTAATAATTGACCCTATAGATGGTCTATATCAGTGTACCCCTAACAGTTCGTGTTTTCCAGATCTCCCAGTTGGTGCACAAGTGTATTCATCACTGCTCACACATTTAAAAAAATCAACAGATGGTGCTAATTATTTAATTTGTGACACTAAGAGGATCTTAAAAACATGCAACTTTAGTATTATATGCTATTTAGATTATGGTCATCATGGTGTGAGCTGGGAGGGGGGTTTCCAGGCAACCAGAAACCCCCCCTGCATTTGCCTATGTCTTCCCCCACCCCTACACTTTTCCCAGCTTCACTTTCCTGCAGTCCTAACTCCCTTTCCTCAGCGGGGTACAGAGAAAGGGGGAAAGTGCTTGGGGGGCACCAATCCCATTGCCCATGTGAAACTCACGACATGACATAGCCGATTATTATATAAGGTTCTGCTGCATTTATTCTCATAATATTCTTTAATATGGCTGAAATCCAGAAACTGCTTTGGGAGCCTGGCAGGGTACACCAAACCCTACTCATGTCTCACTAATGTCGCTAGTTCTCAGCTGCATTCATGAATATTGGTTCAACTCACAATATTGGCTGCTTACGATGCATGTCACTGACATATACACTTCAGTAGGAACTGCGCTGATGGCCAATGTGGGGACCGGTGGTGCTTAAGGGGCACAGTAATACAGAAGAAGTACTGCTAGTTTTTATTGCCTTCCGAATTGTTTGCCTACTGTGTGAAGAGGAGAAATTACTCCCCGGAAAGCAGAGACTGAACTCCCAGATTGCACAGGTCTGCTGAGTATGTTGGCCCTTGTACAGTTCTGGTCTCTATTTATTAACATTATTTTTACTAAAATAAAGTGAAAAAGGGTTTTTCACACCCTTTTCACATTATTTTAGTATCACCTGTAGTTACTACAGGGCAATTGGAGTAGAATTAGTAAAATTCTACTCCAACCCCTAATTATCACTTATTTTTAGTAAAGCAGATCGCATTTCCCATAATTGTAATGGGAAATGTGATCCGACCAGAGTTACTAAAAATAAATTGTAAAAAAATACCGGGGGAAGCCCTGTGATAATAACGCCACCTGGAGGTGGCGTTATCCAGGGTCTCCCCCGGTTACCGGGCTCCCACTCTACTCTAACGGGGAGAGCAGAGGCGGGAGCCGGTACCAGTAATCAGCTATGTGGTCTAAACAGACCGCAAGCCGATTGCTGTAAAAAAAAGAAAAAAAAAATGTAAACATTTTTTTTTTTACTTACCTGAATCCAGGGACCGGTGATCGGGCCTCCGGTGATGGCTCCTCTCCGGTCAGCTGGTCTCCCACAGTGCACTGCTGCCCGGTCATCAGGTGATCGGGTCCCAGTGCAGTATGGGAGATCACCTGATCGGGAAGCCCGGAGAAGATCACCGGAGGCCAGGAGGATGCAGGTAAGTGTAATGAAGGGAGGGGGGGGTCGCGGGGTGCCGCGATCGCGGGGGGGCGGGGCTTAGCGTTGTGGGGGGTAGCAGCGACGGTGGGTCGGCGCATGCGCGGGCTCTTAGTCGCGGTATTTTTTCCGAAAATACCGCGACTAGAATGCGGATGGGATCCGCAGGGACAGAGCTTTATCACAAGCTCTGTCCCTGCAAGGGATTTATAGTAAATCCCTGTGATATTGCCTGAATTCGCAATGCGAATTCACTCTGTAATATCACACTACAATCCGCATACAATATGCGGATTGTAGTAAATAGAGCCCAAAAAGTGCTGTGTGAACAGGAATGTGCCTCTAACGAGACGGCTACAGTATATCAGGCTGGAGGTTCTATGGGAAGCAAAATATAGGGACATGATTATTAATAAAGAAATGCTAACAGTCTTGGTGCAATCCACTAATCATCACAGGATTAAATATAGCCACATTGTCAGCAGATGTAATACTTTGCACAAGAATCTTGTACAATTTGAGTGTGATAGCTGGCCTGCAGGGCATATGCGTTCATTCTGTACTAAAGATGTGTCAAGCAATTTTACGTGAGAAATGGCGCCCCCTTACTTCTGTTGTAAATATTACACCAACAGGGTACAACCCAAAAATGTAGACTTTTGCAGGAATTTTTTTATTTATTTAAATTAGTTATGGAATGCTGCCCATATTCCAGAGCCTGGCTCTTGTCTGAAGGTAATTAATCAGTTTTATTACATGCAAAACAATTTAAGTGTGGTCTTCTTAAATTAATTAATGTAATTTAAAAAAAAGTAATCGGTAGAAAATCTACTGACGGCCCTTAACTACTCCTGTAGATCTCTAACATCAACAATTTATGTAGAGATGTTTTTAAACATTTTCCACAGAGCTTATATATCACCACACAGAAGCGTCTGATGGGAAGTACAACTTCTCATTCCTGCTATAGATGTGGAGAAAACTATGCTGATTTATACCATTGTTTCTGGTTGTGTTCAATAGTTAGAGGATTTTGGCTACAAGTAAAGAGATATGCGGAATTATCTATACTTAACTAAGTCCCTTTCATAGCAGAATGGGCAATTTTTGTCATTATCCCTACAGACACGAGGGCTAGTAAGGGAAGTAAAAGACTGCTATTAGCAATCAGCGCGGCAGCGCGTAAGACAATACTGCAAGAATGGATCTCGACTACTTCCCCATCTTTTGCGTTATTTAAAGCAAAATTATTTAACATTTTTCGAATGGCCTGGGTAGAGGTAGTATTAGAAAAAGAAACCAAAATAGAAAAATGTTTCAATACGTGGGAGTCATTTATATCTACATTATCTCTCCAAATTTATAATAGTGTGAAGGATACCACATGGTATACACCTCGGTCCATTGAAAACAAATTGAAAGTGAGAGGAGCCTTGTTTCTTCGGGGCGAGTGGGGGGGGGGGGGGGGAGGGGAGAGAGAAAGTTTTTCATTTATTTATTATATTTTTTTATTTGTTCTATTTATTCATTTTTTCTTTTAGTTAATATTTGATATTGACTATATATGATTACATTGAATATACCACAGAAATGTATTCTGTACCGAATGTTACAGTATCATACACAATGTACTATTGTTTTTGAAATCTTCGATTGTGAATATGTGCATTGTCTCAATAAAAATTATTTGAAAAAAAACAAAAGAAATGTTTCCTTTATTTACATTTTACATTGCAGTAAACTGAGGCCGACGGTGGGATTACAGGAGAGCAATTATTTTTGTTTAAAAATTGATAAACGTACTGTATTGCCGAACATCATTATTCTCTACCGTACTAGATCTAATAGCAGTATTTGTCATTTATTGTGTGCGTTACAATAATACAATTGTTCTATGCTGGATTATGTTAGGGAAGAAATAAGAGATGGGGTTGGGTTCGGGGATGCCGGCTATCAGCAGGGTTAGGATACCAACACCTGTCGGTCAGTATCCTAACCCTCCTCCTCTCCCTACCCTAACCCTCCCTCCCCGGTGCCTAACCTAGCCTCCCTCTCCCCACACCCTAAATCTAATCCTCCTCCCTTAGTGCCTAACCCTAACCCTCCCTTCTTAGTGCATAACCCTAATCCTTACCCCGTGTGCCTAACCCTAACCCCTAACGCTAATCCTCCTCCTAACCCCACTACCACTACTTACCTTCGTGATTCCGGCGACCGGGATGCTGGCGTTGGCTTCTGACAGGGAGGCAATCGGGAAGCCGACTGCCTAAATACCGGCAGCCGGCTTCCCGACTGTCTTATCCCGGCAAGGGTGAAATGCCGGGCGTCTAGATGTAGACGCCCGCATTTCCCCGACGCCGGGAGACCGGTGCCCGGCATCACGATCGTAGTGATGCCGGGCGCCGCGAGCGGACAGCCGCGGGGGGGGAGGGTTAGGTTTAGGGCTCCCGGGGGGGACTTAGGGTTAGGCACCCACCCGGGAGGGTTAGGGTTAGGCTAGGGGGAGGGAGGGTTAGGGTTAGGCACCCCCCCGGGGGACTTAGGTTTAAGCAGCGGGGAAGGGGGTGGTTAGGGTTAGGCACTTAGAGGGGGGATTAGGGTTAGGCACTTGGGGGGGAAGTTAGGGTTAGGCACCCCTAAGGAGGGTTAGGGGGGTTAGGTTAGTGGATACTTACCTATCCGCGATCGGGATTTCCAGCGCTGTCGGGCTTCCGCTGCGTCGCACTCTGCTCCTATCGGGCTGCCGCTGACGGGAATCGAACCCATTCCCTCCCCGGTGCCTAACCTAGCCTCCCTCTCCCCACACCCTAAACCTAATCCTCCTCCCTTAGTGCCTAACCCTAACCCTCCCTCCTTAGTGCATAACCCTAATCCTTACCCCGTGTGCCTAACCCTAACCCCTAACCCTAACGCTAATCCTCCCCCTAACCCCACTACCACTACTTCCCTTCGTGATTCCGGCGACCGGGATGCTGGCGTCGGCTTCTGACAGGTGTCGGTATCCCGGCGCCAGCACTCTCAGCGCCAGAATCCCAGCAGCCGGGATTATGACCGCATCCCGAGAGATGTTTCAGCTTTTGGTGTCAGCAATTGAACAAGGAATATGTACATAAAATATGTTATCACCCAGTGATCAAAGTCAGGAAATTAGAAGTGACGGCATGGTGTATGTAGCTGAAGGACCGGGGTCCACCTAGCCCCCAAAGCTAGCAGTAAAGTATCTGCCGGTGGCATATTCGAAAAAAATCCAGGCTTGTTCAATCTGCTGAGGGAAGGCTGCAAAGTAAAGTCATGAGCACAGCAGTTTCATGTGAGTTAACTTCCACCTTACAGTGCGTCTCTATTACTGACTGAGTTATGCCAGTGGCAGCCATTATTCTAGAGACCAAAACTAGCTGCTTTGGCTTTAGCACTGGAGGCAAATGTGATTAGTACAATGAATCACCAAGTGGCGAGTGGTGAGAACTCTCAGGGAAATGTCTGTATATAATACTGATCTATAACGACTCATTACAAATTTAGTTTAGCGATTTATTACAACTGCGCATGCAATTTCTGGAAACTCCTACGGCGCATGCGTTACAAATGTGTATGCACAAAGGCGCTGTTACCATTCAGACCGACGGTATTAGAAATTATATGGAAAAATGATGGGCGTTCCTGCGCGGGGACTGGGCGGTGGAAGCAAAAACGGTTTGTTCAGTGGCCGTGTTATAGGAGTGTTGCGGGGGTGTCAACGCAAGCACCGATGTGACAGATGGTGGCGTACATGGGCGCGCTAATCGGTATTACAGCGCGTACAGACGCCAACAGTGGGCAGCTCAGACCTCGCAAATTCGGCCGCACGGGTGTACGCGGGGGGAGGATTTTGTACCGCCATTCACATAAAGGGCCGTATCCAATAGTTTCGCATCGGCGAGAAAGTTTCGCCTGCCTGACTTTTCGCCGCCTTCGTCTGTTCTGGACGTGAAAACTTTTCGTGCGCGCTCCCGATTGACTCCGTATTCAGTTGCCAAACAGGCGTAAACGGGACCCGGCGAATGTGGAACAAGCGAAAGCTGCAGGATGAATTGAGGGAATCACTCTGTACCCCAGAAAAAGATGGGCTGCCTTTGGAAATCATAATGGTAGTTTAGTATTAGCCCTAATTGAACTAGTTGGGGTACTTAAGTGGTGGTAATTGCTCGCTGTTAGCGTCTTGGTAAAAGCGTAGAAGAATGGCAAAAAGCAGTGTTTTTTGGAGCAAATAAGCAGTCCCATCAAATTTGGGGTGCTTGTAAATGGGTGCTAGCATATTTTAATGTCTCTAAAGTTTAGTTTTAGAAAGTGAAATTCCTGGGTCATACAAGCACCTGCAATCCCAAAACACACTTGGCACCGTCTTAGAGCACCCCCAGAAGCTTATTTCTCTAGTTTTTGAAGTTGTCCCTCCACTTTTTTAAATTTCGCCCCAAATTTCAAAGGCATTTTTAGGGGTATTCCTGGAAATGTTTAATTCTTTTTTTTTTTACGGGTGAATTGTCCATTGGGGGGGGTGTCCCCCAAGGGTTTTGAGTGGTTTCCCAACATCTGAACCCCAAAATTATAGATTTTACACTTTTATTCACCTGCTATTCTGTGGAGAAAAAGTATCGTCTATTTCAGTGCCTTGACTTTCCGCACAGGCGAAAACGGAATGGAATTGAATACGGAGAAAAAAATCTGGCAAAATTTTCGGTAAAAAAACCACGCGAAAACGTCTTTTCGCTACGAATTGAATATGACCCAAAATCTCAGATGGATGACTGCCAATAGACACAGCTGTGGGTGTGCTCAGGCCCCTAATCTCTTGTCTACTACACTTCTGGTAATTCTCCCTGTCCCTGTATAGTACATGTGTATTACATAACATATATCCCTACGCTAACTAATCACTAGCAACTAACACTAGCAGTTTTAAAGGAGGAAATATCCTTTATGAAATGTCACTAGATGACGCGTTTCGCTTTGAATCTATTCATCGTGGCCCCACACGTGCTGTACCATGCCACCAATTTTTCAGTTTTGTATAGCAAGGGGTAGGGCTGTGACTCTAACACCCACCTGCACACTCCTGCCATCTGATTACCCCCTCCAGACTCTCCTGGAATATGTTCAATCAATCTCGGTAAGCATGAGCCTAGCAAGTGGGTTCCTGATGCCCATTTGGTTAAAGATTGACTCCATCATCAGATTCTCTGTGGTAACAGCCTCTCAGCTCCGGTATTCAAGGGAGGTCATCAAAAAAAACAAAAAACATTCTACTCAAACTACCAAAAAGATAACTACAATTATCAAAGTTGCATATCATTTTCTGTGGACATTTGTGTGTGAGGGGCAGCCATAATAACCTCCCATTTTACCATAGAGTTCCACACACCATTTTACCATAGAGTTCCACACGCCACACTTTCTGCAGAGAAGCAAATCAATGCATTCTGACAGTAATTATAAAGGCGTGATAGAGAAATGATTTCCAAATATGGTCAGCGTCTTTACTCGGTTTCTCGGTGCCCTAGGCCAGGATTTATCTAGCTATTCACATCACTACAGTATTCTGATCTGTAGTTGGGCAGATGAGGGATCTGTGCTTCACACTGGTGTAAGCGTGTTTCAGATAAGCAATTTTCTTTTTGTTTCTATAGAGAGAACCTAAAATGTTAGTTTTCATGTTGATAGGTTTCTCAACTTCTACTTGAAGACTGTCAAACATAGCAGAATCGCATCACATATGTGAACGCTGCAATCATACGCTGTCAGAATGTGAAATCATTGCAGAGGAGACCGTGCCCTCTGCTTCCAGGACCCCATGTATAACTTCTGTAGCAAGTATTCTAGGAAGAGACATATCATATATCAAATACAAGGAGTCATACACTACGAAGAAAGGTGTACCTGGATCATGACACCATTATTTGGATAATCTTAACATAGAAACAGAAATAGACGGCGGATAAGAAACACTCAGCCCATCTAGGCTGCCCTTAGACTAGCCAGCCATGTTGGATGAGGTAAAATAAATATACTGACTTTTTTCACTCAGGAACAGATATAATGATTTGGTTTTCTTCGGTTAATATTTAACTGCTTGTATTCTATTTAGTGTTTGAAGCTAGTGGATTGGTATGAGGTCAGGAAGCCGACGGTCGGAATGCCGACCGCTGGTTCCCCGACTGTGCAACCCCGACAGGGGACTAATGATAGGCGTTGAAATCCCAACGCTTATCATTATCCCTACACCGGGAGCTAGACGCCCGGCATACCGAACGAAGGTAAGCTGAGTGGCGGGCGCGAACAGCCGCGGGGGAGAAGGTTAGCTTAGGGGCTCCCAGGGGGGACTTAGGTTTAGGTACCCCCCGAGAGGGTTAGGCTAGGGGAAGGGGGGGTTAGGCACCCCCTGGGGTAGGTCAGGCACCCCCCCCGGAGGGTTAGGTAAAGGCTGTGGGGATAGGGGGGTTAGGTTTAGGCACTTATGTGGGGGTTAGGCATTAGGGGGCAAGGTTAGGGTTAGGCACGCCTAAGGGAGGGTTAGGGGGGGGGAGAGGGTTAGGTATAGTACAAATACTTACACTGTTGGGATCTTCTAGTGCCGGTCTTCCGGCGTCAGGATTTGAACCGACGCCGGAAGGTCATTCATACCAATCCCAGTGGATTTATGTAGGAAAAAAATCTGTATAAATATTTATTAACGTTTATGGACTGGTGCAGATTTGGTACATACGCCCGTTTGTATATTGGCTGAAATGGGTCGCTGTCACGTAGTTATAGTGTGATACCCCAGAAATTGGGGGTCTCCTACCTGACAAGGGTGTATTTAGGAGTTGTAATAAGGGGTGTAAAAGTAATGTTGTAATTCATAATAGTCAAATGCATAAGATGAGTGAGTTAAAACTTATATACCGGGTGTAATAAAAAGTGAAAATACAGTTAATATTAGATGTAATGTTGCTCCCCTCCTTTGAACTTAAATGAACTGTCCCACGGCTGGATTATATAGGGGGACTGGGCAAGGATTCTCCCATAAGACCAAAAAGGGGGAGTACTGTCTGCAGGGGACAGGTGAAAAGCCACAGGGGAGAGAGACAGTTGAAAAAGAACCGTTAGGAGTGAGCTGTTGCTGGTATAGATAAGATATACCGGTTCGGTTTTATTCGGTTCTTATCGCCAAATTATCGCAAGTTCGGATTAGTTTTGATTTCTCTTGTTGGTTATCCAAAACACTTGACAGCCAGATAGCCAATACAATGCCGTTTTTAAGATCCAAACATATCCAAGTAAGAGCCGTATTCAATTAGAACCGAGCCGCGATACTTTTTCGCGTCCTAGACTTTTCGCTACTTCTCCTGTTTTGTAGGAAGAAAAGTATCGCGCGCGTGCCCGCTTTACCCCGTATTCAATTTGAAAGTACGCGAAAACGGGACCCGGAGAAACTTGAACAGGCGGAAAGTACTGTCAGATTTGGGGAAATCAGCCTGACACCCCCCTGACAGCCTGACATGGGGGTTCCCTATGGTACCCCTCGATTTGGTTGCTGAATGTATTTGGTCTTTTTAAACGACCTTAATAGCTGCTAAATAGCGTTTTTCTATACATGGTGCAGAATAGTATTCAGGAGTATTGTTTCCTGAAAATAACTTATTCCAGCAAATTTGGGGTACATGTAAATTGGGGTCAGCATATTTATAAGTTGCTAAAATCAAGCTGAAAAAATCATGAAAAATTCACCTGCCGCAAGCACCTGCAATCAAAAAAACACTTGGGGCATACTTGGGGACCCCCCCAGAGTCAAGTTCGCTAGTTTTTAACTTTGTCCCCCAACATTTTTTTTTAACGCCCCCAAATTCAAAGTGGTTTTTTGGGGTGTCTTTAAGTGTTTTTAAATTTTTGACACAATTTACCTTTGGGGGACTGTCTGAAGGCTGCAGGGGGGTTCCCGCATCGTTGCACCCCAAAACCCCAATTCTGCACTTTTTTCCGCCTGCTCTTCATAGGCGAAACTTTTTCGCATATTACATTGCATTGACTTTCCGCCTAGGCGGAAAGTCTTTCAAATTGAATACGGGGTAAAAGCAAAACAGGTGAAAATGACGTCATCGGCGAAAAAGTATCGCGGACCCGGACTTTTCGCTTCAAATTGAATGCGGGCCTAAATCCGAGTAAAACCAAACCGCATATCTCTAGTTGCTGGGGACTAGAGGGGCGCCTTTACCGTGTCTTGTAGGAGAGCAGGAGGAGTGACGGAGCGCATTGCCAGAGACGTGATTAGAGCCGCCCCTTCCGGTGCCTTGTCGGCTTCCTGGCTCTGATTGATAGCGGTGAGACAGGGATAGGCGGAGCTGCTGAGGCTGACATCGGTGCTGGACAGAGGCGGAGCTCCCGTGGTTTGCTACCCCTCCCAGCTTAAAGCAGTGTTACAGCGGGGAGGCAGCTGAGCTCCATAGACAGTCACAGCACAAAGGACAGCAAGTTTACTGTCTATAGAGAGAACCTCTACAGCACTGGCACACCTGCGTTCTCCCGACCACCCCCCGTCACCACCCACAAGCGGCATTTCCTGTCAATCACTCTGCCATGGGTCTGTGTAGCCACTGCGTTTGCAGTTTCAAACACAGTGACTGGCTTGTGCACGCATACAGCGATGCATACGTATACGCAGTGCAAATTAATCGGCTGATTGCATGCGTATAAGCAACTGCGTTCCTTGTTGAATGAGGCCCAGAGAACCTCCAACAGTGGAGTTAACTTATGAACAGTTCATCTGATAAAACTAAACCGTGCAACGGCCCTAATAGAGCGCTCAGTAGCAACAACTTATCTTAACTCTCCAAAAAGTGCACCACCTCTAAAGGTTTGACTGAAAGCCTAGACAGTGACTTATAGCATGCATGCTAGGGGAAGGTAAACATAAAGAGGGACTTCAGATAAAAGGTATATGTGTTGAAATAACAGTGATAGTATTTAAGTTAGTAGTCGTGTACAGATATATTGTGACTTATGTCTGTTAGGGTACATATAAGTGAAATAGATTAATCATTAGAGAAAGTGATGTTGAACGTTGAATTAAAATATTGCAGAAAATTGCAGGTTCGTTAGGAAGGATTTCCGGGCAACGGCCCTAATAGAGCGCTCAGTAGCAACAACTTATCTTAACTCTCCAAAAAAGTGCACCACCTCTAAACATTTGACTGACAGCCTAGAAATTGACTTATAGCATGCATGCTAGGGGAAGGTAAATATAAAGAGGGACTTTAGATAAAAGATATATGTGTTGAAATAACAGTGATGGTATTTAAGTTAGTAGTCGTGTACAGGTATATTGTGACTTATATCTGTTAGGGTACATATGTAAGTTAAATAGATTAATCATTAGAGAAAGTGATGTTGAACATTGAATTCAAATATTGCAGAGAATTGCAGGTTCGGTAAGAAGGACTTCCTGTTTTTCAGGTATTCATTGATGATTCCAGCTTTGGTTAACCTCAGTTCCTCTACAATAAATTGTGTTCTTGTTTATTGAATATTGATTTCAATAGTAAGTTGTTACTGCAAATTCTGTTAAATGTCATGTGAAGAGCTAAACCTGTGCATTCGAATAGGTAAAGATTGTACATTGCAATAAAGTGAATCACAAGTACAGAAAGTACTACAAGTGTTACATTTTCTGTGTGGATCGAATTCTCTACCTCTCCAATCTATCCGGACTATCCAAAGCAAGCAGGTCTGAAGCAATACCACCAGGTCCGAGTAAGTGCTATGTACCCCTCTCACTGGTGACAAGTTTGTCACAATAGCTCAGTGAGGGCACTGTAATGGTGTGAAGTGTGAATACCCAGTGGAATAAACAGCACCCATAAGGCCAGAGGCGTAACTAGGTATCTGAAGGCCCCATAGCAAAAGTTTGTAAGGGCCCCTATGTACCACCCAATGGTGAAATATATATATATAACACATGTAACTTTGACAAGGAAGATGGGCCCCCTTTAGCTCTGGGCCCCAAAGCCTCTGCCAGGGCTGTAACTAGGGTAGTGCCACCAGTGCCATGGCACAGGGCACCGCAGGGCAGGGGGCGCTGTTTGGGCCTGTCAATGTTCCTGCTTATTATCATTCTCACTTGTAGCTTCCTCTTCTTTTATCCCCAGCATCTCCTGGCCTCCCCTACCTCTTCCCTGGCCCTTCCCCATGTGGCCATGGCCCTTTTTCAGGTGCACTATCTTATGTTCCTATTTAAAAAATGGGAGGAGGGGCAGACGCCAATGCTCTCTCTGGCACAGGGCACCAAAAAGTCTAGCTACGGCTCTGGCAACTGCATCCCTTGCACCTATGGTAGTTATGCCCATGCATAATGCCCTTGGCCTCAATGTTAATCCATAGTCAATACAAATAAAGTGTATATAAGTAATTATAAAATAGATGTACTCGTATTTGAAAATTAATCGCATATAATAAAACACTTTGTTATGAGTGTGTTAATAACAGCACATATATAAACAGCTTTTTAAAAGCCATCACATCAAACCAGCGAGAGTAGTATTTCTTTTCTCCTCCAGTTAGGTTTTGTAAGGATAATAAAATAAGGCTTCAAATTGGGTGTATGGCCCTTTAAATGAAACAAAATATCCTGCTTTTTAAGGCAATAATTTTACCAGTTCTGTAAAGAAATTGATGCGATCCTAAATTAGAGAAGAAATCCAACACACAGTAGACGGGCATGGGCATGATTGAAAAGTCATAGTAGGCGGGACTGTCAACTGACATTTTTCCTCGTGCCAATATAGGGATCCACATCCTGCTCACGGTTAGTGATGTATCTGTGTCGAGACATTTTATTTCCCAAAAAATAAACGTAGGCACCTACAGTATGCATTTATGAAGGACAAACTAGGCAATCGCCTTGGGTCACCAGCTTTGAAGGGCTCACAGCTACAGAACTATTTCTTAGAGCTCCCTTTACTACAACATCCTTTATGGTGCTACCCTCATTTACCACCATTGATACTCTCTGCCCACATGTACAATAAAATATATTAATGCCAATACATCCTTTTATATAACTGGCTATAACGCACGATATCATAGTGTGTGTTTTAAGTTAATAGTATAAAGAGGGACCACTGACTTTACATGAGCATGATTAATGATATTATTATATATAAAAGTATATTTTATTTTTGTATCACTCATCATCTACACTTTTGGGTGCCATGTCGGTTCCTCCCCAGGCCACCATGATTGTGGATATTGACAGCACGGGTTGGAGATAAAGATTGCTACTGGCCAACAACCTAGGCGCCAAGCTAACAGTTGGGTCACCATTTGCCAAAATTGCCGGTGATTGCTGACTTCTTGGACTCTTTTTGATATGTAATATGTGCATTTAAGGAAAGTTAGAGCAGTGTTCCCCCCCCTCTCCCCCCCCCCTCTTTCTTGTTGATGTTTGTCGAACTGAAAGTGTCAGGTAAAAGGCTTGGGAAGATTTGTGCATGGTGGTCGTTGTTATGTTGAGATCTCGACACTTAATCTTGTTAGCGCCATTGTGTGAGACTCCCCAGATGAATAAAGTTTTGGATTATGAGCTAAAAGCTTTAGACTCTAGAACAATACACACCATCATATTAAACTATGGACCATATTCAATTAGCGGCGAAAAGTCCGAGGTCATCATCGCAGTTTATCCATGGGATAAAGTATCGGGCGCTTATCTCCGTATTCAATTAGGAATCGTCGAAAACGGGACCTGGTGGAAAGGTAAGTATCGAAATGTCCTGTCACTTTTGGGGAAATCAGCCTGTCACCCCCCAAAAGATGGTCTGACATGGGGATCACTATGGGTACCCCCGAATTGGCCTGCTAAAGGTATTTGGGGTTTTTAAAAGGCCCCAACAGGTGCTTTAATGCGGCTTTAAAGAAGTGGTGAAGAATAGCACTTAGCTTTATTTATTTGAAAAAATAGTTAGTCCCATCAAATTTGGGGTACATGAAAATGGGTGCAAGCATATTTTTAAGTCCCTAAAGTGAGTTTTTAAAATTCTTCAAAAATCCACCTGCCGCAACCAACCGCATTCTAGAAAACACCTGCCACATACATGGGGACCCCCTCTCCCCCTCTAAGGCTATTTTGCTAGTTTTTAAGTTTGTTCCCCAACTTTTTTTTTTTCGCCCCCAAAACGAAAAGGCGTGGTGTCCTATGCTATTTTTTTTTTATTTTTTTTACACAGATACCTTTTAAGGGACATTCCAAGGGGTGCAGGGTACTTTTTTAAGTCTGCACCCCAAAACCCCAATTCTGCACTTTTTTTCGCCACCTATTCAGTGGTGAAAACTCATCCCCGTTTTTAACAAAGACTTTCCGCACCTGCGAAAAGTCTTTGAAATTGAATATGGGGATAAGTGAAAATGGCGAAAATGACATCATCGCCGATAAATTATCGCTGATAACAGACTTTTCGCTCCTAATTGAATACGGCCCTATGTTTCATTTCTGTTATGTTAACATCAAATCTATTTTGCTATCAAAAGAATGAATAAATCTCCCTTCTCTGCCTAGTCTAAACTTTATTTCTTAAATTACTGAGCATTTATATTACTAGGCAACAGGGTTGTTAATGCTGAACTTGAGTCTTGCTTTAAATAATATAGGACATTTTCTTACATATTTCTCTCAGTTCTGAAAGATGTGAACAATTCGGCATATGGTCAAATTAGGCATTTATTTCCATGTACGCAATCGTGGAGCAATGACAGCCGACAAACCTTCGTCAGCTTCTTCGTGTTTATCTGTTATCTTAAACACTTTTTTTCTTAACAACAAAATGAAAATAAATAAATAAATGTATGCACATTACATCTTCTGGTAATAAATATACTTTTAAAAAGTAATAATTAATAATGGTAATGGCAACATGTAAAATATGGTTTCATTTAACTGAAGCAAAGAATAAAGGGCAAAAAGAAAAAAAATAAGATTTTTTTTTAATAAAAAATGTATTTTATTCTTTTTAAATTCTAGACGCATTAATTTTTTGTATTTTTTTCGTGTGATCAGTTTTTTCATTACTTATAGTCACCATATATCAATAAAGATATTCATTCATGTCATGTTTTTATAGTAGCATATTTTTTTCTTTTCAACAATAAGCCAACATTATTTAAATTTATGCAGGATATCATTTTATTTGAATTACAACAATTTGACAGTATATTCGTAAAATATATGTATATTAGAAAACACGGAGGCATTTTCTGTCCATGCTTGCTTTCGGATAGTTCCTATAACATGGAAGTGACTTCTAATATACGTATATTCTACACAAGATTTCCCTACTGCATGTCGATGGCTGTGTGCTAATTTCCAACAGGAATAACTTCCATTACTTCTAAAGGACAATGTTGTTATTAGGAGAGAGTCTGTGGTGACACCAACATAACGATGGTTCATCTATTAAAGAGAAGGAAAAGGAATGTTCCCTTAATTTGTCTGTAGAATCGCCCTTTATTGTACAGTATTGCGTAATGTCATACTGCCTTTTTCTCCTGCCATTTCTATATTCTGACAATGAGTAAAAACTGGCTGTGGTTTAGTTAATAGTAATACCATCTTAAAATGTAATTTCTATTTAACACATGTAATGTAGACTTTTTCCAATTAAAGTATCACTCCATGTTACAAAAGGAAGAAAATAATCTTGTGTGAAGAGCAGAAAGAATGACTACTGAAATGTGTATTTTCCTAAGAACACACTACAAAAATGAATTTTTAGGTAAAATAAGATAATAAAATATACATTTAAAAATGTAAATTATTATTAGAATATATTGTAATATTCAACAGTCTTTATATTAAATTAGACATGTGCACCAACCCCCCCGTGTTTTGGTTTTGGATCTGTATCTCTTTGAGAGGTTATAGATCTGGATTTGGTTTTGCAAAACCGCCCTTGCGTGTTGTGGTTTGGGATCTGTATTTTTATTAAACAATGATAAAGACAGCTAAAATCACATAATTTGGTCCTGTTATTGTTCCTACAGTATTATTAACCTTAATAACAATAATTTTCAAGGATTTCCGGTCATTATTAACCACCTCACAATATTGTTTTCGCTACTTTTTTTCACCAATATAGGCCATAGGCTGCAGCGAGCTGGCTGGCTAAAGTAAGCGACAGAGCAGCGGCGCAAACACACGGCAGTTTAAAGAAAATATAGGACATTTATGAAACATCACCACATAGCAGTGGCAGACAGGATGGCAGTTTAATAAACTATAATAATGTCAGTCAGCAAAGCCCCAAATTGTGAAAATTGTAAAGAAAAGAGGTGCAAGATGGAATTGTCCTTGGGCCCTCTCACACACTCTTATGTGAGATATTAAAAAGGACATGCACAGTTTAACAAATCAAGCACTTCAGCGACAAGGACTGACACTTTTGTGGCTGAAGTCCTTGGTTTGTTTGGGACCCCACAAAACAATTTTTGGAAGGACTACCTCCAATCATTAAGGAGGAGGTTGAAGATGAGGGTGATGGTGGTGGAGATTGCATGTGCTGGTCCAAACTGCTGGTAACTGATACTGGACTGCTTGTTATTAATTTGCTAATTATTATAATTTTGTTAAATAAATTGCATGAGCTCACTGCAAATGACGTAACAGGGAGGAGAGGCCTAGATGGGTAACATTCCTTCGTCTGCTAACTTTGGCTTCACAAATGGTACAGATGCCTTCACAACTGTTGACAGCATTTGGGTTAAAATAATTCCACACCCAAGACGTGGCTGATTTACACAAACAACATCCTCATTAGCATCAGATAGGACACAAAGTTCCCCCTCATCCTCCTTTTGCACTTCCTCCACACTGGCATCCTCAATTTCTATTATTTCACCATGTAATACTAGCACAGCCGTCATGGCGTTAGTGATCCATTGTGCAACTGGGTGAAAGCTGTTATACTTGCTTCCTCTATCAAAGGATTGTTTAACAGTCCATTTTTTTTTAAAACTACTACTACCAGTAGTCTTCTTGGCCCATTTTTGGAATAAAGAACCACCCCCAGCAGCAACAGCAGGCCTAACGCTCAAGGACTCTTCTGAGGAATACTGTATAATGGAGGAGTCACCTAGCTTTATCCTGGATGCAGAACTACCTCCGATCATTAGTGAGGATATTGATAATGATGACGATGGAGATTGCTGGTGCTGGGATCTAGCTGCGGGAAGGGAGCTAACTGATGCTGGACTGTCTGTTGTTATTTTTTTTAGCACCAGTTTCTGATTTTCCCAACAATGGTCCACGAACTTGCTGCAAATTACATAACAGGGAGGAGGTTCGTAGATGGTTAAGGTCCCTACCTCTACTTACTCTGGCTTTACAATGGGTACAGACGGCTTGACAATTGTCCGGATTTGGGTAGAAATGATTCCACACATGAGAAGTGGATTTTTTTGTCTTATACCCAGTCATGACAATAGGCGTTTCCTTATCATGGGCAACAACTGTTTCCACTGGTGCCTGATTTACACAAACAACATCCTCTTCATCAACATCCTTATTAGCGTTGGCTACACAAATATCCTCCTCATTCTGGTGCACTTCCACAGAAGCATCCTCAATTTCTATGTCAGCATGTTGATGGACTAGTATCGTCACTGGTGACTGACTGCGTAACAATATTTGTATGAATATTACACTGCGGTATTACTGACCTGCAGCGTCACAATATTTTTATGACTATATTACACTGCAGTATGAATGACATACAGCGTCACAATATTTCTTTGACTATATTACACTGCAGTATGAATGACCTACAGCATCACAATATTTTTATGAATATGTTACACTGTGGTACGGGTGGCAGCGTCACAATTTTTTTATGAATATTACACTGCAGTACAGATGGCAGCATCACAATATTTTTATGAATGTTACACTGCAGTACGGTTGACAGCGTCACAATATTTTTATGAATATTACACTGCGTTACGAATGACTTACAGCGTCACAATAAGTTTATGAATATTACACTGTGGTATGTCCAGCAGCGTCACATTGCTTATATATGGATACACGGGGGGGAGGGGGGGTACAGCATACAGCATCACAGTGCTTGTATAGATACACTGGGGCACAACAAAAACAATTATTTTTAACTTTTTTTTTACTTATAATTTTTTTTAAACTTTGCTCATTTTTTTTTTCTACAGCCCGTGGACGGACAGCTCACCCCTGTATTGAACACTCAGCCCCTGATGAACAGTCCCCCCCTTCCCTGGGCAGAGTACAGCACCCCCCCTACCCCCATTTAAACAAAACCACGGACAGAGCACAGTGACAGCACACCCGTTTTGGACAACAGCGTTGTCAGAGCACAGTGACAGCACATCCCTGCCCTGGATTGGACACACAGCCCCTGATTGAACAGCACACCCTCTGGGCAGAGCACAGCACACCCGTTTAACAGCCTCCTGGACAGAGCTCAGTGAAGGCATTCCCATTTTGACAACAGCATTACCAGAACACTGTGACAGCACACCCCTGGATTGGACACATAGCCCCTGATTGAACAACAGCCCCCTTGGACGGGGCACAGCACAACACAGCCCAGGACTCAGCAAGGAATTGGCGCCAATCACCGCGGGGAGGGACTTATATACAATCCAAAACCTGCGAGAATCCAACAGCGAGAGGGTGATGTTTTACCTCGTTTTGGACTCCGAGTTGGGTTTTCCCGCCTGACTCGGAATCCAAAATGAGGAAAAATGTCATCCTACTCGGATCCCCTATGTTCGGGTGGGTCCGGTTCCCGGAGAACCGGGCCCACTCATCTCTACATTAAATACATTTGAAAGAACATTTTGAAATTTCTAAATTTTCCAGAATCAATCTATCATATTTATCTATCTATCTCTCATATCTATCTATCTATCTCATATTTATCTATCTATCTCTCATATTTATCTATCTATCTATATATCTATCTATCTAACTATCTCATATTTATCTCTCATATATATCTATCTATCTCATATTTATCTCTCTCTCATATCTATCTTTCTATCTATCTATCTATCTATCTATCTCATAATTAGTTATCTCATTCTCTCTATCTTTTCAGCACACTCACTCTTTTTTCTCTTCCTCTCTCTCCCTCTCTTACTCCAGCTCTCTCTTCCCCCTGATACTGTGGTTCATTCCAATTAGGTGTTAATTGCCAGGTGTGAGGTGCTATTTTCTCTTTGAATTTGCATAGCGAATTAATTTTGCAATTCAATTAGAAAATCGTACTGAATCAGTCAGACTGAATTCACATTTCTCTATTCGCACCGCCCGAAGGGTGAGAGATGGAAAAGTAAATCTTAATTTTAAAGTTAAAATGTTGGGACACTGTGCTGAACCCCCTTGGACACCCCCCCTAACGACTAATTAGGCAATTTGGAGTTTCCAATTAGCTTAATTAGTCCAATAATTACATTTAATTTTTTTTAGGGGAGGTGTGCAAAAATAATTTGTCCTTAAATTACCCCAAAAATCAGCTTTTTGGTTAATTTAGGCATCCCAAATTTAATTCCAATATTTTTTAAAATTGAAAAATATATTTTTTTAAGGTGCCTTCCAAGTATCCCACAATCACCTTTTTTCCTACTTTTTTGTGCATTTTTCGTGTAATTCGTTTGAGATTAAACGAAAAAAGTTTGTTTTTTAAAACATGCAAGAAAATTATAGAAAAAACTAACAAACACAAATCAGCAATTTGATACCATTTAAAAAGCTACAGTACCTTTCTAATGCCCACAAACAATGCCCTCTGCGGTCCTGCTAACAAAATTATCCATTTTGGGGGGTACAGGATGGTCTCCCCACTTTTTCATGCCCTTCTCTCAAATCTTATTTGGCAGTCAATTCGCAAACCTTTGCTGTGCAAATAGGCATTTAAAATTGGGTTGGAGAATTCTCAGGAGCATGCATCGATGCGAAGTCTGCGAGTTCAATAAACAAACTCGCTACTCGCAATTTGCACCTAATTGGATTGACCCCTGTATGTCTATATCTCTTACTAGCTTTTGATGTTATTATATAGATTTTCCTTAACACTGATTTTTTTTCTGGTCATCTTTACTAATGCAACTTTTTGGACCTCCTCACTGTTTCTCAATTACAGGGTGTGTTTTTTTCTTTCTGTATGTGGCCTGTGTGTGTCTTTATCCATTCTTCTATATTGTCATACATTTTTGGTTGTGGACAATGGGTGGAGTTCAATACAGCGCAATGCTGAAAAGCCCCGGGAATCAGCTCCCAGAGCCATTCAATTCAGCGCGCTGTTAAGTTGTAGAATGACGGTATTCACGACTTAACATGGGTGCTTAGTCACAAGATCCGGTATTCTCCAAGTAAAGTGCCGGCCGCGATGCTGTTAGCGCCACGCTAAGCTGGCAAACAGCCGTGTCGCCAACACTTTTGTCAGATTTCTCCTCGCATCCCCAGGGAGTGTGAGAAGTCCTTTAGACTGGCCAAATATCGTATGGAATTGAATAGCTTCGGGGGCTCCCTCTCGGGGCTATTTGACATCACTTTGAATTGAATTCCTCCCTATGTAGTTATTGGGTGATTATCAGGAGTGTTTGTGGTTCATCATGAGGCCGTATTTGATGAGTAGGGGAAATAAGTTTTGGAGACTGTAGATGTTATGCCAGAACTTACTGGAAGTGACAACACTGACACAGGCGGGAGGAGTCATAGTTCAGACCAACTGTCATTAAATGCAAACAAATATTATATACTTCACTATTCATGTGATTTTTTTCGTTTTTTTTTTTTTATTAAATTTGCAAAAACTCAAAAAGTCTTTTTAAACATTGTCATTATGGGGTATTGTGTGTAGAATTTTGAGGACAAAATGAATTTATTCCATTTTGGAATAAGGCTGTAACATAACAAAATGTGCACAAAGTGAAGCGTTGTGAATACTTTCCGGATGCACTGTATATATATATATATATATATATATATATATATATATGTTCATAAAAATTTACCTATGAAAACTACCTCATCTACCCCATTTTATTACTTCATTTTACCTATTTTAAATATTTTTCTCTATCGCCGCTGATGGCTTCAAGTGTCTATGGAGGTCATTAACCATCACCATCAGTGGCTTCACTGAAGACTCTATGGGCCAAATGTAATAGGGTGAGAGTTTAGAAAAGTGAGAGTTTCTGAAACTTTTTAAACTTTGCTAATGTAATAGTCCAAAAACAAAGTAACAGAGCGAACTTGCATGTTTTTTTAGATTTAAAAAACACTCACGATTTAAAATCTCATTCAGATGTTTTCCCATTTTGAAGATAAAACTCAACCAATGCTAAACTCTCACCTTTCTAAACTCTCACCCTATTACATTTGGCCCTATAAGCCTGATGTCTGTATAGTAAAGTCACCATAGACTGCGGGGCAATAGATGGTCTGCATGATAAAGCTACTACCCTAGTTCTGGGTCTGTTTATAAAAGCTACATAGGTCTGGCCTCTGCATAGTAAAGCCTCCAGAGATTTGGCTGGTCTGCATTATAACATCAGCAGAGATTTAAAGGATCAGAACTGCAAAAGCATAATTTGGGGGTCATTTATTTAAAAGCCTATAGAGATTTTGGTAACAGAATTGACACTGAATATTTTTTTATTATTAACATTTATAGAGCATGGGCCGCACAGTGATATAGTAGTTAGCATTACTGCCTCACAGCTCTGAAGCCATGAGTTAATTTTTCTACTCTGGTTTCCTCCCACCTCCAAAAGGCATACTGGTAAGCTTACTGCATTCTGACAAAAAATGAACCCATGTCATCCCATATAGGAATCTACTTATTATGTTACTCTAGATATAACAGGAGTCTGTATTCAGATGTAGAGATTTCTATAGAGAGAAATACAAAACCCAGGAAAGCTGGGACTTTGCCATTCCAAAAATATTAATTACATTTCTGATATTTATTTTCTCAGATCTATGCTAGACACATTTTGCTAAAGGCCTGAAGCACATTATTTGGCTGATGTGTCTGTCATTTGTATAAACTCAAGAAAAAAGCTCCACTTACATTGATTACATCAGTACTTTGAACATGATTTGTGATAGAAGACAGAGCAGTCATTGAAGGCAAAATATACAATTTATCTCAAACCTCCAACTCATTTTACTTTGCTGACTGCAAATCTTTAATATTTTTCATAAAATACACATAAACAAATCCAAGACAAAGTCATCAATTTGGAATAACTTTATTCTTTATTTAAAATACATATGAAACAGATTAAATTTATACTTAAATATTTCATTTTTTTTGTTTTTGTTTTTTTTTAGAAAAAATTATCACAAACTGTACACTCCATGACAAATATTTTGAGGTTTTGCTGTTACAGTACCCATCTGTAATGACAAACATTTTGCACACTTTTTTTCAGAGCAGACAATTTTTAAAATACTGAAATGCGGTACATCTTTAGGCCAGTGCAAATAAATAAAATAAAAACGTAGACCATAGGTTATACAATAAATATATATTTACATATATTCTCTGTAGCTCAAAGTTCACAAACATTTGTGCCAGCGCATACAAAAAGCCAGATACACAAATTTTCAAAAAGTTATGTTTTTTTCTTAAATAGTACAGAAGCTGGAGATATTGACTTCAACAATAGCCAAGTATCAAATCACGAACCCCATTAAAAATTCACATTATTCTGGACACAAGGAAAAGTATACAAAACGCTCAAGTATTTTGTTATGTCAGAAAGCAACATTTAGCACAGATAATTGACATCCTGCTGTTCCTTCACATGCTCTCCTGACTGATGTCTTGTCAAGATAAACTAAGATAATTATTTTTCTTAAACTGTAAAGTCCTTACTAATTCCTTACCAGAAATTTGGCAGTACATTTTCTCTAAAGTGCAGCAGTGTAACCTGGCAAAGTCTATTTTACTTAGGAAAAAGCATACATTTTTCAAGACTATGACTAAAAGTAGAAATTTTACATTTCAGTAATAGATATTTCAGGCTGAAATGAAAAACATATTGAAATTTTCATTGGAACAAATTTTAATTAATTTGCATAATTTCATGTGCATAAATATTTTCTGCAAAATGTAAATTTTTTTGGAATTGCATATTTTTACACTATGCTTCACAATATGTGTACAACCATAAAAAATATGGACTATAAAAGAAAAAAATATATAGTACAAAAACAATGCTGGTCTGAAATTGCCTACAGTATCACACATTTTTTTACTTATTACTGTACATGATGTTCAGAGTTTGTAATAGTAGGTTTTAGTATTTTCTATAAATCCGCTTAGTCAATTCAAATTGCATTTTCATATATGATAATAAACTTTAATATGGAAAATATTTGAAAATGTGACTAGCACTGCAGAAGAATAGAAACCTCAGCAAATAAAAAAAAAACAACAAATAAAAAACCTACCATTTTTCTATTACCTCTTCTCCCTACCTTGCTAGCTAATTTGTAATGTATTATTCACTTGGTCTATGGAAAACACTAAATAAATAATCAATGATAACATAAAACATTTTATATATATATATATAAATATATATATATATAGCTGCAGAATGGCAGGACTTGGAGACTTCAAAGGTAGGTTAAAAGAATGGTTTTATTGATCCAATAAAAATAAAATATGTAATGGCTGTGGAAGATGATTAATTTTAAAGTAAAGGTTCCATAAGGCATCAATACATATAGTTTGTTACATAATAATTAATATTGTAACTGTTGTCAACAAACACAAAACTGTTCCTCAATAAGTTATTCATAATACTTGTGCATCTGCTGTCAAATTGGCCAGATTACATGGCTGCACATTCGTCAGCATCCAAGTTCCTGCTTTTTCTTTTAGAACATACTGCTTCAAATATAGAAATCACCATTTAATTATCTATATTAAAAAATATATACAACTTTCGACAGCACAACAACCACTTAAGGGATAAAAGAAAATAATACCAATACTACACCGTGGAGGAAAAGGCAATACCATACAAAGTAATATAATATCTTAGATTCAGAAATATTTCAATGTTGAACAATATTAAATACATTTTGCTGGATAATGAATTGAGAAATGAAAAGTTTTACAGTTGTAATTTGATGGTCAGCAGAGCTACATTAAGTGGCACCCCTGAAAGGGAAATTGAGGCACTGTTGAAGTATACCCATAACTCCCAACATAAAAAAAAAATGGCACAAAATCAGCCCCTCCCATGACCCCCCTAAACCACACACCAATTTACCGTAACTATACTAAGATTTGCCCAAATTCTCATGCAGCCACACCCACTTTCTCATAAGACATTCTAAGTTGAAAAATTGGGACAGTCTCACCAAACTTTAGACTATCATAAAGTATGGAATACCTTTTGCCTCCCCACAGGGCCCATAGAATGAAGCCTATCTATTCACTAGGAACTATTGATATCATTGAGGCATGAGGTATAAAGGATCCACTGCCTCAACTGTGTTTAGGGGGGTAGGCACTTTGTGAGGAATATGAACCCTCCCCCTTAAAAGCTGTCCCAGGCTACCAAGGAAAGTATATATTATTTTAAATACGTTTAAATGCTGCGTCTTCTCTTACAGGTTCATGTATGCGCTTACAAAAATAGACCCGCCATCATGGATTCTCTCATTCAATAACGGTAAAAAAAAAAAATACCAGTGCGTCATTGTAGACATTTTGGGCCAAATGTAATAGGGTGAGAGTTTAGAAAAGTGAGAGTTTCTGACACTTTTTAAACTTTGCCAATGTAATAGAGTCCAAAAACAAAGTAACAGAGCGAACTTGCATGTTTTTTTAGACTTAAAAAACTCTCACGATTTAAAATCTCATTGAGATGTTTTCCCAATTTGAAGATAAAACTCAACCAAAATGAGAGTTTACTGCTAATCTCTCACATTTTCTAAACTCTCACCCTATTAAATTTGGCCCTTTGTCTCAGAAATTAGATATTTTTGCAATAACATTATATATATCTCATTGCCGTCCCAGCCCTTCCTTATTTTTTTTTTAATTTGTAGTCATCTGCAAAGAGGAAGGAGACAGACTAAGTAGCTATCCTACCAGATGGGGGAAAAAAATTGCGTTTGCCTCTGAACTTTGAAGAAAGGAACCGATTACTAAATTTCAGTTTATTTTTCCTGTTAACTGATGGTCATTTAGGCAAATCATTTTTTTAATGATTCATTTTGAGAGCACCATTTTGATCTTATGTGGTCGTGAAAAAACATCACAATTACGCCTCACGTATTACGGTGTGAGGACAAAGCACTGTGGGGGGAATATGTAAGACTGGGAAACCGGAGATCGTTCACTAAGGCATGAATATTAGTTCAGCCCTCATTGTGGGGTAAATGTATCAAGCTCTGAAGAGCGATAAAGTGGAGAGGGATAAAGTACCAACCAATCAGCTCCTGTCATTTATCTAGCATAGTCTTTAAAAAGGGCTACAACTCCATTTTATCTCTTTCCAAGGCTTGGTACATCTCCCCTTATAGCTGCTTCCACTATGTCTACACAGCAGATACAAGTTAATGCTAGATCATTTGTGTAGTATTGAGATAACAGATGGTTTTGATACATGATCCTGTAAGACTTTGCAAAAGACGGTGCAACAATTCGAAAAAAGTTGGAAGTTGTAGACAACATTCGGAAAACTGGCCACCCATTCAATCCTGTGCTTTGGTCTGATAAATCTTTGCCCAAAATTATTTAAGCCCCCCACTGCAGAAATCGTACCCCCGCCCCCCAAGCAACAAGCCAACCCCAATCACATGTACGTGGCAGTAGCCAGTTTCTCTGTAGAATATGAAGGTACAGATGTGTCGCCATACACTGTTGCTCAAGTCACGGCCAATAGCCCGTCTCGGCGTGCCAGTTCCTGGGTAACTTGGCCGCGCCAAGTGTCCTTCTTGCTTAAAATGTGCGTCTTATGCACATAAGTAAAACTGCGAGCGACAAAACTACTTTGCCTGATTACAATCTGTGTACGAAGTGCTACGCTGCAGCGGCCTCGGCTTTTTCTTACCCCGAGTTCCGTTGTGCTTCAACTGTGACTTTGTACTAGAGACGAGCAGGTTCGGATTAGTTTGGATTTTCCTGCCAAGTTCGGATTTTTTCCGCCAAAAATCGGGTCTCAGAAAGAGGCAAAACGTCATCTTTCATGGACAAACATCATCATTCCTGAACTTTTGCCCAGGAATTATGATGTTTGTCCATGAAAGATGACGTTTTACCTCTTTCTGAGACCCGATTTTTGGCGGGAAAAATCGTAACTAATCCGAACCCCCTCATCTCTACTTTGTACGCGTTTAAAACTAATTCCAGTGCAGTTAAAGTCGCAGGAAAGCGCCTATAGTCCACTGTCAGTGGTGTTTCGCTACGTCTGCGAATAAGACGCAAAATTTAAAGAAAAGCATGGTACACGACTCAGACGCATCTGGTGTCTTAACGCCTTATGGTGTACAGACACTAGGGGGTTTATTTAAGTGTGGGTTTCCAGAAGTGGAGATGTTGCCCACGGCAACCAGTTTATACTTATCATTTATCTAGCAAATTCTAGAAGATAACAGCTAGAATCTGATTGGTTGCTAAGGGCAACAACTCCACTTCTAAAAACCCGCACTTTAGTAAATATACCTCTAGGTGTATGAAGGCACATCTGTACTATGGCATCCTCACGCCGAATATGAAAATATCTGTTAATCACACCCCTAATAAAAGTGTATGGGACCCCCTCACCCCGCAGCAAGATGTTCTGAGAAAGTTATGTCACATAAGCTCACAGACATACCTATAACAGCAGACAATACGGATAACGCTATATAAATCTAGTAATCTACATACATATATACAGGTGTATCTGAACCTCATCACTACATGGCCGCAAGATATTTTACCCTATATTTAAAATAAGACACAAGGGGTCTTGAGAGAAAGGGGTAAAAAAAGAGGTACTTTAGGCCACCAGTGGGTGCTTGGACTTGTAGTTCCACCCCAGCGGGAGAGCCACATGTTACCTAAGTTCTGTCTGTATTGGAAAGAGCATATTTGATACATATACTGTATTTAAAAAAAAAAAAAAGCTAGAAAAACAAATTCCATCCATTTTCATGATATGTTGATTTGCTGATGCTGCGCAAATTTTTATTTAATTTGTTGTTCGCTTATTAAACTGTAAACTATCAAACAATTTTAATAACAATCCAGACACATAATGATGACACATATAATGGAAAATACATCTTGTGAATGTGAATACATAGTTGTGAGATTGGTCCCTAAAACATCAACGTCAACTTGTAGAATATTCTTGGCATGTCGACTTATTAGTTTTTATATTTAATTATTGCATTTTCACTTGCTTGGAAATAAAACATCCCAAAATACCAACTGGTACATTTAATGCTTGGTTATTGTATGGAGGATTGCTCAATTATTATGTAACTGTGACTATTCCGTCAGTAGTTATTACACCCAGGGGTGTATCTATATAAGGTGCAGGGTGTCTGGTGAACACGGGTACCTGGGTCCAAGGGGGGCCACACTGCACCCATTTATTCAATACTTACCTCTCCGGAGTCCCGTGGCGGCGGTAGCAGCGCTGTACAGATCACCAGCAAAATGGCGTGGTGGCCATTTCCCCGGCATTTCGCGCTTACGTAGTAGGGAAATGCCAGGAAAACGCCATTTCCCTGGTGATCTGCGCAGTGCAGGAGACTCTGGCACAGCACTAGAGTATAACAGTGCCCGGATTCTACTGCGCTGCTGGCCGCTGAGTAGAGAGGAGGAGGCCCCGGATGCACACGGGCGCCTTCCTCTCTTAATATGCCCCTGATTACACCCCATGTGTAGAACCTAGGTTTAACTCTCAATACATCGGAAGTGCATTCAGACATTTTGCATGGTACTGGAGGGAAAGACGTAAGTAGTCCACACACGGGGAGCACCCCTTGTCCAAGATCTACGTCTGTGATCAATATTGCGGCCAGTGTCACCCTCTGTTACTAACGTTACATCATATTTTAGCCTATCTGCTCTGAGCTTTATGTTACAATTACGATGTTCTATTTTATATTCTAAAAAAGATTTTTTTTTCCCTTAAAGCGCAAAGGTCCTGATTCAGGGATGTACGCAACAGCTGTGCGGTTATATGCTAATACCGCATTAATTAGACGCCTCCTTCCGGCTTCTGTGATCCGATGCTGCACTCCCTGGACGCACCCATCTGATCACTTCCGTGAACATTGGCTGTCTATGTAGCCCTCAGATTTCTCAGAATGGAGGTGAAATTCACGCTCCCGGAGCCAGCGAATCTGCATTGAAAAACGCAGACGTCCAGATAACACACGCCTCCATTTTCTGGGATGCTGGCCGTCGCCGCCTTTTCCTTGCCACCAAATGGCACTGTGACCTGTGCATGTACCGATCGAAAGTAAACCATTAAGTTTGCGTATAACTCTGTATCAAGCCCATAGACCACAATCTTATCACCTGGATATTATAAAGCTGGTTTATAAATGCTGCCTGCGCGATTAGAGCTTCAATAACTACATATTAATCTTTACAATATTATACTGTCAGGGAGATGGACAATACAACAAACACTTACTCAGATATTGGTTAGCTCAATGCAATTCTGGGTATTTCCCAGCATGCCTTGGGGCCATGTACATACACGCAGCTTTCCCGCAGTAGCAGCTGGTAGTGCAGTGCAGTGGCCTTTGGTGCAGCAGACCTCTGTGACTTTGAATGGGAGATAATAGTTGTTTTACATTTGGCAAGTACTGATCAAGATACAGGCGCTCATTGTGTGAGCGTTACAAATGCAATAACCTGATAATGTGCAAGGAGGGAAGCCTGAGATGCAAGGGCCACAGCACTTTAATATCTGTGCTTGATAAGGATCTAAAGTGTGAAAACTCCAGCAAATAAGTAGCAACAATTATCTTTACAGTAGTTCAAATACACAGAGATGGGCAACGCTGCTGCGATGTCTCATGTTTTATAGTCTGCATTCACGCGTATAACAAATGCCAAACGTGTAACGTTCCTCTGACTTTCCGTGTGTGATAGAGTACTTTCTCCCCCTCCATTACAAAAAGCAAAAGGCGCATCAAGGCGCATAAAACGTCTTTGCGACAATCGTTCATAGAGTGCAAATATTGGGGGAAAAAAGCTCAAATTGCTTACTGTAGGCTTTCTGACTGCACTTGCCATGGCTCTGTGTCCACATACGGCACAATGTTACGTCATTTCTACTACTCCAGAAACTATGCGGGCAATTGAAATCCCAGTGATGCTGGAATGGCATGGCGACGCTCATAATGACTGCACATCGTGACCTCAACATCGCTCATTTTACCTCGCACCACCATAGTGGTATATGCATATCTCCAAATATTCTATTTACTTGTTTTATGAATTGTGTATAAATCAAATGATGGTGGGTGGGTTTTCATGAGTAAAACTAGACACCTTTCACAGTACAAAGCAATCACTTACACATAAACAACACATACTAAAAGGTATCAAATAAAGATTGTGCTTCTTTAGTCAACATAATTCCCTTACAGCGACAATGGCCATTTCCAAGCCTCAATTGGTATTTTTTATTTTTTTAAGTAATACTTGTATTGGTAAATCTATCCATACTACATGGAATTGATTTCTAACAGTCTTGATATATTGCTGCTACAGTGTATTGTGATGTGCAAAACAAACACGATACGAGCTCTGCATGAAATTACATTCAAATAAAGTGTCACTGGCAGGAATCAAGTGAGAACAAGAGGAAATCAATTGCTACATCTCCCGGTAAACACTTCAGGTTTCAATAACATTTTATTTAAAAAAAAAAAAAAATTATAATAATATTAATGATAATAATAATAATAATAATAATAATAATAATAATAATAATAATAATAATAATAAAATCCCACAAATGGTTATTTATATATTTTTCCATTGCTGGATAAAATTTATTTACAAAAAAATTATTTCAATTATTTTAATTATTATTAATAATAATAATAATAAACTTCTGAACATGTGGAAATGGTGAAGGGCCAAACAAAGGTGAATGTTCTTAATTTATTTGTTTTAATTTTCTTATCAAGCACAAGTGTTGGGAATTTGCGTGCGATAATGTTATCAGGTCGGCTTCCCGGCAGTGACTGCACGAATAAAAAATGCCTTAAAAAGGGATTAATAAATAGCAGGGTTGCAATGCCACAAATAGGCTGTAACAAAGTAATCACAATTGGCCATGGGATTTGGCAGGCAAACTTTGCCCTGTAGCCATGAGGTCCATACTGCTTAGAGGCCGCAAGGGGCCTATGCAATGAGCCCCTTTTCTGGCTTTCGTTTCCTCTGGAGGGGATTGGCTGGGTCCCACTCCATAAATTTGCTATGTGGCTCAATTTGCTGTAACATCTATTTTCCATCTATTTACTGATCTCATCAGTGAATTAGGGCAGGGTGTGAAATCTGACAAAAATATGGCAGTGTGAAATGGCCACATTTTTTATAATTTCCTGAGTCAAAAGAGCTATCCTGCTTTTCGAAAAAAGGCAAAAACATACTGTTCAACCTCTTTAGTCATATATATACTATATATATATATATATATATATATATATATAAACAGACAGGGTAGATGCGGCACTCAGGGGTTTCAATAAATCACAGAATACCAATTTTTCCTGGGGTCAACGTTTCAATGACTGTGCATTTTCATCAATAGAGTGTTTTAATTCCAATGTGGAATGTTTCATCTATTCCTGTATCACACATTGAACAGTAAGCAATAGCCTCTCCCGGGGATAATTTTTTTCTGTGGCCTGTCTATAGAAATAAGTCGCTAATGCACAGCAACGGCTCCACTCTCTGTATACTCGTGTGTTGTGGTGCACCAGGAGGCTGACTGTGCAGGAACTGAGTGGTCTGTGTCATGGCAACAGACAGTCCCCATACTAATTGGCTCTTTCAATAACATTGTAATAGGCGACAGGTCTAATGTACTCCCTTGAAAGTGCCAGTAAATCCGGAGGCCATCGTCTGCTAAGAATAGCACCTGAAGCACCTCAGAGACGCAGCACAATTTTTATTTATTTTTTCATTTCAATGCACCAGGTTGGAAACACTGAAATCGTTCCTCTAAAGGAGACGACGTCGTACATCGGAAAGTAATCAGTACTTTTATCACACAAGCAACGCTAAGTATTAAGGCACCGCGTGCACAAGATTACATTTCAGTCAGTGAAAGTCTGTGTCATTTAATCAGTTTCTAATGATTAATTGGGATAAATGTGTTTTTTTTATCCAACTTATTTAACAGCGGATTTAATAGATGTATTTGATTTTGGAAGCGCTGTTTAGATCTAGAATGGGCACATCAGTGTTGGGAAAATTGTGCAAGACATCCTTTAAATGCGTATATGTTTTATTATTAGTGTTTTTGATTGCAGTCCGCTCCTGTAATCTATGGGACGGGCTAACAGTGCGGTATACAACTAAAATGTCAACATTCAAAATGCCGACACCAGAATGTCAAAATGTTCTGAACGTTGACCATTTATATGTTGACAGTCAAAATGTTGACAGTACAGTTTAGAATTAAAAAAATAGTATGTTGACATTCAACATCCGGAACACGCTGCCATTTTGGTGTCGACATTCTGCCTGTTGACATGCCATACCACACCCAACAGCGCACGCATGGAGTTCCTCTGTGTAATACATTAAATGTAAACAATGATTGACCTGACTAAATGTTTAGGTTTGGCACTAGTTCCACAATGCTACATAAAAGTTTCTCCAAATGAGTCAGTGACTAATCCACCTGTGCTTCTGGCGGAGATATATGTCATTAAAGGAGCTCGGTAGGTTACACTCAGGGCCGCATCTCCCATGAGGCGAGTTGCGATAAAATCCCAGGGGACATAGAGACGAGATTCGCACCTCACCTCCTGCCATCACACATGTCCCCTTCACCCCACACCCAGCAGGGTATTTTAAGTCTATTGCACTCCCATTGGGTCAGCTACATGCACATATTTGCATCAATTTGATGCTCGGATGGATATGGAATGTCGCACCCACAGAACACACATGACAGGAGTAGCATAGTTGTACGTGCTATCTGAGACATTCACAAGTCCTGTGCAACAAAAGAAACCATCATCATACAACAATAGGACACAAGAACGAACACTGTAATTTAGAGTGCGTAGAACCATGTATGGTTTAATTAAAATTTCTCTACGCATTTCACCGCATGTCATTCTGCTACATCTCACTGCACAACAAAACTCACAAATGTAACACTAAGCTATGTTCAATCCCAATATTCTCTGTTCTTACATACCATTTGTTATATCATTTACTTAATATGGGATGCTACACAATCTCCCTTTTCAGTGAATATCCCCCAAATCATAATAAGATAATCTACTGCCTTCTGTTAGGAAAATAAACACAGAACACAACTAATTCTAACTTATCTACTTGTGAACTGGAGAGTTCAGCAAACAGACTATTTTTGACCTTGTTGGAATGATGTTGCTCATACTACCTACACTCCTGGAATGTCTGGGAGACTCACAAATTTAATGGCGTTCTCCTAGACTCCCGGGACAGCAGGCCACTCTCACAGATCTCGCCCTCTTCCCTACATTAACCATTAGTTTATTAAATATTAAAAAAATAAAATAAAATTAATTAACTAATTAATAAAATAACTTAGCAAAATGAATGAGTCTACCTGACATATGATAAGAAAGTAGCCACAATTGATGTCTTGTTGCTAGTACTTTGCTTTTCATTTGACCAGGACAGATAGCAGAACTAACATTCCATATTTGTAAAATTGAGCCAATAAAAGGGGAAAAAACATATATTTTTTTAATCATCTCCTGTGCTTTAAAAATCTTCACTCTATGCTCTTGGCAGACTTAATCAGCCAGATAAATGAAAATGATAAAACACAGACGTAATCCAGATTACCATTAGGAATTTTCTGTCAGCGGCCACATAAAAAAAAAAAAGACGTAAAACAATGAAAAACAAATCTAAATAACATGGTTGTAAATAACCTACAGTTAAAACACCAAAATAACGAAAAACTATAAAACTAAAAAAGTTTTTTAAAAAGGAAGAGCTACTAGAATTATTGAAAATGTTATATGTAAAAAAAATTAGGAATCAATTCGTTCTAACTATTTTTTCTAAATAATGCTGAGATAGGGAAGCATTTTTTCCATGCACAGGAGACTTCCTGTTTTAAAGTCTATTCAAGAACACAGTAATTACCTAAACAGGCAAAATATAGCACTAGATAGATAAATTAAAAAAAATGAAAAGAGAAAACCAAACAATAAAAATGTCCTGGTTTTTCAGAATTTTTACGTACAGTAGCTGTATTTCTTTCATTCCAGATCAACTATAATTTAGGGGTAGATTTTCTAAAACTTCTAAAAAGGAGACGGTGCCCATCACCAGCCACTCAGATTCTTGCTATCATTTATCTAGCATAGGAAATGTGGACATGTTGACCATATTAACCAATCAGCTTCTAGCTATCATTTACATAGTACATTATGATAGCTATAATCTGATTGGTTGCTATGGGCAACACATCTAGCCTTCCTTTTAATACGTTTTATTAAATGTACCCCTTAAATGCCTAATGTTCCATAAAATCTACACAGAAGGTCTTATTTTCTAACACTGCAGGGTATATTTACTAAAGCTTCTAAAACAAACAAGTGGTGATGTTGCCCATAGCAACCAATCACGTTCTGTGTATAATTTGATAGAATGCAATAGAGAAATGATAGCTAGAATCTGTTTGGTTGCTATGGGCAAGATCACCACTTGTCTGATTTAAAAGCTTTAGTAAATCTACCCCTGCGTGTAGGTCCAAATATATCCATTATGCCACAGCAATTGATAAGCAATTAGCTTCTATATTTCAAATGTAATGTAGCCAATGAAAGCCAGCGTTGGTTGCTGTGGCAGGGGGCATTTTAAGAAAGTTGGACAGGCCAGTTTTTGGCGTGGGCCCTCTACGCTCCAGAAATATGGCACCCACATACTGTAGAAGATAGCAAAGATCGCTCACTTGTCAGCACCATATTTTTGAAGCTCTCTGTGAAGGGCTTCAGAAATATGGCTTCGGCAGCCATCCAGTGGGACCTGGCCTGGGCGTAGGGTAGGGGGGCGTGGGGGCACCCTGCACTCGCTATAGATTCACCCCTGTGCCGTGCTTCATTGCACTTTTAGCACCTGAATGTATCATTGACGTAATGTTGGTAAACAAACTGGATTTACTTAATATCCATCTTTGGGTTGCAACAAATCTGAAGACATTATTTTCTTCACTTGCAAATACACAATTTATCTTCATAGAAAATTAGCTCTAGTTCTATAATAAGCAGAACACCATAGTCTAGGGGGACAGCGGAAATGAACACGCTAGATAAACATTTCCCATGAGCCTAGCCCTTATATTTTTTTATGGAATTTTACAAAAATATGTAAATTGCAATATAAATAATTAAATGTTTTGCTTTTGTATGCTCTGTATATATATATATTTTAGGCATATTAAATCTGCATAAGAATTTATAGCAACTTTTATTCAAGGCTGAACTCTCATTCGGTGCTGTCTTACTGCTGGTTTGATGTTAAGCCCCATGAGATTTGGGAGGAGTTGCAAAGTTGGGCGTCGCCTGGCGAGTGCTCTACACTATTCGCAGGTGTCCTCTGGTTTGGTGCTAATCTACGTGGGTACTTATAAAACTACATAGAAATATTACTCCTGAGTGCATTTGTGTTACATATCACACATTTTGATATATATATTTTTTTTTTGGTCGACCCACCACAAAAAAAAAAAAGCAAATGTACCCTCGCAATTCTTGTGCCGGCGTCAGGCCCAATTTCTATCTTCTGCTTGTGCCGCTAGGACCGCTAGCACCTCCTTTCAGAGAGGATAAGTGTTGTCACATTGCACAATGAACTCGTTTCTGGATGTTTGCTGTACATACTAACTCCTTTGCACGCACAGACGTGTGATAGGCAAGGCTTTGCCATGTTGACAGGTGACAAGGTGATTAAGATCCCAGGAGGTCTAGTCTAAGGTGTCAGAGGAGGCTTTGGAGAGGAACAGGATCCTTGACTATCAAAACTGGTGGCCCGACCTGGCTGCTAACAGCAAAAATAAAAAAAATAAAAAATTCAATCAACTTTATTAGTATATCATGATTACATTTCTAAGACATAATATGAGCAAATTATTCAGCTGCACAAGTTAAGAAAACAAAGCCACATTCAAGTAGACTTTATAACTGATTGTAGCTTTTAAAAAAGTTGGTGAAATAACTTTTCCCCCCCCCACTGTTTTAGCATTCTCATACCGGCACTCTGGGCTGCAGGTGATAGTTAGGTGCTCTGGTTGCCTACATGTTGCGGTAGCCATACACAGCCGATATCAGCCAACTAGCCAATAGTGCAGCACATATGAACCAAAAACAGAAGCCGTGATAATGAGCCTCTTCAGTTCAAGAGGGTCAATCATAGGACATTATGGAAAATGGCGTCAGAGGATGAATGCTGGTAGCCCCATGCAGTCGTCCGAATGCACCAACAGGCTGCAACTGAGGGTCTGATTCAGAGATTTACGGAAATCCGACGTTCACGCAGGTCAGGTCCTGCGATGTCGCTCGCAGTAACCCAAAACCCGCAGAGTGATTGACATGCTGCTGGCGTTGGGGGCAGCGCGCCATACAAAAGTGTCGGCCACGTATTCTGGGCCGATACCAGGGTCTGCAACATGTGAGGCATATTTCCTGGCCCTGGCAGGGGAGGTCAGGGGGCTATTCTGAGTAAGTTGGAGGCGTGTATTTCCACAAGACTCCTCCTGCTGCATCAGCATATATTAGCATATGGTGCTGGGTCCAAAAGTGCAGCAGCGTACAACCCCGAATCAGTTCATATGAACATAACTTTTCATTTTTCTTTAAGAATATTAAAATACTCCTTCAAAGTTGACCGATCAACTACGCATAGTGGAGACATCCATTTTGTCGGCTTGACCAATACATAGCCAATATATGTAGTAGGAAATAGTTCCTAGTGAATTGATAGGACGAAGATTGGTTCAGTCGACAAAATGGATGCCCCCCAACCGCTGTGGCTGATGTCTAGTGGAACGCTGCATATGAATCTGCAAGGTCTGTACTTGCATACATTTGGTTCCAGAGCATGCGCACTGCCAAAATGACTAGAATACGCTCCGCAAATGGGTGTTTGCGCCACACTGCTTCGGCTCCACTAAAAAAAACAAAAAACAAAAACTAAAAACGTGTTAGGGGAATCTGGGGCTTTCAGTGTCCACTGGTCCATGGGAGGGGTTCCTAAGTTGTGTAATGGATGATTCAGCGCTGGGCCTGATTTAGAGATGGTCGGTAATGCAGCCGCGCTCACAGCCGCCATTCGCAATGGCGGCTGCGGGAATAAGCAAATGCTAATGTTAGCCTTCCCTTTGTGCGGGATGAAGCGATGGAGTGTAGAAGCGGTGAGACGACCGCTTTCAGGCTGCGTGGTCTGTGCCTATGCGATCGTCATTGGCGGTAGCCTAGAATCGACTCTCCTCTAATCCAACTGAACTTGGAATCTGAAGCATTGGATTTGCGATTGGGAAGGGGGCAGTGTTCCCAGATACGCCAGTGACACACCCTTAATGCCCATGAAACGGCCTGTTTTTGTGATCACTTTAAATCACCCTGATACGCTCATGAATATTAAACCCCCTTCTCAAGTGTTCGCGATTCCGTAAGCAATTTTGGATGGTATTGTACACACTGGTTTGCGCATGCACAGTAACAAACTGCCGCTCAGCTGCGTAAATATCGGCGCTGCATCTAACTGAATCATGTCTGTAGCCTCCAGGACCACTTTCATATCACATACCTGATGGCCGTATTTCAACTAATATTATACTGAGCACAAAAACAGCACTTACCTCTACTAGAGCATGCCAATGAGTAATTGGTTTCCTCGGATAAGCCAACATCTCGTTCCAGTGGTCTCTTCCGAGTCCCTCAGCATCTACTCCGGTCCGACATACTCCGATGACCTCATTGTGTCCCACCCTGTGAAGTAAAGTGTGGTGAGATATGCTTCAACGCAAGTGTCGGGTTTATGTCCGACGTCCTACACCAAGGAGCCTCCTGAAAATTATACCCAATCGGGATGAATTATTATACCCAGTCGGGATGAATTAAAAAAAGAGGAAAAGGATAAGAATGATCAGGCTACTGAAAATAAGAGCGAAATGTATTTCGGTTTAAAGGGATGGAGAAGCTTACCTATCATAATCCATCACGGCTATGGAGAGGCTGACCTGGTCCATGTTCTCTGGTGGGATATCAAAGATGATGGCCTCATTGTAGACTGGATTCAAAGTGTTCTTCTTCGTGGTGGTCTTCCGTTTCTTCAACCTCCGGCCCTCGCACATTAGTGAAACTTTCACATAGGGATCTAGAATGGAGAGAAGGTCAAAAATGTCTTGCTTAGCGGGGAAACAGGAAGAGCCTTCTCCTAATTAAAGTACCACTGCTTCAAAAGAAGTATTAAAATAAGAATTGATCCCATACTTAGAATGCTGTAGGGAGGGTCAAATTCCAATTTGACTTTGTTTTATTTACAATGGAGAGATGTTTATTGGTACCAGAATATACTTATAATATAATTAATCCAGGAATTTGCAATTTCATATAATAGAGCATGAGGCTACCATACATGGTTCAAGAGAAGATGAGAGACGGTAGAAGATGGGTAGAGCTCCAATAGGATTTCTTCGAAGTTTTATAGGGTTTGCAGAAAATGCTGATAAAACGTGACGATTTTCCGATCATTCAGAATTCATGATGATTTATGTCACCACAAAATCGTGTAGCGTGCAACCGGTTATTCACGATAATCTGACCCTATGTCACCATCCTTGCGGGTGGATCCTAAAAAATTGGCAGATTTTTATTTGAAAAAATTGCTTAGTGGGTAGCGCTGATTTTGGGAGCTTCCACCAGGTAAAAAACCACCACGCTTATCGGAAACGCAAGGAAAATAGCTGTGGTACGTAGCCGGCATTTAGAAACAAAAGTAAATGATTTCAATTGGACCTGAGGCCAATGGCCAGTTACTAAGGAGTACATTTACTAATCTGAGAGTTTTTAGAAGTGAGTTTTAGAAGAGATGTTGCCCATAGCAACCAATCAGATTCTAGCTATTATCTTATAGAAGGTGCTAATTAACTGTTAAGTAGAATGGTTGCTATTGGCAACATCTTTTCTAAAACTCACTTCTAAAAACTCTCACTTTTGTAAATGTACCCCTAAGAAACTGTGTAATTGATTTTAATGACCTAGAATAGGCCTGGCCAACCTGTGGCTCTCCAGCTGTTTGTGAAACTACAAGTCCCAGCATGCCCTGCTACAGTTTTGCTATTAGGGAATGCTAAAACTGTTGCAAGGCATGCTGGGACTTGTAGTTTCACAACAGCAGGAGAGCCACAGGTTGGCCAGGCTTGACCTAGAATAAGCCTGGTCAACCTGTGGCTTTCCAGCTGTTGAAAACTACAAGTCCCAGCATACCATCCCATTAATCAGCTGGTAAAGCATACCTCCCAACTGTCCCGCATTCAGCGGGACAGTCCCGTTGTTTGGGGACTGTCCCACTGTCCCTCCTGCGAGCCGTAGTGCCGAGCGGCTGGGGAAAGTTGGGGGAACCGTACACCGCTGCTCTGCATAGCATGCGCACAGCATCTATTCACTGCATGGGGGGGAAGCCCAGCTCGGAGATGCTGGGCACATCCCTCATTGCTGCTGGCGAGCCCCCGGTTGGCTAGGCCTGACCTAGAAGATAACGATAAAACTATTTGGGAAGAGAGTAGCAGGGCCCTGATACTGAACAGCACGTTATGCAAACGCATCTCTTGCTGTGAACGGAGTGCAAATTAATTGCAAATTGAAGGCTAATGTCACTTTACGCAAGTCCTAATGCGTACGCACCGCCCCACTCTCCCGTATTTGAGAGCAGCTGTCATCATTATCATTGGCGTTGACGCCAACCACATGCTAGATGCAGGAGATCTGTCTGTGTCCGGCATCCAGAATGCATTCGCACTAACGCAGAATAGTGAGTAACTATGGCTACACGCCCAGTACTCACACCCACAAATCACCCATTTAGTGGCCGCAGAGAAACAGCTGTGAGGGGTGCAGCTCTGAATCGCGCGTACGTTCGCCCATTGGTCTTGCATAATATTTAGACTCAGGCATTAATATGGGTTGTAAATGAAGAGTTATGGGAGACTCACTTGAAAGTAGCCCACATAGAAACATATGATTTTAACATGAAATAGTCCAGCCCCCTCTACTATACACTCCGCACTGTCCTAAGTGAGCTCATTGTTGGAAATGCGTGCGCAACTTGTTGGTTTAGCAGAGTATATAATTAATACAGGCCACTAGTCCAGTGAAACTTAACCAGGCTGTGTGGTTTATTGAATAGGACCCTTACTCACTGTAACACTGGATATCCAGAGCATGAAGCAGATGGTGTAGCGGGGCAGGGTTAGGCAGCTCACCGACCAGTGACTGTCTCAGGTATTGTGGTAGCGGTGCAGGCGCTGGAACAGCGTTCATATGCAGGGCAACCGTCCTCCACTGTATCGCTCATACACCGTGAATAAGATGGTACTGTGCATGCGCAGTTATAGTAGCGGTGGACCATCTTAGTAAGGGAAGTGAAGTATCCCTTAAGAAGCCATTTTGTAGCGCACACTCCACTTCTAACAGTCTTGTTCAGGAAATTGAATGCTTTGCCTGAGACTGATCTTCTTCCATTCAGAGATTCAGGGGCGAAGCGCGTCTTACATTAATAAGATGAATTGCTAAGGCTTCACCATTGTTGTCCTGGTGCTAGATGAGAGCCGGGGGCAGGAAGTGGCCACCACTCTTCCTCTAACGTTATTGAATTTCTCAAGGTCACGTGAACTTTGTGAAGTTCCTGGGGAATAGCATACAGAGGCGCACGCTGAGTCCTTCTGTGAGAAAGGGAAAGCTTTTATTGTTCTTCAGGCTCTAGATTCAAATATAATGGAATATATAAAGGAACCTTTGGATGGGCTTGCAATTATGAGGTAAAACTTTATTAGTCTTGACATAATAGGGGTCCTGACACAGAACAGGGGAGGAGGTCATGGTACATTGTATTATTAATCAGCTTTGCACGTTGTGCTTCCCCTTGCTGGGTGTATGGCTCAGAATCAGTATGATTTACCGCCGGCCGGCCCGACAGCAGCGGTCCGGCAGGGGTGAAAACCCTGATCGTCCAAAGGTAAGTATTTACTAACCCTATTCTACCCCCTAACCCTAACCCTCCTTTAGGGGTGCCTAACCCTAAGTGCCTAAACCTAACCTCCCTTCCCCGCCGCCTCGGGGGAATTCCTAACCCTAACCTCCCCCCGGGGGTGCCTAACCATAACCCCACCTTCCCCTAGCCTAACCCTAACCTCCCGGGAGGGGTGCCTAACCCTAAGCCCCCCCCCCCCCCCCCCGACTGCTACCCGTATGGCTCAGAATGCATATCAATAATGGGTGCACGGTGTGCGGTCCACACCGGCCCATGGGGACCCACACTGCACCCCCTGCACTCATTTAGTATATTTACAGAAGTCTCAGGTATAAGTATCTGCCAGCAACAGAAGAATATAAGAGTAAACAAGTTTTCGGCTTTAGTCGGTGGAGCTGGAGTGGAAATTGTTCTGAATCCCATGTTCAGGGTAATTTAGCGCATGGCATTGTCACCGCTGCTAGAAAGTCTCCGCGATCTTTTAATCCTCAATCTCTGTAATTACGTATCTCATTCATTAGGTAAATTGCTCCCACTTCCTTGCACCTTTTTCAGAGTTATTCAAGTCATTCCGCTCTGAGCCGCGCAGATGGTAATTGGATGCAGGGACATTATGTAATCAGGGGCCTATTGTCAGTTTCGTCTTCGGGCTGAACTGCCGACGTTGAGTTCTCGTCCCCCAATTATCTTCTGTCCCTTTGCAGTTTCAGTCCCTGACACTTGGCAGCACTTAGTGCGGCGCTGTCTCCTCCGAAGGCCCAGCGGACTTTTTACACTCACCGCTGTGATATGTTGACTTTTGGAGTCCTATTATCTTCCGTAGCAGATTCCAAATTGTATAGACATCAGGGCTACGATTTGTTACAGAAATGGGGCCTTTCCTAGTCTTATCCTTACCCCGCTCTCCTGTAATGCCACAGGTCACACGGGGCCTCGTTACAAGCCTAACACACATCAGTACTATACTAAGGACTAATTACGTTCTACATAAACGGTCAATCTTCCATTCACTATATTTTTTGTAACAGTATAAAACTTTCAACCATAACATAAAAAATGTAGAATGAATGAAAAGAAAGAGTTAAAGTTGATTCGTAGATATTTTTGGCTCCATCATGGAATACAGATGGGTTCCGTGCGACTCGCGCCTAGCATCTTTCTTTGCGTATTTTCCACCGGAAAATGACACTCGGCGCAAGCAGAGTCGGTGGCTCACTCACGACAGGTGTCTCGCGCCACATGGCGTAGTGAGGCTAGATGTACGAGGGCACACCTGTATCTAATGAGTCCCTTTTCTATGTAAAGGAGCTGACAGACTCAGCAGCATTCTAGTGGTTAAAAAAATTAGCTGTTCATTTCTGTTTTTCTCTAGTTTTTGAAACTGAGACAGCCGCAAATAACCATACGATACTGCAGTGTAATTCGCATTTTGTATTGTCGACATACCAGACGATCCCGTGATATCCATCGCCTTCAGGTTTCGACACTTGATGACGGTCAGGGTCATTCGGCCGGCAGTAGGTAAATAACACAGGGAATACATGATCTCTCCGAGGTCTACACTTTCCTGGGAAAAAAAGGAAAATGATTTAGTACTGCAGCATGTTTACATCATTCAAGTCATTTGGTATCAGATTGAAAAAAAACATAAGGATGTTTGCTGTAGTGCAAACATGGAGGCCAATCTGATGATATCGTAAGAAGTGCCTGTTCAGGGATGTGTCAGGATGACGTCACTGAACAATATCGTCAGATTGGCCTGTTCAGGGATGTGTCGGGATGATGTCACTGAACGATATCGTCAGAAGTGCCTGTTCAGGGATGTGGCAGGATGACATCACTGAACGATATCGTCAGATTGGCCTGTTCAGGGATGTGTCGGGATGATGTCACTGAACGATATCGTCAGAAGTGCTTGTTTTGGGATGTGGCAGGATGACGTCACTGAACGATATCGTCAGATTGGCCTGTTCAGGGATGTGTCAGGATGACATCACTGAACGATATCGTCAGATTGGCCTGTTCAGGGATGTGTCAGGATAACGTCACTGAACGATATCGTCAGAAGTGCCTGTTCAGGGATGTGTCAGGATGACGTCACTGAACGATATCGTCAGAAGTGCTTGTTTTGGGATGTGGCAGGATGACGTCACTGAACGATATCGTCAGATTGGCCTGTTCAGGGATGTGTCAGGATAACGTCACTGAACGATATCGTCAGAAGTGCTTGTTCGGGGATGTGGCAGGATGACGTCACTGAACGATATCGTCAGAAGTGCCTGTTCAGGGATGTGGCAGGATGACGTCACTGAACGATATCGTCAGAAGTGCCTGTTCAGGGATGTGTCAGGATAACGTCACTGAACGATATCGTCAGAAGTGCTTGTTCGGGGATGTGGCAGGATGACGTCACTGAACGATATCGTCAGAAGTGCCTGTTCAGGGATGTGGCAGGATGACGTCACTGAACGATATCATTCAGTGTGTACACCCAATATCTTCCACCTACGAGGTATGTCTATAAAATAATGAGACTGTGATTCCACCTAGTAAACAAAGTAGTCAGAACCAGTTCTAACTGCATAAGTAGTAACCTTGAACTTGTCTGAACCTGCATGACAAGCAGCAACACTCTATGACGTTCAGGTGATTGTGAGTCACCATTTAGGGCCTGATTCAGACCCGCTCGCAAGCGCACAGTGCTCGCAAGCGAGTCGATGGTCGGACAGTGCACACGCCGCGTGCGCGAGCCCTGGAGTGAGTGAGAACTTCACTCGCTCGGGGCTCGCAGCAAAACGAAGCGGCTGTCGATGTTGATCGACAGCTCGCCCCATTTTGTAAAAGCAAGTCAAAATTCAAAGCAATGCTCATTGTTTTTTTTCGATATCAAGGGTGTAATTTTGCAAGAATGGGTTCCAGAAGGCACAACAGTAACCAGCATTATTATAAGGAAGTTTTTGAAAAAGCTGAGAGAGAGTCAGAAAGAAACGGCCGCAACTGTGGAAAAATAGTTTCATTCCTCACCAGGACGATGCGCCCGATCACACAGCACTTTCTGTGACCGACAATCACATTACTACACTTATACATCCTCCATACTTGCCCGATTTAGCACCTTGCGACTTTTATCTTTTCCCAAAAGTTAAATCAGTGCTTAAAGGGCCACATTCTGAAGTAGTTGATGCTGTAAAGAAGAAAACGGCAGATATGTTGAAACCACTAAGGTAGGTCGAAAACGGCAGATAGGTCGACCAGTGGAAAATAAGACTACAGCGATGTATTAGTGCAAATGGGGAGTATATTGAACGGGACAAACATTAAATTTGTAATACCGATAAATAAAGATGAGTTATTTAATCAGTCTCGTTATTTAATAGACATACCTCGTATATCGCTCATCGTCATCTAGTGTATATAAGAGCCTTTAGACGGCTACACACCGCACTTACGGCACCGCCGGACTAGTAGATTTTTGTTTGCCGCCCCATAGGGCTCCTCACAAAATTCCACAAGTTCGGGGCGAGATTGGGACATGAGGGGGGCAAGCTGCGGATCCGTTGGTGGCATTTCCATGCCATTATAATGCCAACTCCCCCCCCGGCGTCTAATTGAACCGACTCACATGTCTGAGAGTTGGTATACTCAAAAGGTATTTTTTGGTAAAACAAAAAATCTAAAAATTAACTCCACTAGTCAGTGGCTGATTTACTGTCTTTAGGCTGGCAGTGTGGCAGCTCCTACTTAATGATAATGTATTACTTAGTAGCAAAGGGCGGAGGGACACTTGGTACCTGGTCGAATTAAGGAAACACATTGCATTGTGTCAAAAGTTACATTTCCATTATCTATTTATTTAGCTAGCTGCACAGTGGCTAACAATGCCGATTCACAGCACTGGGGTCATGAGTTCAATTTCCGAACATGGGCTCTCTCTGTGTGGAGTTTGTATGTTCTCCCCATAATTGTCTGTTTTCCTCACACACTTAAACAAAATATTGATAGGTTAATTGAACTCAGACAAAAAAATAACACCAGTTTTGTGTGCGTATCATGGAATCTAGATTGTTAGCTTCAAGAGGCCATGCGAATGACAAATATTCTCTGTACAGTGCTGCCACAGCCTGGGCTAGTTCCCACTGAGCCAGCGAGCATGGGCTACTACCGCTAGAGTGGAAACCAGCAATAGTCTAGACAAGCATGTACTAGGAATGGCCATCAATGGCTTGCCACCAATGGTCAATGGTTTTGCCATCGATGGCAGAAGTCTAATGGTTCTCTGTCACCGAGTCTCAGTGAAGTTTTCTTTTATTCCCCTCGCCCACTGTCACGCTACTCAGCTCGGCCCCACCTGTGATAGGCCCGCCATGTCCCACAGCAAGGATGACCATTGATGTTTCAAACCATTGATGGTTATCCCTATATGGTTTCATGCCATCAATGTAAAGCTTCGAAGGCACCTCTTCGATGCTCATCCCTAGCCTGGTCCTATTAATAGAAGGAAACCAGCAGTATGGTTCATATTGGGAACCAGGCCCAACCTGGTCAGCACGGGTCTGGAGCCTCTACCGGTGGGGGTGCAAAATACATGGAAATTCAATAATGGACTGTGCTTATTGGGATAATAAAAAAGAATACTCATGAAAGTGCAAAATGTAATAGCATTGTCGTCGCTGATGATAACCCTGCCGGCGGAAAGTATGGCGGGGTAAGAGTATTAATCATCTCATGATGGCGATAACAGTAAAATGTGTTATCCTTTAAATTAGAAAACAATTAATGCTTTTTCTTTTTTGAAGAGGAAAGGTTTAATAATAAATGTATGTATTTTTAAAATGTGTTTTCTTACCCCTTGCAGCGCAAATACGCCTTGACTCGGATATTAGGGGTGCGTCCCTTGGAAAGTCTGAATACAAAATATCTCTTTTCGCTGATGACGTACTCCTAACCCTAACCTCTCCTCATACATCTCTCCCGAAACTTTTTCAAGTTCTGACTGACTACGGCTCACTTTCGGGTTATAAGGTCAACTTTTCTAAAACTGAGGGCCTGATTCAGAGCCGGACGCTCTGAACGAGCGCCCGCTCTGAATCAGGGCGTGTTTTTTTTTTTTTTGCGAGGCAGCCTCTTGGACGCTTGCATAGCTGTGGGTTACCACCCACAGCTTATGCGAGCGTCCATGATGATGGTCGGGCTTGCGACGAGACCCTTGCGGTAGGGTCTCGTTGCCGCAAGCCCTGGAGTGATATTGGCTCTATCAGAGCCAAAATCACTCGCACTGACATCACTAGTGATGTCAGTGGGGCCGGACCCAGACGGTAGGCGTTCCCATGGGAACGCCTCCGTCTGGGCAGCCACGCCGCCGGCACGCCCACCAAAGGGGGCGTGCTGTCACTCACCATCGACAGCACGCCCCCTTTGGTGTGAGACCCATAGCGACGGCTTGGCCGTCGCTATTCGGGTCTCGCGCATGCGCACTAGAGCACCATCGACGCGCGTCTGAAGCAGGCCCTGAGTCTCTTGCACTTAATATGACACATAGGGCCCTGGATCTCCTGCGTCAGAATTATAACTTCTCCTGCCACCCCTCTAAAATTAAATATTTAGGAGCCTACATAACAAACAATTACGACACTTTATACTCTGGAAAATTTCCCCCCTATGCTTAAAAAAATTAAACTGGACCTTCTTCGATGGCGTGATCTAATAATTTCCTGGTTAGGCAGGATAGCAGCAATCAAGATGAACCTTATGCTTAGATTACTCTACCTTTTCCAGACCCTCCCTGTTGCTGTTCCCAAATCAACTTTACACAGGTGGTTTGTCCAATTCGTATGGAAATCCAAACCTCCCCGCATTGGTTTTCTGACTCTTTGTCGTCCCACCACTAATGGGGGGAATGGATTTCCCGATATTAACCTTTATTACTATGTTACCCATTTAAGTCAGGCAATAGCATGGTTTACATTATCTCAAATACCCCGCTGGGTGGAAATTGAAACAAAGGGCCTGATTCAGAGCCGCTCGTAAGCGGCCGCTCGTTCGTTCCGAGCGATGTTAGCCCAACTGCGCATGCGTACGGATCGTTATACGCATGCGCTAACCAGTCAGTGCGGCCGAAATTCATGTGCTCGCAAAATAGCGAATGCCTGCTATTTTGAGTGACAGAAAGAGGCGTATGTGGGTGGTAACAGGGGAAGGTGCTTGAAAATGGGGAGTGGAAATCAGAACGCAGGCGTGCTTAAAGGTCAAAACGGGCGTTTTATGGGTGTGCATATTTAAAACAGCAGCGTCATTGACCACGTCACTGGGTTATTTTATAGTCAGAACTGCTCGCAAAATTGTGGTAGCAAACACCAACCCCAAGAATAGCGAGCAGTTCATACCCTTGTCGATGTACTCGATTAATCTAATAGCGGACATGACGTAGGATGCGAGCGGCCAGGGGGCGTATTTTTCAAAAAAACGAACGCAAGTTTTGTTCGCTCGTTCAGACATAGAGGCGTGAACAGACCGCAAACAGCGAACGGTTCATTTGAATAGCCACCCCTTGTTTTAGAACGAACGACCGCAAATAGCGAGTGGCTCTGAATGAGGGCCTAAGTTGTGTAATGTTTCCTCCAAATCTACAATCATAGGCTTGGCTTCACCTGATAGACCCCAATCTGCTCGCTCACACCCGGTTATCTCCTTTACATGCTCTATATGGGATTACTGTAAATCACATTTTAACACCACCACCTACCCATCCCCCATTACCCCTATATGGTCGAACCCAGCATTCTCCCCAGGCTTCAACCTTGCCCGTTTTTCTCCATGGATTAAAGGTGGAGTCAGGGTGGTATCTGATCTCTGTGAGTCGGATAGATGCGCCCCTCTGGATTCCCTACAGAATAAATTTAATATATCTTCTGTTAATATTTTTACTTATACAGTATTCAAATACGTCACTTTATTAATTCTTTCCCATTAATTCAATTGTTAGATCTCTAACACCTTATGAGTCTTTATGTCTCCGTAATCCTCTTATGAAAGGCATTATATCTGTCATCTATAATCTTTTTTTGAATGTTAATATATCAGATGCACCTGGCCATGAACTTCAATGGGAAAAGGATTTAGGGAGCCCACCAGATGAGGGCACATGGTCTGTGGTGCGAGAGAGGGTATCCAAATCTTCTATTTCCACCTTAATAAAGGAAAATGCCTACAAGATATACTACAGATGGTACCTGGTGCCTGCCCGCCTGCATAGAATGTATCACCTAGCATCTGATCGTTGCTGGAGAGGTTGCGGTGAGGCAGGCACCTACATTCACATATGGTGGTCATGTCCTAAAATAGCCAAATTTGGGATGAGGTTGCTGTCCTCCTCTCGGAAATACTAAAAATACCATTGACTAAATCTCCCTGGTCTTTTCTCCTTGGCTGTCCACTTGAGGGCCTCAACCCACATGCTGATAAGCTTTCTTCACATATCTGAGAATGCAGCTCGATGTTTAGTTGCAAGGCACTGGAAAGATATCAACCCTCCTCCTCGCCAACAACTTATAAATAAAATCTGGCATGTGGCGGCCATGGAGAAAATTTCAGCTTATCTCCATAACATCTCCCATAAGTTTCTTATAGTTTGGAGTGACTGGTTTCTTTACAATAACACCACACCACATGGATCCCTACCCTCAGGCTTTTCGAACCTTCTGCTTTAATGATCATAATCCACCTATTATCTGTTGAAGTCTGGACTCGGGGCCTGATTCAGAGCCGCTCGTAAGCGGCCACTCGTTCGCTCCAAGCGATGTTTGCCCAACTGCGCATGCATACGGATCGTAATACGCATGCGCGAACCAGTCAGTGCGGCCGAAAATCGTTTGTTCGCTAAATAGCGAATGCCTGCTATTTTGAGTGACAGAATGAGGTGTATGTGGGTGGTAACAGGGGAAGGTGCTTGAAAACGGGGAGTGGAGATCCGAACGCAGGCGTGCTTAAAGGTCAAAACGGGCGTTTTATTGGTGTGCATAATTAATACAGCAGCGTCACTGACCACGTCACTGGGTTATTTTATAGCCAGAACTGCTCGCAAGATTGTGGTAGGAAAAACCAACCCCAAGAATAGCGAGCAGTTCATAGGCTGGTCGATGTACTCGATTAATCTAATAAATAGCGGACATGACGTAGGATGCGAGCGGCCAGGGGGCTTATTTTTTTAAAAAACGACCGCAAGTTTTGTTCGCTCAGACATAAGAGGCGTGAACAGACCGCAAAGAGCGAACGGTTAATTTGAATAGCCACCCCTATTTTCTGGACGAACGACCGCAAATAGCGTCCGGCTCTGAATCAGGCCCTCGGTCTCCTCTCCAATTCCCATATCCCCCTCAACATATTTTTCCCCTCCTTTCTCTTCCTTCCTTCTCTTTCTTTTTCATCTCTCTACCCCCTACGTAGTTCTGCTTTCCATGTATATTTTTCCAATATTTTGTATTGCTCTATATGGTCTATTCTAATTAGATTGGATTGTTGATATATGTGCTAACATGATATCATACTGTTTTGTCGATCTGAATATTTCATATGCCTCTTTATTGGATTTTGTATAGTTGTATTATTTCACTTCTGTAAAATCTACAAATAAACTTGTTAAAATGTGTTTTCTTTAACTTGATGAAACGCAAAGACTCAATTAGACAGTTGTCTCCACAATATTTTCAATAAATTACAGTGATAATAAATCAGACTTATAGCGACAAAGGGGCTATTAATATTACATTTATTGATTAAAAAGAACGGTTTTCACTTGATTTTCTACACGTTTAATAAAATACATTGGACCTGATTCAGAACGGATCACAAGGCTGCGTTCGCACGCACCCGCTCGATGCGAAAATACACAGGCGTCACTTACCTGGGTGTACCCGGTGCGGCAGCTTGGCTGGGTGGTGCTCTTCTGCACGCCGCAGACGCGTGAGCGAGCGAAGAGGGCGTGGCTTTGCTCAACAAAGCCACGCCCCCTTATGTGTGCCGATCTTGGGGGCGTTCCTGTCCCCCTGTTCTCGGCACACTGTGGGCTTACCCAGTGCTCCAGCAGCTGCTGGGGCAGCCCACAATCTCTCCCCTGCCTCTCTCCGGGTACTGGCTTCTCGGTGACACCATCTGACAGAGTGACCAAAAAATAGCAGAGCAGCTCTGCTATTTTGGTGTCACCCCTTCAGATGGTATCACCCGGTGCGGCCCGCACCCACCTAGTGACGCCAGTGCGAAAATATGTTAATGAATGCAATAGCACGGCAACCGCAGCAATATACCAAGCCGCCCACTTCCCATGACATGCATCCACAAGCCAGCGAAAAACATCGGTAACATCGGAACCATATCTCCCGCACAAACTGCTAAACTTCCTGTCGCCATCTAGAGCTCTGGCTGCGTATGCAATCGCATAAACTTAATTATGCACACCTCTGTAATGGCGTTCAAACGCACAAGCACGCCTGCGTCCCCCCCCTCCCCCCACAAACTGTCATTTAATGTCAATCACGATGCGATTGGACTGTGTGCTCACTACAATCGCAGCAGCTGATTTGCGCACGCGCGGAGTAATGCACACGCATGCGAAGAATGCATACAACGACCAGGTGTGTGCGATCACAAACATTGCGGACCAAGCTGAATCATGCCCATTGTACAGGCAGTCTTCAATCAGTATATCAGTACTGATAAATATGAGTGGGCTCTGCCATACTGAATAAGTTGATTCCAAAATGCTTGGGACCCAGCTTATACTGGATATTGGATTTTTCCATATTTTGGAATATGTGCATACCATAATGAGATATCTTGGGGATGGGACCCAAGTCTAAACACAGAATATACAGTCAGGTCCATAAATATTGGGACATTGACAGAATTTTCAGATTTTGGCCTCTATTCACCACCACAATGGCTTTGAAATGAAACAAACAAGATGTGCTTTAACTGCAGACTTTCAGATTTAATTTGAGGGTAATTACATCCAAATCAGGTGAACGATGTAGGAATTACAACAGTTTCTATATGTGCCTCCCACTTTTTAAGGGGCCAAAAGTAATGGGACTATCAACTCAAAAGCTATTTCATGGAGAGGTGTGGGCTATTCCCTCATTATTTCATTATCAATTAAGCAGGTAAAAGGTCTGGAGTTGATTCTAGGTGTGACATTTGCATTTGGAATCAGTTGCTGTCGACTCTCAATATGAGATCCAAAGAGCTGTCACTATCAGTGAAGCAAGCCATCATTAGGCTGAAAAATCAAAACAAACCCATCAGAGAGATAGAAAAAACATTAGGTGTGGCCAAATCAACTGTTTGGAGCATTCTTAAAAAGAAAGAACGCACCGGAGAGCTCAGCAACACCAAAAGACCCGGAAGACCACGGAAAACAACTGTGGTGGATGACAGAAGAATTATTTCCCTGGTGAAGAAAAACCCCTTCACAACAGTTGGCCAAATCAAGAGCACTCTCCAGGAGGTAGGTGTATATGTGTCAAAGTCAACAATCAAGAGAAGACTTCACAAGAGTGAATATAGAGGGTTCACCACAAGATGTAAACCATTGGTGAGCCACAAAAACAGGAAGACCAGATTAGAGTTTGCCAAACAACATCTAAAAAAGCCATTACAGTTCTGGAACAACATCCTATGGACAGATGAGACAAATATCAACTTGTACCAGAGTGATGGGAAGAGAAGAGAAGGAAAGGAACTGCTCATGATCCAAAACATACCACCTCATCAGTGAAGCATGATGGTGGTAGTGTCATGGCGTGGGCATGTATGGCTGCCAATGGAACTGGTTCCCTTGTATTTATTGATGATGTGACTGCTGACAAAAGCAGCAGAAGGAATTCTGAAGTGTTTCGGGCAATATTATATGCTCATATTCAGTCACATGCTTCAGAACTCATTGGACAGCGCTTCACTGTGCAGATGGACAATGACCCGAAGCATACTGCAAAAGCAACCAAAGAGTTTTTTAAGGCTAAAAAGTGGAATGTTATGCAATGGCCAAGTCAATCCCCTGACCTGAATCCGATTGAGCATGCATTTCACTTGATGAAGACAAAACTGAAGGGAAAATGCCCCAAGAACAAGCAGGAACTGAAGACATTTGCAGTAGAGGCCTGGCAGAGCATCACCAGGGATGAAACCCAGCGTCTGGTGATGTCTATGCGTTCCAGACTTCAGGCTGTAATTGCCTGCAAAGGATTTGCAACAAAGTATTAAAAAGTGAAAGTTAGATTTAGGATTGTTTAGTTTGTCCCATTACTTTTGGCCCCTTAAAAAGTGGGAGGCACATATAGAAACCGTTGTAATTCCTACACCGTTCACCTGATTTGGATGTAATTACCCTCAAATTAAATCTGAAAGTCTGCAGTTAAAGCACATCTTGTTTGTTTAATTTCAAAGCCATTGTGGTGGTGAATAGAGGCCAAAATATGAAAATTCTGTCAATGTCCCAATATTTATGGACCTGACTGTATGTATGTGTCATATGCACCTTATACACTCAGCCTGAAGATCATGTTATACAATATTTTTAATAATTTTGTGCCTTAAACAAAGTTTGTGTACATTGGGCCTGATTCACTGCGAATCGTTATTGTGATCGCGGCTGTGATTCCGCACGCAGGTCTGCTGTGAAAATATGCTAATGACTGCAATCGCAAAGCCGTCGTGCAGACAGCATAGAGACGCCCACTACCGCTATCTCACATCCGTAATACCTCGCAGTCCTGCGTATACATCAGGAACATCAGTAACATCACCCCCTCACGCACATTTATAACAGGTCTGATTTTACTCAGAAATTGCTAACCCCGTCGCGCGCAGTGAGTACACCTTCTGCGTATGCCGTCGCAGTGGATAATTTATGTGTGCCCATGCAACGGCGTTCAAACGAACAGGCACGTCTGCGTTTATCTGACCACTCCCCCAAATGCTGATGTCCCGTCCTTCGGTCTGCGATGGATTTGCATCTGTGTAGGTGAGTGCAGTGCGATCCGTATTTCGGGAATATTTGGATATAGGAGACTCAACCTGTAAAAGTAACCCATGTATCATTCATAACCATCACGAGAACAAAATGCTAATTATGAAGAAAAACAACAGAATATTTTCTTGTATATTGGGTGCAAAAACTCAGCCAGACACTCACAGGACTACAGGGAATGAATCACTCATACAGTATTTTCAAAATATGTATTTTCTGGAATATAAAGTCCCTCTATTATGCTGCGTACTGTACATAGAACACCAAGTGTAACAGCACTTATTTAAATATAGCTTATTTTCAGCAAAATAAACAAACCAGTTCCAATTTCAAAATATATAAATCCCTAGCTGGCGTTCTATAAAATTACAGAAGTCAAATTACTCTTTAAATCCATGTATTCCAATTACAGTCTAAAACTATTACTCGTATTAATAAAAAAAAAAAGTTGATCTAAGGCCCTGATTCAGAGCTGGACGCTCTGACCAGAGCGCTCGCTCTGAATCAGGGCCCACCTCCATTAATATGGAGCGTCCTCCTGGATGCGCGTATAGCTGTGGGTCACCACCCACAGCATATACGAGCGTGCAGGATGATGGTCGCGATGGTCTTGACCATCGCGACCATCAAAACGGCGAGCAAAAGCCTGTGGTTGAGTTTTTCAACCGCAAGGCCAGGAGTGATTTTGGCTCTATCAGTCAACATCGACAGCACGCCCCCTTTGGTGTGAGACACTCCGAGCGAAGGAAAGTCCTTCGCTCGTCGCGTCTCGCGTACGACGGAGCTCCCTCCGTCGTGCGCATGCGCAGTGCAGAACATCGACCCACTTGCGAGCGGACAGCCGCTCGCGAGTGGGTCTGAATGAGGGCTAAGTTCATAAAATGACTCTGTAGTGCACAGCCTGCAGGGGGCGCCACAGTTGTGGCAAAGAAAATCTAACTCTTGGCCAAATGCTTCCTAAAGACAGCAATTAGGAGTGGGACCTAGAGACTAAATTAAGGGCCTACCAGGCCTGATTCATTACCGATCGCCACTGCGATTAAGCACGCAATCGGTCGATTGTTGCGTTCTGCGTGTGCATCGCAGTGTGCGAAGGCTTCACTGCGATCACAGTGTCTACGTCAGGGGTCTTCAAACTTGGCCCTCCAGCTGCTGTGGAACTACACATCCCAGCATGCACTGCCACCTTTTTGATATAACAGCATGCTAAAACTATGTGCAGTGCATGCTGGGATGTGTAGTTCCATAGCATCTGGAGGGCCAAGTTTGAAGACCCCTGGTCTACGCAGACCCATCTCAGAGTGAATGACAGGAAGTAACCATCTGGGGGTGGAGACGGGGGGGTCGGCGAAACGCAGATGTGCCAGTGCGTTTGAACACCGTTACAGGGGCATGAATAAGTAACGTGGAAGTGGAGATGTTGCCCATAACAACCAATCAGATTCTAGCCGTTATCTTCTAGAAGGTGCTAGTTAAATGTTAAGTAGAATCGGATTGGTTGCTATGGGCAACATCTCCACTTCTAAAAACTCTCCCTGTAGTAAATTTACCCTTAAAGCTGCATACACACACAACGATTTTGTTACCAACGATTTTATAAACGATTTTATGAACAATTATCTGTCAGATTACCTATCAGATTTTTTAAAGTGTAATGAACGATTTTTTTGAACTACAAACGATTTTTGCATATTCCCTTAATGAAAATCGTTGAGTTTACAAGTCTGGCTGAACTACAAACTACAAACGTGAACGCGCATGAACGATAATCGTTTGACTCAGAAAGTGAACGATTTTTTCAAACGATTATCGTCAAACGATAATCGTTCAAAAAATCGTTGTGTGTGTATGCAGCTTTAGAATTCTCATTCACAGTTCCATTTCTGTGGCATATATATACAAATATACGCACTTTACACCAATATGTGACTTTTTCTAGATTACAGTGTACTTTATACTTGCAGACCTTTACCCTTGGGAGTAGATTTACTAAAGCTTCTAAAACAGACAAGAGGTGGTGCTGCCATAGCAACCATTCAGGTTCTAGCTATATTTCTCTATTGCATTCTAGAAAATGATAGACAGAATCTGATTGGTTGATATGACAGCACCACCTCTTGGCTATTTTAGAAGCTTTAGTAAATCTGCTCCCAGGTGGGGGGATGGAACAGGCACTGGCAAATTTGTGTTGGTTACAGTAAGGGCATGGACGCAAGATTGTAGCGCGCCCCACGGACATATAACCTACTGATGTGCCCTCATACGCTATTGCTGCATTCGCGCCTAATAGACTTTTTCTGCGTGCCAGGTCGGCCCTGAGCATCTTTTTTCCCTTGATGGTGTGTTTTAGTTGCACTAATGAAACAATCGGATGCGAGACTGCACCGACTCATTTGATGTGCGACACTTGTACATCTGTATACGAATTGCTACGCTAAAGTAGCCGCGGCTTTTCTCACGCCAAGTTTCGTTGTGCTTGTTGTGTGACTTTGTACATAATTAAAACTAATCCTTGTGCGGTTAAAGCCGCAGACCGGGGTCTCTAGTACAGACTGAGTGTTGTTTTGCTGCGTCTGTGTTGCGAAGGAGAAGCAAAGTTAAAGAAAAAGTCGCTACGCTATGCAGCTCGGCTCACTCATGGCGTATTGAGGCTTGGTGTCGGAGGACGCACCTGTAATTAGATTTGGATGCATACTGTACCAGATAGGCTTCCTTTGAGATGTATTTTCTGCAGGTATGAAATGATGCAATAATGATGTCACTGTGCGACAGCTTCTGACTGGCTGTTTGCGCCCTGACCACTCTATCTGTTAGTCAGTCATTGGCATCATTATGGCAGGTCCTGGCCGTCTGTTTGAATTTCTGATATGTTATCTGGACTACCGCAGGACAGAGGATTCTTTGATTTATAAAATGGTGAAGAATGGATCTGGGCATGTTTGTAATCAGTTACATTATTCAGGAAAACAGGTAGAAGTATATAAAACTGATATACAGCTGCACTTTGAATTGGATGTACCTGAGGATATGTACAACTAGATATAGGACAGGATATGTAAATATATATTTAATATACTTTAAGGGCCATATACCAATTGGAGCGAAAAGTCCGTTATCGGCGATAATTTATCGCCGATGACGTAATTTTCGCCATTTTCACTTATCCCCGTTTTTTTTACAAAAGACTTTTTGCACCTGCGAAAGGTCTTTGAAATTGAATATGGGGATAAGTTTTCACCACTGTTTAGGTGGCAAAAAAAAGTGCAGAATTGGGGGTTGCAGCCTTTGGAATGACCCCTGAATATAATCTGTATCAAAAAATGAAAAAAAAAAATTCTTAGGACACCCCAAAAAAAGTACTTTAATTTTGGAGGCAAAAAAAAAAATGTTGGAAAACAAACTTAAAAACTAGCGAAATAGCCTCAGGGGGGTCCCTATGTATGCGGCAGGTGTTTTCTAGAATGCGGGTGGTTGAGGAAGGTGGATTTTTGAGATTTAAACAATCACTACAGGGACTTATAAATATGCTTGCACCCATTTTCATGTACTCCAAATTTAATGGGATTAGTTATTTTTCCAAAAAGAAAAAAGATAAATGCTATTCTTCACATGTGCATTTATGAACCTGCCGCAGCTATTTAAAAACCCTGATTACCTTCAGCAGGCCAAATCAGGGGGTGATCCCCCATGTCAAACCATTTTTTGGGGGGTGACAGGCTGATTTCCCCTAAAGTGACAGGACTTTACGATACTTACCTTTCCGCCGGGTCCCATTTTCGCCGGATCCTGATTGAATACGGGGATAAGCGGGCACGCGTCTGATACTTTATCCCTGCAAAAAACGGCGATGATGGCGAAAAGTCCGACTTCGGACTTTGCGCTTCAAATTGAATATGGCCCTAAGAGTAATTATTAATTATGTATTAATAGTGTTATTACTCACATTATTTATATTTTTATAGTAAGTGCGTGGACATCCCATGTACTGGTAGGAGTGATCTCACTCGTCTTCAAATTGGCTATGACTGAGAATTTAGGATTTATGCAATAGGAACGCCATCCCGCGCCAACAGCTAATTTATACAGTGCCTGCAGCAGTATGACAGGATGGGAGGGGCGGAGGTCTGCATTCTGTTTGGCACATCAATGCGGCACCGATATTGCATTTTGTGATATGATAATGAGATTATCGAGATAAAGATCTGGACGGCTAATGTGTCTGTACTTTATTTTTTTATTTTCAGTGGGTCCCACTGAATAGTCATAAAAGTGATTTAGGATAAAGACTTTGATTTTTATACCAAAATATCTCTCATAGTGCCTTGTTGGAATGCCCCAGGGGTAATACAAGTGAAATGATCGCTAATCAGCCTGTCTGTTGTGCGGCCTCCTACTGTCCAATCGCCTGACTGCTCCAATCAGCCCAACCATTAATCAGGAAAGCCCCGTCATCAGCCCCACGCCGCGCAGGTAATCTGACTGATTATGATTTATAGCCATACAAATCCTATAATATGCAAAAAAGACAAGGTCTAACTATAGACAGAAATCATAGCAAATTAGGACGGTTCAGGGCTGAATCTTAGAAATGAAAGGATAATTCGCCTTATTAGAATGTTACTTTATCTGTAAGAAAGAAATGAGTACAGAATTGGTGCTTTAGGACATTTTTGCTGTACCTCTAAACATTTTCAACATAGTTCACAATCTACCCCGAAACCTTCTCAGAAAAGCAATGCCCACCATTCACTTGGGACCATTGGCAGATGCTGGCGAAGGTCCCAATTCCTGTACACTGTCGTCATTGGGTTGGGTATGAAATCCCGGCAGTTGGGATGCCAGCTGTCAAAATGCCGACAGCGGAATCCCGATGTTGGGAATGCCGACAGGGGTCGGGTAAGTATGTTAACCCTCCCCCTTTCTCCCCCTAACCCTCCCTTCTTGCATCCTAATCCTAACCCTCCCCACCCTGCAACATAACTCTAACCCTCCCACCCCCCGTGGTGCCTAAACTTAACCTCCCCCCTCCCCACGGCTAACAGCTAAGGGCATCCCGGCATACAGAAAAATGTTTAAACAGGATTTATTGGAATACCTACAGGAATTAGGAACTATTGGAACTACAGAAGAGTGACTATATGACTATGTGATTTTCTATATATATTTTTTTAAGGTTTAAGAAAAATTCTTTATTGGACTGTACCTAGAGAAGAGCACTTGGAACCTCTTTATACTGTTGGTGGGTTGCCGTCGGGATTTAGCCACCTATGTTAAATAACAGATGGCGTCCCGGCCGTCGGCATTTTAACGACATCCCGTGGCCACTCTAGATCAGGCAGCCTTGACAAATCAGGCCACATCTCGTATATGCTAAGTCAGCTGTTGCTCAGTGATGTGTTGCTCCTGGATCATTTTTTTAAGTTTTACGTAAACGGAATTATCCTTTAAATTCAGACCCAGACTCTGGCCCTCATTCAGAGGCGCTCGCAAAATGCGAACGGTCGCTCTGAATGAGGGCGGCCGCTTCTCTTTTGAAGTGCGGCCTCCTGGTCTCTAGCTAAGCTGTGGGTTACCACCCACAGCTTTAGCGACCGACCAGGTTGATGGTCGCGATGGTCAAGACCATCGCGACCATCGTGGCTTGCGACGAGACCCTAAGGTTGGGTCTCGGCAACCGCAAGCTCCAGGGAGCTTCCTGCTATGATCAAGCAGAAAGCTCCACACTGACATCACTGCGGCCGCCCACAAAACGGCAAGCGTTCCTTAAGGAACGCCTCCGTTTGTGAAACCACCCCCCCGCCACGCCTACAAAACAGGGCGAGCTGTCGATCACCATCGACAGCCGCCCCTTTTGTAGTGAGCTCTGGAGCGAGAGAACTTCCCCCGTGTGCAGGGCCTAAACATCGACCCGCTTGCGAGCGGTCCTCTGTCCATTTATACAGCCTCGGCCACTTATGTCACATAAATGATTTTGAAAATGGCCCAAGATGGAATACAGGACTATTAATGAAAACAAAAAACACTGTGTTTCACAGCGACCAATCGCATGCCAGGTGACATTTTTCCAGTGCAAATTAGAGAAAGTTTCCGATTTGTTGATCTCAGCTATTCTCAAGTAACAATGTCACTGTTTGCCTCATTCAGTAGACATAATAGCAGGAAGTCTGTGATAAAAAGACAGTAAATCTTCCCCAATGATCCTGAGTGGGACGCAGACGTGGGCGAATAATTTAACATTTGATAAAATTTGAGTTTCAGTTGGAGGACCTAGAACGTGTCTATGAAACAAATGGCAAGTTTGAATGCCGTGTCTACACCTGTCTTCGAAGGTGAACTTTCTGATGTCTTTGTAGATCACAATTCAGCCTCGTACATTATACGCAGTTGGCAGTTCTTAAAGACATTAAAGTAGGCTATAAAATGTTGTTTGTTCCATCTTAAATGGCTTCATTACATGGTCGTTTTAACAGATTTTTAACCGAAGGACACCAACTTCAACGAAACCCCTCACATATACTACAAATTAGCCATTAGGCTTCGATATTTTTTGAACCTCTTTGCCTGAAAGCTGAATTTTGCTCAGCTCTTCAACCTAAGCTACAGTCTGCAAATTGTTTGCACTTTTTTTTTTACAAACCCAACAATTTTATTTACATCAATAGGTCGACAATTTCAGGCATCTCCAGTCATATTAACCTGCTGCTCATCACGGGAGATGAATGGATTTTGGTCGAGACCTCCCAGACTCCTTAGAGAGCAGGCAATTCTCCCAGGAGAGTGTTCGACCAACTGCAAGGTGGGCGGGAACATACCATGATGATGCGAACCGCGTCGTGATGATCTGCCCATCTACATGATCACCAAGTGGTAAGGGATGTGATGATACCCATAATGTCATCACACACGTTGCCCCGCCCAAGTGATCACACCTGACATCATCAAGCCACGCCTACCTCTTTTTTTTATACATCTCTGCATCAAATTTAAAGTGAAATATGTATAATGGCTATTTAAGGGTTAGTATTCATTTGAAGACATTTATTCAGAACCTCGGAATAGGTTTGAAGCATATTTTACTTCCCATTGTGATCAACTGTTGTCTGTAGCTCTATTCAACAGCTTTCTGCTCAGAACACAACGTACTAGGACACTTTGACAGCTTTTGATTGAAAAATGTGAAAGAGAATATTTTTTTTCTTTCTTAATTGACACTGTAAAAGAAGCATGAATTTGGGATTATTGTTATGTTTTTTTTTCCTACAAATATTCAGTAAAAAACATGGACATATGTCCTTTAATCCAGGCGACCACAATTACTTACATTTACTAACATGTATGAGAGAACACAAATGCATGATCATGAAGCAAAACATGTACTCACAGGCATTTAAACAATAGTACTTTTTAGAACGAGTGAAACTGACAAAAATGCAGCACTTTGACCTAAAATTCCACGCGTTTCTCCAGAAAACTTTTGAATACAATTTCCCACCTGTCATTTTTACTGCATCCAGGCTTCACCCTCATTGGGTATTTTTCACAAGATGATGCAGAACCGGATTAAGGCTTATGGGGCGCCTTTCGTTGCATCGGAACGATGAATTATTCTAATTCGTGCAAATCGCGCGGTTTACACAAGCGATAACGATTCGATACGCGGTCCCACGGATCATTTGTCAGATCTTCAAATCTTACCTACTGCAGGTAAGATCTGGCAATCTACTTATCGATGCACTGGAAATCATTAAGGACGCACAATAGGTTGTTAGTCACATTGCACAGTTTAGCAAGATGTCGTCCGTCCAGGATTGCCGGTGAGTTTCACGGGGATTTCATGGGACATCGCATCTTTTACGAGTCGTTTAGTGTGTGGCCAAAAAAGAAAGGAAATTGTAGCACTATTTGTAGTCAACGATCTTCATGTGGTGAACTTGGCCCTTCATCTAGAGATACTGCAATTCCTGCCGCAGAACCGCCATTACCACTAGCACAGAGAACACGGGGTCAAAAAGAGGTGAGAGGGGTTAGGAAGGTGACATGACCTGACTAGACCATTGCATGATTCCACGTAGGAACTGGTACATATCAGTTGTTACGTCTCTGTCACAATGTTGTCCAAAGGTGAGCGGTACCCAGGGGCGTGCTCCACTAGGCCTTTACCAACTTTAGTACATGGACAATGTCATGGCGCTCCTCACGTTGGATTCACAAGCGGTCACCTGAATGCTTTTCCCTCCTCATCCTGTATGTCATTATTAAACGAGTATCAGGTGTTTTATAAGGGGTCTGATGATACCATATGAAGACTAAAACGTGGTCAGATAATCATGTTACTTTCTATAAAAAAACATTTATCACCTTTTCCTCCTTCTCTCAGCTTGTGTTACTTTCCCATAACCTTTTGTTTTTAATCGTTTTAACGTCTGGTGTAGAGGCAAAGTCCTTTCTCAGCGTAAATCCCAACAGGTTTCCAGGTTCTTGTTATTTTATGTTATATAAGCTATGTATCATACAGTATACAAACAGATGTTGCCGTACATTTCCACTAAAAACGTCTGGTCATTTTAGTTGGACCTTAGAAATGGACAACTATGAATTAGAATGTATAAATGTAACTACCGGTAAGCATTTTCTCTGTATTAATCTATCATGTAGTAGGGAGTGTAGAGTGTAAGCTCCACTGGGCCAGGGACAGATCTGAATGGCTGAAATGTAAAGCGCTGCGGTCCTCAGGTGGGGTTCATACAACCTTAATTATGGCCTGCAAATGTCACTATTATTCATTTTGCTACAACAAAATCAAGTCCAGGGGGTGAATTTACTAAGCTCCGTGTTGGTCCGAATTTGAAGTCAAGGCGTATTTTGGCATTTTTTACAAACACGGAATCACAGCTGATTGGCTGTGAGCCGCGCGGCTGTCGATCAACAGCCACGCGGCTCACAGCCAAACAGCGGCCACTTACTCTAGAGCGGCCACTGATTGGCTGGCGGCACGGCAAATGATGTTACCCATAAGGTCTCCGTCATTTTGGAAGAGATGTATGTTGAAACACATACATCTCTTCAGTGTCCGTGGTTTGCGTTACTTGGTTTGTTACTATTTATGACCGGGAAGAGGATCGACCTGCGCCAGGAAGTAGGCGAGTTTTTAATTTTAGGTTTTAGGGTTAACCTTGGATTACTACTGGACAAGGGGAGCGATCACCGGGGAGAAGGTGAGTATGTATGTGTGCGTGTTGTGTGTAATAAACTTATACTTTACACGGTGTGTGTACTGTCATTTTTTACTATTTTTTTTACAGTGGGGGTAGTGGTGCCGGACGACGTGCTGGCACTGGGTAGTTCCACATGTGCCAAAGGGCAGGAATGCTGGCACCTGTAGTCAAACTTTAAAAAACAATAGTATACATTAAATATTATGACTATTACCCCTGCACCCACTGGCTAAGGGTGCTGGGTAGAGCCCCGGGCTTGGAGCGCTCAGGAGAGGAGGGACCCCTTTAATGCGTGGTCCCCGCCTCCCCTGGTATCCCCGGCCTGGGCTGACTAGTTTGGGGTGTTAATGATTTGGCCGGGGTGACCCGGTGAAAGGGTCTCCTCACTCTGCCTAGTTTGAGTCCGGTGCTGGTTCTAAAAATACGGGGAACCCCACACCATGTTTTTGTCATAATTTTTAAAACCAGGACTGGCTCTTGGAGCCCAGTGCTGGTTCATAAAATACGGGGGACCCCTACACATTTCGGCCCCCATATTTTTAGAAACAGGACTGGCTCTTGGAGCCCGGGGCTAGTTATGTTTTTTGGGGGGAATGGCACGCGTTTTTATTAAATTAACCCTTTGTTTAAACATGAATACATACAAGCAGCCTGCAGATATCTCACTGATATGTGCAGGCTGCTTGTTCGGGAGTGTTGGGCTAGGGAAACACGGGTAGGAACGATCACATACACCATCGGAAAACACGATCCACTGATAAAGGTATGGAAGCTTAGGGACAGATTGGTATCTCTAAGACCTCATACCATCAGAAGGTGACCCAGCAATCGGTGCACCAGGAACCACATCTGCCTCATAGCACTTGAATCCCCTCTGAGCTAACAGGACTCACTGCCTCTCCATAAATAAACAGAACAGACTATAAACATTATTGCTTCCTTTCCCTACTCCCCCTTCTCCACTGTACACTTCCTCCCCCTTCCCAATACACCTACCCTCTTCCTAAACATGTACTCTGTACGTTTACCTAACTGTATTTTTGAAAAAAATATATTTGTATTGGTTATAAATACACATTATCATACACACATTACCTACAATATAGCACTCCCTGCTTTATATTTGATTTTAAACTATTTATTGACCTGTTGAACACTACAAACTCAGGGCCTAATTCAGACCCGCCCGCGAGCGCTGATCGCTCGCAAGCGGGACGATGTTGGCCAAGGGCGCATGTGCACGACAGAGGCGGCTCCGGCGTGCGCATGCGTGAGACCCGAATAATGATGGCCAATAACGATGGCCAAGCCGTCGTTATGGGTCTCGCACCAAAGGGGGCGTGCTGTCGATGGTGATTGACAGCACGCCCCCTTTGGTGGGTGTGCCGAGGGCGTGGCTGCCCAGACGGAGGTGTTCCCGTGGGAACGCCTACCGTCTGGGGCCGGCCCCACTGACATCACTAGTGATGTCAGTGAGAGTGCTTTTGGCTCTGGTAGAGCCAAAAGCACTCCAGGGATTGCGGCAGACGAGACCCTACCACAAGGCTCTCGTCGCAAGCCCGATGGTCGCGATGGTCTTGACCATCGCAACCATCATTTTGGCTGCTCGCTATAGCTGTGGGTGGTCACCCACAGCTATACGAGTGGCCAGGAGGCCGCTCTTAAAAAAGATAAGGACGGCCCTGATTCAGAGCGAGCGCTCTGTCAGAGCGTCCGGCTCTGAATCAGCGCCTCAGGTCATATTCTATTTCCCTAATTTGTGTTTCAAGAACAGTTTTCAAGGGTGCGCCATCTACCCTACTTACATCTTTTGCTTCCTACTTATTTGCTTTAAGCCAGGGATGGGGAACCTCAGGCCCGGGGGCCGTATAAGGCCCATGGAATTATTTGGTCTGGCCCTTGAAGCTTTTTTCTGCTATCCTCACCTGGCTAGCAGGGTGCCTAGAATCGCAACACTGCACTTACAGCTCACCGTAGCATCCTCAGGATGCTCCGGGCATTGCTGTAATCACTGGCAATTGTGGCCCCACCCCCTGTGATATTGTACGGACGGGGAGTGGCCTGCACCGGGCCCGCAAATAATGTAGATATCAAAATGGCCCTCGGCATGAAAAAGGTTCCGCACCCCTGCTTTAAGCAATGCTGAGTTGAATAAATTGGCCATCATCACCCCCACCTCTATGTAAAAAATATAAATGCTGCAAAATGCAAATTTACAAAGGATTCTCTATTATCAAAGCTATACATTTGTAACATCTATCAGCGCTAGTCCATGAGATTTAAGAAAATAAATAGTACAGTATCAACTTTTTCTGTTTAATTCCTCTATAAAATGGATCCTGTCATTTTTACAATTATAACTTCTCTTTTATGCTGTAACTTACACTTTTAAATTGCGATTTTACAAAGACGAGACATTAATTTAATTTAAACTTTATTAATAAAACAACCTCATATGCTTATTTAATTTCTAATTTGTAATTTAGTTTGCAATTATCCCCATCTCTAATTTCCCAATTACACTCCTACAGCTTTAGAAATAAATTAAATTAAATTAACAGGTAAAATAAACTCTGCAGAACATATACCTCACTTTTCCTCATGTGATAACCACGGTTATTCAAATCTTTTGCTTTTCCAATGCCAAATAAGAGGCACATTTTGTAATTTTCAGTCCATAGTTCTGTATATTTTCTCTTTTTGCCACAGGGAGAGCCGGGGGGGAGTTAATAATTTAGGATGGAGATAGCTTGGAGCAAGTGGCATACAGTAGTAATCAGTAAGCCTGCCATTCACTTTATCTAAGTGATGCTATTTAATATCATTCCATTGAAAGCTTTAAGCCTAAAAATAGACCTTATAGATGACAGCTAAGTTAGGAAGATTTATGCTATTGTGCCAAAACTTTTTGGCAGCTTATTGCGAGTCAATCATTAATTTTTTGTCATTCACCCCTAATACCGTTACCGGCTTAAAGTAATTATTCCTAGAGAAAATCCTATTTCGTATTTTAAATAGTAATTTTTTAAAATCACACGTAATAAACAACGTATCAATATCTTGCTGAAAAGTTGTTCGGCAAAATAGGCTAAAGTCAGGTAAACCAATGAAACAAAATTTTTAGAATCTGCTGTCCAGCGCAACCTTCCACAATGGAACGGTCTTAGGACCTGATTCAGTAAGGATCGCTATTGCGTACGCAGCTGTGAATGTATGCTAATGCACGTCATAGCTCAACCGGCATAGAACCGTCACCTGCTGCTTTCTCACATCTGTACTACCGCGCACTCCTGCATACAGATTGGTACCATCGATGCACATCGGCCCGTCACGCACCATTACAGCAGGTCTGACCTGCCGCAGAAACTGCAAGTCTCATCGCTCGCAGTGAGTACTCAAGCTGCGTATGATGTCGCAGTGGCTAATTTATGCACGCCCAGGAAATGGCGTTCAAACGGATAGACACAGTGGGAGCGTTTTTCCAGCCACTCCCCCATCACCTCCCCCAAGCGCTCAAATTGCGGCCTGTCACTCACTCTGCGATGGATTCCTCAGAGCGTCCGTAATTGCAGTGCGTTCGCAGCACACGCGCATTGCAAACGCAGTGTTTGAAAATTGAACGATCTGCGTACATAATTGCAATTCCGTACGCTGCTGAATAGGGCCCTCAATACGTTCAGCTTTCAGTTAAAATGAACAATACATATCAATACGGTTCCTTTTCCCTTAAAAATTATTCTGGAAACCTGTTGACTGATTCTGGGCGATTTAGTTTACGGAAATGAACTTTCAGAGCAATACAGGCGAATGCGATGAAAATTAACGATCCTGACATTTCTGAGTTCCTCCCCGGTGACAATATCATATAATTAGAATTATTCAAGGCTTGCAGATATTACGGAGCTGCACCTTATCTGAATTAAAGGCTAATTGCTTACATTTCCAGTAAGTGCGTTACCTGTCTAGGCAATGGCTTGTAACGTGTACTGTCATATATTTACTGCCGTCTGGTTGTTGATTTAGCACATTTTCATGCATTATAGTATCAACATCACAGCGGGCTATTGTAAAGTAAGAACTTGTTTAATGAGGTTCTACACCTTCAGGGAATTAGATTTTTTAAACATTGTTTTTTTCTTTTTTTCTTTTAACCGTGGTACATGTATCTCCAGGGCTACCACAGGCAGGTTCAAGCGGTATGTCCACCTTTTACATGCTGGATTTTTTTGGTGAACATTGATGCACATTATGAAGCACAATTGGTGAACTGTGAGCGGCAACATATTGCGGGTGCCTAAAACACCGAATCAGAGGTAGCATTGCCTCGGAAATGTGAGCTCCTCTGCTTACTTCAACCATGGCCCGCCCCCCCCACCCCTTCACCAGTTAAGGATGTGGGGGGGGGGCAGAATTTACAAGAGAGTGCCCTAGGGGAGAGGTGCTAAGTACCCTTTCACCAACACATATTTGCAATAAATGGACACACTTGGGAATGAAATTTCACACTATCGAGGGTATTTTGCAAACATTAAGAATCGTATAGGGGTGTATGCTACAAAATAAAAATTTGGGGAGCACGTGAATATCAGAATCGGTATGAAATGGCGGCGGATCAAATACAGACAGCGGCAGCCCAGCGGGTCGAAATCCCGACAGCTAAAGGTAAGTCCCCTCACCCTCCCTTAGAGGTGCCTAAACCTAACCTCCCCTTTCTACACCCTAAACCTAACCCTCCCAGGGGGTGCCTAACCCAAACCCCCCCTTCCTCTACCCTAATCCTCCAGGGGGTGCCTACCCCTAAGTCCCCCCAGGGTCCCTAAACCTAACCCTCCCCCCCGCGGCTAGACGCTAAGACACCCGGCTTACCTTGGTTCGGTATGCCGTGTGTTGGGATTCCGTAGTGGAGCTAATGATAGGCGTCAGGATGTCGACGCCTTTCTTTAGTCCCATGTCGGGATGTAAGTGTCGGGATATCGGCGGGCGAGATAGCGCCCGCCGGTATCCTGACTGCATCCCGTGAATATCTTCTCTACCCTCTGAATGTTAACTTTTCTTTTTCTTACATTATTATTCTATACTCTGAGGCGTCACCACGGATGGTGACATAAGGTGCGGCACCTCCCGAGTCCTCGCGCGCACATGCAGAAGGGGACTTGGCCTTCGTGCCCACGGCCTGATTTGTGCCATTTTGGAGCGTGACTTGCCCTGGTCGTCATCACTCTGGGGCTTGCCCCCCAGCCTCTCCCAGCACAGTGTGGATGACGCGCGCTTAGTGACACCATGCGAGCAGCTCTGCTATTTTGGTGTCACTCGGTGCGGGCCGCTACACTTTTATCCACGTGTTGTCGAGAGCCTCTTAACTTATGCTATTACGGAGCGGTATGGTAAATGCACGTGCGCAGATTGTGAGTCTATAGCCAGGGTGATCAAGCTGCGGAGAGAACTATTGGTCAAACTTTGCCCCATTTGGATAATATTTTTGTTAGGAAGAGTTTAGTGAAAGCATAGGAGATTATCGCTGATTTTAGCCATCCCTGTCATGCCTTATTTTCCTTACTGCCCCCTAATAAATGCATATATATGGTATATTAGAACCCGTACAAGTAGGTTGATAAATAGTTTTATCCCATCTGTGATTTCTAGATTGAATTTATAATATGTCGTTTTTAACTTGTGTCACAAAGCCAGCAATACGGGAAGACGGGATTGTTTATTCACTTCAGCTTAACAGGCCCTGCACAACAAGCATCAAGTCTGGCATTACAGCAGGTCACCAACACTATACAAGATGACCATTACAGACAGCATGCACAAGATCTGTGGACCTTCCAGGTCCTGGCACCCTAACGCTAACCACCACCCACAGCCTATTGCCTGGCCAGCTTGTCCGGCATCAGGAGCCCTGTGCTCTGCTTCCAGCAAAAAGCCTTAAGCCCAGCTGACAGGTGGTGCTGATTGCTTGGTTATGAACCCCAGTACACTGCAAAACCTGGACTGGACCTCACAACCAGCCTACACCCAGGTAATCAAGTGGTGAGTATTGCTTCTGCCTTGTGGCACCATGGCCTCCCTGCCACACTTGTTTTGTTAAATATATTTTATACCTGTAAGTCTTGTAAGAATCACAAAGTAATCTCACTTTAAATGCATTTTTTTTAAATGTCTTTGTTGTGACGACAAAATGGATTGATTGCCTAAAAGGGACGTAATAGCTAAAATAACATTTACCATTTGAAGATATTAACAGGCTGGAGGTATTGAGTGAAGAAACGTACTTCACGATTTTGAAGGTTTGGGGGCATATTCAATTAGGTGCAAAAAGTCCCGTACTTTTCGCATGCCGCACCTTTCGGCGACATCGCAGGTTTTACATGCAGAAAAGTATTGCACTCGTCCCCGCTTATCCCCGAATTCAATTAGAGAGCGGCAAAAACGGGACCCGGCGAATTCGGACCTGGCGAAAAGTCCTGATAGATTTGTGGAAATCAGCCTGACACCCAACTTTCTACTTTTTCACCCCCTTTTTCAAAGTCATTTTTTGGGGTGTTCTTAAGTATTTTGTAAACTTTTTTTTTAACACAGATTACCGGGGCCCGGGCTTCCTGAGGGGCCCGGGTCCGGCCCCGCTCCCCCTCCCTCACAGCAGCCCAGCACACAGCGTATGCTGAGCTGCAGTGGAGACTGCTCGTGGCTATGCCTGTGGGGGGGAGCGATCACACTGATCACGCCCCCCCAGGCTTTGCGGCGCTGCAAATCTTTTTTTTTTCAGGAAGGGGGCGTGGCCACACCTCCCGCAATTAGGCCACACCCCCTATTACCCAGGCCCGCTGCGGCTCTCAGCGGGCCTGCCTGTGCCAAGGGTGCAGAGGGGTTCCCGCAAGTTTGCACCCCAAAACCCCAATTCTGCACTTCTTTTTGACAGCTTTCATAGGCAAATCTTTTTCGCCTCTCCAATGCATTGACTTTCCGCACCGGGAATTGAATATGGGGATGTTTTCGCCTGGCGAAATGACGTCACCGGCGATACTTTTCCGCACCTAATGGAATATGCCCCTTAATGACTTGTGATTCTGGATTCCCTGTACTATAAGAAATTTCGCAGCATTCTCTCCCCAGTCTTACCAACCTTTGTATAGCTATTTGCAAAGGTTCCACCATTGGCCCAGCTGCTACAACCACTGCTATATCCATTATCCACAAGTAGGGCAGATGCCTCTTGCTATGTGGAGCATTGATCTGAAAATCTTTTCTAAGGTCTTGGCCAATAGACTCAATGTTTGGCTCTCCCGGTTGATTCACCTGGAACAATTGGGATTCCTTTCTGGCCATCATACCATTGATAAAAGGTGAATCAGGTCAACCTGGTATTATCATTTCACCATATACCCCTCAGTAGTTATAGCTTTATATATACACAGAAATTGTGTTTCCTGGAAAGTCACCACAAAGTCTCAAGAACAGAGGTTCCCAGACGAGATCCTCAAGGCTCCCCAACAATTCAGGTTTTAGAGATATCCATGGTTAAGCACAGGTGGTTAAATCAAATTTACTGAGGTATTCATTAAATCACCTGTGCTCAACCATAGATCTCTCTGAAGGTGCATACACATGTAACGATTTTGTCCCTAAGGTAAGTATTCACTAACCTACTTCCCTCCCCTAACCCTCCTTAGGGGTGCCTAACCGTAACCTTCCCCCCAGTGCCTAAACCTAACCCCCCCTTCCCCGCCGCCTAAACCTAGCTCCCCCCGGGGGGGGTACCTAACACTAAGTCCCCCCCGGACGCCCTAAACCTAACCCTCCCCCCACCCCGCGGCTGTCCGCTCGGCCTCACTTCGATCGGGATGCCGGGCGCCGGTCTCCCGGCGTTGGTAAAATGACAGGCGTCTAGATTTAGACGCCTGTCATGTAACCCTTGCCGGGATAAAGCAGTCGGGAAGCCGGCTGTCGGGATTACGGTCCGCCGGCTTCCCGACTGCATACTGGGCTGGCTGAGCCATGAAACTTCTTTTTTTTCCTTTTTTTTGCCGGGGGGCAGCTGCTGAGTCATTTTATGCCCGTGGTGGGGGGGGCGCTCTATGGAAGTACAGAATAATAATATTTTCATTGATAGACAATCCCGGGATTGAGATTTTGAATCCCGGGATTAGAAAAATGAGGTGGGATTGGCTTCCTAAGTGATCGCTTCTAAACTAAAGCTCACAGGTACCGGTTTGAATCAGCAAATCTATATCCATCTATCTGTCTATAATGTCTTCATTCTAGCACCCCAAACCATTCAGTTCCTCTTTCCTGCCTGGGGCGTCGCTCTTTGCTCTGGTGCTTCTAGCACACTGAGCTGATGCAACAATCTGCTCAGCTACAGACCAGAGTGTGCTAGAAGCACCAGAGCACAGTGTGACACCCCACCTATTAGGTGGAAGCCACTTGTTTCAATACTGTTTTTGTTTAACAAAATCCTTTGAAAACGAAAAAAAAAAAAAAATGGTTTCTACATGGAAGAAATTTGCAGAAATAAGAGCAGAATAACGATGTCTTTATTTGTATATATTTAATAGGGTCATATCCACTGTGCACAATACAAATATCACCATGATCAGGTCTCAGCCTTTATTGTCACATTGCACAAACAGATAGACGGCTTATTGCAGGATAATGAGGCACTGATTCTGGCTGCCCCTGGCTACAAAAGGTTGATCGATGATTTACACGATGGTGTAAGTGCGAATATATATACATATATTTATTACAAGATCACTTCAGCAAAGTACATTGCAGGAAACGGGTCGCACAAGTAAAGGTTCTGAAAAGCTGCTGCGGCCGGTTCTAGCTATACAGGATACAGAGAGGAATATGGGCGGTTGCCATAGGTTACAGTCAGGTTACCTGCACATCAGATTTCCTGAATATTCCAGGCTCTGCATAATGTGTAATGAATCTCATTATGTGTAGGGGGGAACTACAGGGAGCATCATCATTAAATATCACATTTGGTTGGTATGGGTTAGATGTACTAAGCCCTTTGAGAGAGATAAAAGTACCAACCAATCAGCTCCTAACCCACTTTATAGGCTGTGTTTGAAAAATGACAGTTAGGAGCTGATTGGTTGGTACTTTCTCTCTCTCCACGGCTTAGTACATAGACCCTACTTCTTGAAAAACGCTTGAGGATCAAACTTTCACCCAACTTTTTTTCTCTGCCATTATCCTTTCATTGACAACGGGTCTACGGACCAATATCGAGGCCCCTATTATAAACTTTATTTATGTGACCTACAATGATAATTACACACACGGGAAGGATAACTGCGGTCAGGGCAGACACACAGCCGTGCCAGTAGCTAGGATGGGGATCTGCGGTACATGGAGCACCCGATAGGCTGCTCCTGCCCAATGAGAAGCCACAATCACTACACGCCTCCAGAGCTCCCTCCCAGCTCTACTGAAAATCGCTGTTATACTGACCAGAAGTATAAATGGCGACTTTTATCATGGACAAGGGGTGGGGTGGGGTGGACAGATAAATGAGTGGTTTTCTAAAAGTCGACAACCCCAGTAAATAGCTTGGGCAATGCTAGGTTGTATCTAGGGCCTGATTTAGCAGCGGAGACAAATGCAATCTCATATCCGTCTAATGTCGCAGACCAGAGTAAACATCGGTCCCTTCGACGCACGAGCGACCATCTTTCCCTTGCGGCATGTCTTGCCCATCTCACAATCAGCGGCTCTCCTGCCACACAGAGAGGTCTTATGCTGTGTAGGAAGTCGCAGCTGCTAATTTATGCACCCCCACGCAACATCGTTTAAACGATGCAACATGCCTGCGGTTTTCTAACCCCCCCACCCCCTCGTTACCTCCCCCAAACACTGACTGCCTGTCACTCACTTTGCGAATGGATCCTCTGTACGTGCGTACTCGCAGTGCAATCGCGGAGCATGCGCAGTGCGACGTACCCGCATGCACAATGGTAATCGCTCACACCGCATAAACACCGGCATTGCGTCCGCTGCTGAAAGCGGCCCTAGTACAGGTCACAGAGTTTATTTACGTTTGAGATACTGTTACATAAGATACAACCACGTTCCAATAAATAAATATACACAAAAGGAAAATATAAAAAAGAGGAGAACAGCCACCTGAAAATGAGCCTTATGCAAGACTTTAATGTGCACATGGGCTGAGGGGCAACTACTGTGTGGGTATGGAAAGACGCATCACCAAAACCCATAGCAACATTTGGCAATGCCACTTTAGTCTCCATGGACCATCCGCTCTATACAGCATGCGCGGTCCAGATCAGGCCAAATGCAGAAGCCTCAGGCAGTTCTTGGGATGGGAGCGGAGGCCCAAGACCTGGGGCTCTATTTATTAACATTATTTTTACTAAAATAAAGTGAAAAAGGGTGTTTTCACACTCTTTTCACATTATTTTAGTATCACCTGTAGTTATTACAGGGCAATTGGATTAGAATTAGTAAAATTCTACTCCAACCCCTAAGTATCACTTATTTTTAGTAAAGCAGATCGCATTTCCCATAATTGTAATGGGAAATGTGATCCGACCATAGTTACTAAATATAAATTGTAAAAAAATACCGGGGAAAGCCCTGTGATAATAACGCCACCTGGAGGTGGCGTTATCCAGGGTCTCCCCCGGTTACCGGGCTCCCACTCTGCTCTAACGGGGAGAGCAGAGGCTGGAGCCGGTACCAGTAATCAGCTGTGTGGTCTAAACAGACCGCAAGATGATTGCAGTAAAAAAAAGAAAAAGAAATGGAAACATTTTTTTTTTTACTTACCTCAATCCACGGACCGGTGATCGGGCCTCCGATGATGGCTCCTCTCCGGTCAGCTGGTCTCCCATAGTGCCCTGCTGCCCGGTCATCAGGTGATCAGGTCCCAGTGCAGTATGGGAGATCACCTGATTGGGAAGCCTGGAGAAGATCACCAGAGGCTAGGAGGATGCAGGTAAGTGTAATGAAGGGAGGGGGGGGTGTGTGTGTTGCGGAAAAAGGAGGAGGGGGGTCGCGGGGGTCCGCAATCGCAGGGGGCGGGGCTTAGCGTCGGTGGGGTGTAGCAGCGACGGTGGGTCGGCGCATGCGCGGGCTCTTAGTCACAGTATTTTTTCCGAAAATACCGCGACTAGAGTGCGGATGGGATCCGCAGGGACAGAGCTTTATCACAGGCTCTGTCCCTGCAAGGGATTTATAGTAAATCCCTGTGATATTGCCTGAATTCGCAATGCGAATTCACTCGGTAATATCACACTACAATCCGCATTCAATATGCGGATTGTAGTAAATAGAGCCTGGAGTGCTACACTCTATTGCTTAGACCCTTTCACATTTGGGCCACCTAGTGGCTCCTCCCCCAAACGGCCAGTAGGTAGAACCAGGGACGTGCGGTGAGGCGCATATGGAGAGGGTCTGAGTGCCTGTCTCACCCCCAACTCACTGTAACTCTGCCCTCGCTACACTCAGCTTCAGTGACAATTGATTCACCTACCTGCATCACTGTGTCTTCACTTGCTGCTGCTGCCTACGTGCCGATCTCTAAACACTGCAGTGCACTTCCTGGTCACGATACACCCAAGGTGTCCATTGGCTCAAGGCACGCCCCCCATACTCAAAGGCATGCCTCTATTAGCTCTCTTTCTGTGCAACCTACTGCCCGTAGTGTGGCCCCGCCCCTAGCTCTGCAAACAGTGTCTGACGATACAGAAGAGAGGCTGAGCTGTTGCTGCCTCATCATCTTTCGTCTCCCTGCAGTCCCAGGGAGCTCCACAAAGCTGGTGAATGTTAACCATAAAAATGATTACAATAAACAAAGAAGAGGTTTGTAAGTTAATAATTATTTTCTTTGTATTATTCTAATCATTTTTATCTCAAAACTCAGGAGTATGCTCTGCCTCCCCTGCCTGCACGTCCCTGGGTAGAACAAATGATTACTACCCTGTGAATTTACTAGGAACTAGTGACCCCATGGTGGCAGCGTCCGCTCTTTGCAGTTAGGAGGCAGACTGTAAACTCAGCACAGTCAGTTCTTAGAAACCCAAATACATAACATTTACTGAGCACGTAATAAACAAGTCGCGGAACTTTCTGTGACAGCTGCCCACTGTGCGCCTGGCGGAACATTCATAATTTGATAATCAGCTTGAAAATAGAGAAGTCTGGCATATTTTATCAGCAAACACTGAGGCAGGGATCCTGCACAGAAGCATATGGTCGTCCTTCTAATTCAATCTCCAGCATATTTCTATGTAAATCGCATGATTTCCTCCTGGAATTTTCCCCTCTCTCCGGTGGCTGTAAATGGCGTGCCGTGCCGCACAAACCAAGATTTCTTCTCTCAGCTGAATCCCTGTGATTGTTGCCCAATGGAGATTATTTAGCAAAAATGTATAATTTGGGAATATTTACTTACAAAAATGTTTTTTTTTTTTTTTTTTTTTAAAGGTAGAATTGTGTTACTTATGTCAGGATTTCACACCCCCTCATGGAACAAAGGGCCTGATCCACTACCGAACGCAACTGCAATTCCGCACGCAATCGGCCAACTGTTTTGATCTGCGCATGCATCGAATTAGCCACTGCGATCAGGACTGCAATCGCAGTGACTACGCAGACCGTTCGTGATCAGGACTGAGATTGCAGAGGCTACGCAGACCCATGTGATTGACAGAAAGTGCTGTTTGTGGGTGGGGGCATGCATAAATTATCCTTTGCCATGGCCTACGCAGCCTGAGGCCCAATAGCCTGCGGAAATGTCAGCAATTTCCGAGTAAGGTCAGAGCTTGTGCAAGTGTGCGTGAGGCTGCGATGGTACTCGTTTGTACCGATGGTTTCGCAGTCTTGCTACACATTACGGATGTGTGTAAGGTAAAGTGGGCGTGCTTGTGTAGTGCTGCGAGGGCATTGCGTTCGCAATGAATTAGTATACTATCGCATGCGTAATCGCTATTGCTATAGGGCAGTAAATCAAGCCCAAAGTTTGTTTTATGTACCTGCTCGCCGGATGTTATCATAGCTCTGAAAAGGGCCCATACCCCTCAAGTCGTTGACTTCAGGTTAGATACTGCCCTGTTTTACCCATCAACATGAACACCCATTAAAAAATAAACATTCAAAAACATTGTGTGACACCTGGAGAAGGGAAGGAAATTGCAGCAAAATTTAATGCACCTCGAGTTTTACGGCGGACAGTTGCCGAGGCGCCAACTTCTGGCAAACCAGTCTTCAAGTTCTAATTTATTCTGGTCATTCCTGAACGTACAGTGCCATAAAAAAAAAAATTATAAAACCAGTCAGCATAACTGGGAGAAAATCCTTCACCAGTTCATCATAACTGGGAGACCACAAACGATGGGTCCCTCAGCTACACTTGCCGTCTCCCCTCACACCGTGTGTCACACTTGGCTCCATCCCCTGCTGTACTCCTCCCATGCAGGCTCTATACCAGCCCCATCACCTCCATCTTGTTGGAAGGCTCGTGTGTACAGGTGAGGTATAATGGCAGAGCTTTTGCGCAGCAGCTAAGTATCGCTAGAAATTATTTTACAAATGATGGAAACTATGTATCATACTAATTGCAGGCTGTATATTCTCCTGTACAATATACGGCTCAAGCCAGGAGCTAAGGAGGGATATCAATTAGCAGAGACTATATACAGACTTGAAGTGAATTACCAGCACCGCGAGACTCCTGCAAGATGCAGGAGATAATTATTATATAGGTGGAAGGGGGGCGGGTAAGGATTTCAGATGACTATGAGAAATGTAGAATTGCTATAAGGCACACACGGCATATCCTTTATAGTGGCTGTAACCGATTGTTATGTAAATGCAGGTTCGGGTACAATGGAGAGAGCTTCCATTGTTCTGGAGGTATTGTTCTTTGCCTGACGATAAATCCTGTCCTTCAAATGAGAAGCAGAGAGATAATACTCCCGAAGATGAAACTAAAGGCCCCCATACATCAGCAATTGATTGCAGCAATCGTGCAATTTGCAATCGATTGAAAAAGGGAAAGATTTTTATATACAATCGATTGCAAATTGCACGATTGCTGCAATCAATTGCTGATGTATGGGGCCTTAAGTTTTGGTCTTTGTCAACTCACGACAGTGATTTCTCTGAGTAGTCTATGGGCCCGATTCTAACGTAATAAGAGCAACTCCGGGCGCGCGAAATGAACGGAAATTGCGCAGAATGGCAATGCGTCTATATCCACGTTGTGAGTCATACGCACGTATGGGATCGCGCCGCCTTAGTGCTTCTGTTGGCAAAAGCAACCATCATCACTTACGATTTCCCCGTGCTGGGTGAGGGAGGAACATCTGAATGTGGCGCACTCGTGACCAGATTAGCGCGCAAACTCTGGCTACTCTTCCCCGCACACCCGGGAAACGCGTGGTTGCACTGTAGTCGCCCATTTGCCTCCCTGAAATGCCCATTTAGGGGCTGCAGCGAAAAGACTGAGGTGTGCAGAATTCTGGCTTGGTCATAACTTCTCGAAGGTGCCTACGCAGGCCGCGACATGTGCCATCTGCCATAAACCGCCAGCTGCGTTCTCACTTTTCAGGCTACAGTATTCTAGGGTCACATTAGATTTCCAATGTCGGCTGAAGTATACAAAAGTCATACATTGAGATAAACGGACTTATCTATATTAACAGAAGGAAAAAAAAAAATATTTCAACAACCGCCTAGGGAATTGCTCAGGGCTGTTCAGATACATTGCGTCCTTTAATACACAGTAGAAGTGTGTCTGTAATGGGGGGTATCCAATTGTAGATATACAAACGGCAGCACGGTTACGACATTGCAGTTGTGCTGTCGTTTGTATAGCTAGTGATGTGCTAGGACTGAACGTTCACTCGTTCAGTCCCGGCACATCCCTCCAACCCCGCACATGCTGAACCTGACGAGATCGTCAGGTTGACCAGCATGTACGGGCGATGTCGGATGTCAGAAGCGACCAGCGGGCACGCGCATCGCTGGTCGCTTCCGACCAAAACATGCCCAATGCATGCTCGATTTGCAAGCGATTTCACGATAACGATATTGTGCAATCGCTTGCCTAAATCGCTAAGTGGATACCCCCCATTAGGTAAATACTCAGCGGCAGAGAGAAGGCAGATACAGTTACATGTCAGATGTTGCTATTAAATCAAAATAAATGTTACAATAAATGCTGAGAACTTACAAACACATAGGGGTCTATTTACTAAGCAGTGCTAGGAGACAGAGTGAAATGAGATAAGGTGCCAGCCAATCAGATAAGATAAGAAATGAGATAAGGTGCCAGCCAATCATATAAGATAAGAAATGAGATAAGGTGCCAGCCAATCAGATAAGATAAGAAATGAGATAAGGTGCCAGCCAATCAGATAAGATAAGAAATGAGATAAGGTGCCAGCCAATCAGATAAGATAAGAAATGAGATAAGGTGCCAGCCAATCAGATAAGATAAGAAATGAGATAAGGTGCCAGCCAATCAGATAAGATAAGAAATGAGATAAGGTGCCAGCCAATCAGATAAGATAAGAAATGAGATAAGGTGCCAGCCAATCAGATAAGATAAGAAATGAGATAAGGTGCCAGCCAATCAGCTCCCAACTGTCATCTCACCGGCTGTGTTTGAAAAATGAGATTTGTGAGCTGATTGGCTGGCACCTTATCTCATTTCTTATCTTATCTGATTGGCTGGCACCTTATCTCATTTCTTATCTTATCTGATTGGCTGGCACCTTATCTCATTTCTTATCTTATCTGATTGGCTGGCACCTTATCTCATTTCTTATCTTATCTGATTGGCTGGCACCTTATCTTATCTATTTATTTAGTAAATAGACCCTAGTAAATTGCGTTAAAAAAATAAAATGTATACTTGACCCTTAAACACAACCCCTGCAAGCCAGAAAAAGATAGTTTCCCTTGATCTACCCCTCCTTAATGTAACTTGTGCCCCCACCACCCCTGTAGGGAATGCCAATCTGGACCGATAAATGGTCGATTGCAGCTAGCAGTGCTGTATTATTTCATGCACTAAAAATGTTATATTTTTAAACATTTATGAATGAGTTTGCTGTGACTGGAAATAGATGTAAATCCGGGAGCAAACTGTTTGTAGAAATATTGGAGATGGGGGTTTCAGAGCATCAGGTAGAAGCCGGATATCACATAACCTCGATAGTCAGAAATAAAAATATTCCTTACCTGATCTACACTTAATACAGCACCCACTGGGGACTCACAGCCCAAATCGGTCCCTAAGAAGCATTCGCTCGTAGCTGCCGATGGTTCGCAATGTGCGCATGCATCGCAGTGCACGTGCGTGAACTAGTCCGAGCGGCCGGGGAAGCGTACGCTCGCCGAGCAAAGACAGCCCCAGCTGAGTGACAGGAGAAGCCGTTTGTGGGTGGTGACAGAGGCGGGCCACTAGAAACGGGGGGAGTGGAGGTGTGAACGCAGGCATGCTTGAGCCTCTTAACACCGTTTAAGAGGCGTGCATAATTAACAGGCAGCGTCATAGTACACGTCACCTGGTTGATTTTTACACTGAAGTGGTCGCAGTGCTTGCGGTAGGGTATAGTCAACCTCAAGCACTGCGTTCGCTACCTGATGTACCGATGGTTGCATACACTTTTCAGAGATGACGTGCGCAAGACAGGCTGGTGGGCATCTGCATACACAAAGCGATCACACGCCAAGACAGTGGGTGTGCTTATGCATTGCTGTGCGTTCGCCTGCCATGCTGGGTGTGCGCTGAATTTGCATATGCTGGGAACGAGTGTAAGAATCTAGCGAGCAGGTCTGAATCGAGCCCTTAGCGTTTAGGAGCAAGGGGAGAATTTAGCCAAAGAGACTTTCAGTGGAAGAACTGCTCAAATTGTCTGCATTAGTCTCTGGGACCATGAGTGAGAATTAACAAGTACTAACCAATCAGGATCTGTAATTTTGCAGGTTGTGTTTGAAAAATTAGTTAGAAGCCGATCAGTTGATATTTTCTCTCTCTCCAAGTTTTGATAAACCCCCCCCCCCATATGATCCAGGGTTGCATAAAATTGGATTTAAAAAAAATTAATAAAAATTAAAAAAAAACAAAAAAACCCCACTGATTTATTGGATTTACATAGACAATTATAAACATTTACTTTAAAAAAAAAAAATTGTAATAAAAAATCCTATTTAAATCCAAAAAATCTGAATTAAAAATCAAATAAATCAGTTTTTTATTTTTATTTATTTTTTTTAAATCCAATTTTATGCAACCCTGCCCCATATCACACAGAAACCATGTAACTGCATGACTGCTGTCGAGACAGGAGAGAGTGAAGGCTGCTGTTCGCACTAGTGCCTGCGGCTTTAAACGCGAAGATGGGGGTCTTTCTAAAAGGGTCTTTCCTCTATTCCGGTGATGAGAGAATAAGGGTCTGCTCATAAAACACTGCGCTTGGCCAAGTGGGAAAATCACTAACTTGATATTAAATTATATGTCAGATATTTAAATAGGGTGGGGGGGGGGGGGGGGGGAATGAGACAAGACGTTTGCATTGTGGAAAACATTTTCATTGCAAACAAGAGCTCCACACAAACCTAAGCAATGGGTTTGGATTGAGTCCAGAACTAATGGGCCTATTTATTAACCAAAAACAGTTATTGCAGAAAGAAATCTCATTTACTGCAGTCTTACTGCCATCGCTATACGCCTCTATTGGTACAAAATAATTGGGCAATTCTTCACGTAATCTCAGGATGACGTTACTTACCTATAACATGGGATCCAACCAGTGGCGGCTCCAGCGCAGTCCAAAATTCAAATAGGGGACCCACGCCAACTGCCATTTGAAACGCTGCCAAACATAGATGGCCGGGAATCACTGGCAGTTGGTGTGGCTCCCCTATTTGAATTTTGGACTGCGCTGGAGCCCCGCCCCTGGAGCCACCACTGGATCCAACGCTACTGCAGACCCCTTGCCTCGTGTTATGCACATGCACCAAGGTTGGCTGCGAATGCACACGGCCTACACAAGGACGGGAACGATCACTTCCACTGTTTAAAGGAAAATTGTGCACTAGGGCCCGCAGACCAGTCCTGGTGCAGTAAATAGTGGCGGTAATACATGCGCTATGCAGCGATACATAATGCTCGCTATAACCCTACCCATGAGCATTCCAAGATCAAGCTTTAAAAATATATATATATATATATATATATATATATATATATATATATATATATATATATATATATATATATTAATGACTATTTGCCGATGTCTACACAACACAAGGTGTATCCGGCTCTGCATCTATAGTAGAGATGTACCGGCTCGGATTAGTCTGGATTTTACCCGCCAAATTTTGGATTTCGGAAAGAGGAAAAAGTAACCTTTCATGGACAAAAATCCATGTAAGATGATATTTTGCCTCTTTCTGAAACCAAAAATTTGTCGGGAAAAAAAAATCTGAATTTGGCTGTGAAAATCCGAACCTGCACATCTGTAATCTATAGTATATGCGCCATACATCAGATTCCATTATGCCTAATTTGTAAACATCTGTATTGATAGCGAAATAGCCATTCGCTATTAGGTTTGATTGAAATAAGTAATGATAACAGGTAAGACACAAATATCTTACTAAAATACACACAGAAAATCATCTAAGCTGTACATGATCAATTAAGGGAGCACCGACCAGCTCCCAGCACGGAATCCGCAAAAAGTCTGTTCATCTGCATCAGCCCTTAGTCACCCGCAAACGATCTGGCAAACGCGCTTACTGTACTCAGCATAGCTCAGCAATGATGTCTGTAGGGCCTCCAACAAACTCCAGGCGTTCCTAAGGGAACGCCTGCATTTGTGCAGAGCCCCCCCCTCACTGTCTACAAAACGGGGCAAGCTGTCACTCACCATCGACAGCCGCCCCGTCCTGTATCGAGCCCTGCAGCGACTGAAGTTCAGTTGCTCGGCGGGGCTCGCGCATGCGCACGCCGGACACGGCGCATGGGGGAAAACATCGAGCCGCTTGCGAGCGGCTCTGAATCAGGCCCTATGTGTCTCCTGCCTTGTGTTACTGTTCTGTAGCTTATGTCCTATCCGTGCTTAAAACTTAACATATTTTAATTCCCCAACTGCTACATAATTCCCCTGCCAGACACTGCAATCTCTGCAGCCAACATTCCAAATTCACTCTCCCCCCTAGGTCACCTCTCGCATCCAGGCATCGCTCCTGCATGATGCAACCAAAATGCTTGTTCATCCGCTTTCCACATCTGACCTAGGCTATTATAAAACAGTACTCAGTGCCTCTCTTTGCCCCCTCAGTCTATTATAAATGCTACGTCTAGACTTGTACACTCAGCCGTTCGCTTCTCAATGTCCACTTCTCTCTGCCAGTCTCCACACTAGCAGCCCACCATACACATAATACAAAGTCCCACAAAACCTTCAACAGTGTCAACTTTAAAGTTCTTGACATAAAGTACTCTGCCAAGCGAACAGATGTGTCCTTATACACTGTGGCTCTAGTCGCGGCAGGTCCCAGGCGGCACGGACACCCCGAGTGCCTTTCCCGCTGAAAATGTCTATCTTATTCACATAAATAAAATAACTAGGAGCGACAAAACAACTTTGCTAGATTACATTTATCAATACTATGTGCGACGTTTGTGTGCGAAGGAGTCAGAATCTGTGTACAAAGTGCTACAATGCAGCGCCCCCCCGGCTTTTTTCTCACACGTGTTTAAAACTAACTCCTGTGCGGTTAAAGTCGCACCCCAGCACTCTCTAGTACACTGCGAGGAGCGTCCTGCTGCATCTGCGATGTGAATAAAACCTAAAAATGTAAGAAAATAGACTGTACACCACTCCTCTTGGAGAGTCTCACTTGCTCCAGCCGTCTCGCGCAATATGGCGTATAGACGCTGGGTGTATGAGGACACATCCGTATTTTTTGGTTCTTCAATTGATCTTTGCTTTTCCTTTTGCTTACTTCGCCTCAGTCACGCCTCTAGAATGTCTCTCATACGCATAGGGCATAATTCGGCGTTGGCGCAAGTATTATTATTACGGGCGAGTCCCGCGTATATCTGCAAACTGCGAATGCGCGCCATACATAGCATTTAGAAATGGCGCATGTGTCGGACCAGCCTTCTGCACGTGGTCGGAGTGCCGGACCACTCTTTCCGTGAAATGGGCACTTCTGTCGGTAACTGTTGCGTCTTGTGGGAGCATTGGCCAAATTTTGTGCCAGTTTGTGGTGTTCAGGCAGAAATGGGACACCTGTGTCTGATGGAACTTTTACACCCAGCATGGGGTTCTGTAGGTGCAAGTTAAAAGTTGTGCAATACGTGGATCAGGACCACAAGTGGAGCTCTGTGGTCCTATTTTGTGGTTCTCAAATGATCAGAAATTAAAAACATTCTGCTGAGAGCAGCCTCTTTTAGGGTCTTGTTGGGTCCCAGAATAATTGCACACTCACGCGGGTCTCAAATCGATGGTAGATTGGCGTTTGGGGTCCAAAATAATAAGCAGGCTGGGTAACACTGGGCTCCCTCAACGGGTGTCCATGCATTAGCTTTCAACCCCTCACTTATCTTTTAGATTACCATTCATCAAACTAAGGGGTCTATTTACTAAGCAGTGTTAGGAGACAGAGTGAAAAGTGATAAGGTGCCAGCCAATCAGCTCCCAACTGTCATCTCACAGGCTGTGTTTGAAGAATGAACAGTTGGGAGCTGATTGGCTGGCACCTTATCACTGTTCACTCTGTCTCCTAACACTGCTTAGTAACTAGACCCTTCAGTCCTCTAAGTCCCTTTAATTATTCCCATGCTTGAGCACTGGTGACTAAGGACCTGATTCAGCAAGGATCGCAATGCCCACAATGCAGTTGCTAATATCAGAGGCGATATGTAAATGTTTGCATTTGCAATGCGATCTCAGCCTTATGGAGCATACACACGGTCAGATTTTTCTTCAGATCTGAATAACAACTATTTAAAAAATCGTTCAGTCGTTCATATCTGAAGGAAAATCTGACATATCTGACAGATGAACGATTTGAACGATGCGCGTTCCCGATGGTCAGATAACGATATCTGACATCTGATGTGTTTGCAGTCAGACTTGGACGATTCCATTCATTTTAATGCAGTCAAAAATCGTTCAATCGTTCAAATCTTTGGTAAAAACGTTCAAACCGTTCATCTGACAAATCTGACCAATCTGACCGTGTGTATGCTCCATTACTCATATCCCGTATACTTTGGCAATATAGCAAAACAATTGGTAACATCGGACCCATACGCACAGATAAGGCCGGTCAGACCTCACTCAGGAATTGCTAGCTTCAGCGCACGCCATGAGGCCTCAGGCTGTGTATGGTATTGCAGTGGCTAATTTATGCACGCACCTGTAACCTGGGTCTGCGTACACAATGCAATCTCATTCCCGATCGCAGTGGCTAGTTCGCGCACTGCGATGCATATGCATGCACAGAACGCGAAAATCGTTTGACTGCGTGCGTCTTAGCACTTGCGATCCTCGCTGAATCAGGCCCTAAATTACTACCTCAGTCATTTTGATTTAGCCATCTGTGCTGAAGCGACGATATCCTTAAAACCTGGACGCTAAGGGGGCTTTGACCACGGAGACTGGGAATTTTAATTACAATTGTGGGCCTGATTCAGAGGCGGGCACAGAAGCGTCTATTGGCGGTCGCACATCTGTGACTTTATCCAAATGCAGCTAGAAACTGAGACTCCCACTTTCTGCGTCTGTACACGCAGTAATTCCGATTGGTGCATCCTTAGATACGCCATCAAAACTTGCAACAGGCCTCTGGCAGTTGCAGTCTCTCCAACCATGTACGGGCCTCCAATGTCAGCGGCAAAGGATCGGAGTATGCCAAACACTTTCATAGACACGCCCATGAGACGGCCAATCTCTGTGCGTGCGCTAAGCCACCTCCTAGGAACTCCCAAAACATTGTCAACACTTGCGTGCACCTAAAGTTAAAACTGCGGCTCTGTAAAGACACCATCGGGCGCTTGCGCAGTAGCTCAAAAATCGCTCCACTATGTCCAACATCGGCAGCGCGTATATCGGGCCCATTGTGCCCATGGTTGGTAATTATACATCATGTCTCGTACTCGCTGCAGCCGATGTACAGCGCTGCCATAGACACCACTGCTCGTTACTAATCCGCAATAAACACACACAAAAGATTTAACGGCACAAAGCGGGCACATGAAGATTATAAGGGATTACTTACTGTCGTGGCACAATAGATGTCTTTCCAGACTGTGGCCTCCCTGGAGAGATCTGAGACTTCAAACAAATTATCAAGGATAACCTCCCCAATCATATCATGTCTAGAGAAACGGTCAAAATCGTACACACTGAAATGCAGTTTCCTATTGCTCAGCTGGTCATAAGCCACCGGGAACTGAAAGGTCTCATCAAACACGGGATTTAGAGTTTTCCTGTGCACCCGAGTCTGAAACTTCTTCTTCCTGTCCGGGAGGAGATAGATCTTTACGTAGGGGTCAGATGTCCCACACAAGTCCTTAGCAGGTAGTTCCAGGGCCTTCAGGATGTTCACGACCAGCAGCTCGTTCTCATAGTCGTACAGCAACCCAAAATTCAGCTTCCCGCACGTCTGGACATCTTCTTTCTTGTTGTTTTCTGAATCAACAGATTTCTGCTTATACAATTCGGGTTTGATCCTGCCGATGCTCGTGGTGGTCTCTCCTCTTTGTAAGGGTTCCACGCCCATGCTGAAGTCTACGCTGGACACTTGCATCTGCCTCGGCAAGTGCCTCCTGAACGAATTGTGCCTGCATTGGGAAAAGATATGTAATAGTGAAATAACAACAACAACAACAACATAACATATAATAAAATCTGCAGTTATACAGTAATTTTAACAGTTGCACATATAAATTTAGTTTAATTCTGAAATGCAGTGGACACCACTATTGGTTTTACAAGAACTCGACATCTTTGCTCTGTGCTGTTGGGGGTCCTTGCTCCTTAATCTATAGAACTCTTTGGCTTCCTAATATCTATTCCCCCCTCACATCATGTCGCTGCCCATGTCACATGCAGCCCTGTCCTCACTAACACATCAATCATCTCCTGATATACTCTGTGCTGCTGGGGACCCTGCTCCTCCCACTATATAACTCTCAGTCTGTGGCTTCCTGCTGCCTCCATTCCCCTCCTCACATCATGTCACTGTCCCTGTCACATGCTGCCCTGTCCTCACTAACACATCACTCATCTCCTGATGTACTCTGTGCTGCTGGAGGACACTGCTCCTCCCACTATATAAAACTCTCAGTATGTGACTTCCTGCTGCCTCCATTCCCCTCCTCACATCAGGTCACTGCCCCTGTCACATGCAGCCCTGTCCTCACTAACACATCACTCATCTCCTGATATACTCTGTGCTGCTGGGGACCATGCTCCTCCCACTATATAACTCTCAGTCTGTGACTTCCTGCTGCCCCCATTCCCCTCCTCACATCATGTCACTGCCCCTGTCACATGCAGCCCTGTCCTCACTAACATTATCACAAGAGGACGAGTCACTGCCTCCCATAAGACTAGCTTGTTGCTGTGACCATTCTGAAGATTTGAACGAATTTCATTTACAACCAGTGCGATGGATCTCTCCTGCTACAGGGAGAGTGCAGTTATAGCCAATGTGATCTGCAGAGGTGGAATTGAACGTTAGTTCCATAGGACAAGACGTCGTGCACAGATATATCGCGTCGGCTGTGCTGCAAAGCCGACGGCAGATACTGTATATCTGCAGATATATCTGTCCATCGGCCAGTGTGTACACATACAGCAGAGGCCACGGGGAGGGGGGCGGGATGCGCCCCCCAGCCAGAAGCAGATGATGGTCGTTCAGTGTGTATGAACGACCATCATCTGCAGATATATCTGTGCAGTGTGTACCCAGCTTTATGCTGGATCGCAGAACATCGATGGTGGTCGATAGGAAATTTCCTATCGCCCATCGGAAACTTCCGATCGCATTCCGACGATCCGTCGCAGATGTATGGCCACCTTAAGCCTTGGATGGAGATATAGTGGACGGAGATAAAGTACCAGCCAATCAGCTCCTAACTGCCATGTCACAGGCAGTGTTTGAAAAATGACAGGAGCTGGTTGGTTGGTACTTAATCTCCAGCCAAGGCTTGGTAAATAGACCCTACAGCCTCTAACATGACAGTTAGGAGCAGATTTGTTAGTATTTGATTAATCTCCCCAAATAAGTGTAAGGGAGACATAGACACACTGGCGTTTATGCATTAAGCAGTGAAAAGTATGAAGAAGTGGATCAGTGGAGTCGTTGCCCATAGCAACCAATCAGCTGTAAAGTAGCATTTATAAAGTACAGTCTATAAAACAATAGGTAGGAGCTAATTGGTTGCTATGGGCAACTTCTCCATGCTTTTCACTGCTTGATACATAAACCCCATTGTATCCTACGGAATGAGGCACTCTGAAGACATCAACTTACATTCCAGGCAACTACTCCCAGAACTATACGACAGACCTCCTAACTGTTCCGCTTTACTGGGACTGTCCCACATGCAGGGCTCCGTGTCCCGCGTGCGGTGGAGAAAGCTGAGGGGAGCGCACACCTCTGCACTGCACGCGCACGGTATCCACACAGTGCGGGGAGTCTCTCGGGGGGGCAGCCCAGCATGAAAACGGGGGCACGTCCTGATACCATGAGGCCATGCCCCCTTTTCGGACGTGCTCTCCTTCGGTGCACGGATAGTTCCAAATATCAGTTGTTAATTCAGTTGTCTTCCACCTATTAGCAATATATTAGTTTTTCCAGCATATTATCCAGACCCGGTATTTCATTTTTGGTTCCTCCTACCCACAGGAATGCACCGACACACGCACCAAACTCATACCCAGGATGCAGTGCTGGGTACAGACCATTTTCATTACACAGATTTATTATCTTTTCGAAATCTTTCTGTAGGAGCTACGGTCGTATTCTGAGTAAATATCCCTACATGGCCGACAGAGTAAGACGTCCACATATCCTGACGACACTAAGCTACACATAGTGAAAGGGCTCAATACTTACACCCGTGGGACACCTCTAATAGCTTAAAGCCCCATCTGAATTTGTTCTATTTATAACTACCCTTTGTCTTCCATCCTTCACCTAATATTCTCGTCTTATGTACCCATACTGCTACGTGGATCAATACCAAAAGGCATTCGCAGAATTCTTGAAACAAAACAGAAAAGAAATATGCCCGCGCTCGGTGGTACCCATATTGTACATGGTACCAGCTGTGTGGCAGTATTAACGCCATACATGTATACAAAACAAAGTCTGTCGCTATCGGCACTAACAATAATATACGGCAAATCTGTGCGTGTCTAGCAAATAACAGCATGGGGGATTTGGTTCATATTCTGATCAAAACATTTAAGCTTGCAGCCCGTCCTCAAGAGACCCCAATTCTCTGCAATTTCCTGCACTAGCATGTAGGACCAACACACCATTAAATGGCAGCTAAATGCCCTCACCTCAAGTGCAGAGGGTAACATCTAGACAGGGGCTGGCTTGTGAACAACACCCAGCTAGGTGTGGAAGCAGCCATGACAGAACTAGACAACATTTTGAAACACACATCTCAGTGGGCATGGCTACACGTCTGTAAAGGCCCCATACGTCAGCTATTGATTGCAGCAATCGTGCAATTTGCAATCGACTGTGTATAAAAATCTTTCCCTTTTTCAATCGATTGTGGCAATTCTGCAATCGATTGAAAAAGGTAAAGATTTTTATACACAATCGATTGCAAATTGCACGATTGCTGCAATCAATTGCTGATGTATGGGGGCCTTAAGAAACAATACACTTTGGGCCTGATTCAGACCCACTCGCAAGCGGCTGTCCGCTCGCAAGTAGGTCGATGTTGTGCACTGCGCATGCGCACGACGGCGGGAGCTCCGTCGTGCGCATGCGCCAGACATGACGAGCGAAGGTTTTTCCTTCGCTCGTTGTGTCTGATCAAAGGGGGCGTGCTGTCGATGTTGACTAGTGATGTCAGTGGGAGTGATTTTGGCTCTGATAGAGCCAAAATCACTCCGGGCCTTGCGGTTGAAAAACTCAACTGCAGGCTCCGGCTCGCAGTGGCGATGGTCGCGATGGTCAAGACCATCGCGGCCATCAAACTGCACGCTCGTATAGGCTGTGGGTGGTGACCCACAGCTATACGAGCGTCCAGGAGGACGCTCCATAATTATGGAGGGCGGCCCTCATTCAGAGCGTGCGCTCTGCTCAGAGCGTACGGCTCTGAATGAGGGCCTTTATTTGCAGTGTAAAAAGACAAACTGTGTTCACGTCCAACTCAGAACATGCACAATAGACTGTGAGGAAAATGGAGCACCCGGAGGAAACCCAGGCACACACAAGGGGGACATGCAATCTCCACACAGACAGGGTCATCATCAGCATCAAGACACATTTTCACCTTAAAAATAACCTGGTCTCAGTAGCTCATTAAATAGTCAAATTATTTTGTACACAAACAATAGTTTTCCTCACAATCTCTTTAAATAATTTACTTGCAGCAGTCCGGGTCAGGGGCTTCAATTCAATTCCTGGTTCTCATTTTTAAAGACTGGTACCACATGTGACTTTGCCAAACTTAAACAGGCTAGAAGGCATAATTTTTTTTTTGAACTTAAATGAAAAGTGGCTGTGGGCGGGGGCTAGGTAAGTGGGCGTGGCACATTGTATGACGGCACAAACTGCACGGTCATACCACTGAACGCTCCCCGTGGCTGGTCTTGCCGACATAACTTGTGCCTGAGCTCCGGTGACAGTGGCGGCCATTGGTGTACACTGATCTCATCGTCATGGTCTGCGTGACATGGCGCGTTTTCCTGGTGGAAGTGGACATTAGAGGATGGTGAGACGGTGGCCATAAAGTGAAGCACATGCTCAGCAGGTAGGATGTGGCTATTACGCAATGCTCAATCGGTATTATGGGCCTAATGTGTGACAAGAAAACATCCCCTACACCAGGGTTGCCCAAACTGCGCCATTACTGTCCATGTTTTAAGGCTATCCATGCTTGAGTCCAGATGGTTAAATTAAGTCACCTGTGCTCAAGATTGTTTAGCCTTAAAACCTGGCTTGTAATGGTAGAGTTTGGGAAACTCTGGCCTACACCATTACACCATCACCACCAAACCAATGATAAAAGGCAAAATGGATCCATGGAGTCAAGTTTTTTATGCCCAATTCTGGTCCCACTATCTACATGGTAGAGCAGGAATTAGGATGCGTCAGACCAAACAAGGTCTTCTCACTCTTCAACTTTGTAGTGTTGGGGGCCTGTGCCCACTGTAGCCTCGGTGCCCTGTTCTTAGTGGATAGGAATTGAACCCACTGTGTTTGGACGTGCTGTGTACTGGTGTTGTTCTACCTACCACTGCTGTAACGCATGGTAATTGAGTTACTGTCGCTTCAACCAGCCCTGCCATTCTCCTTTGACCTCACCACCCAAAGCGTTTCCACCCACAGAACTGACGCTTACGACGAAGCAGGACCAATGCGTAGTGCCGCTCAGATCTAAAACCATTGGCCGTCCTATGAGCGTTGGCAAATACGCTAACCCTCCCCACTCCCCCCCCTAACCCTCCTTTAGGGCTGCCTAACCCTAACCTCCCCTTATAGTGCCTAACCCTAACCTCCCCTTCCCCTAGCCTAACCCTAACCTTCCCCGGGGGATGCCTAACCCTCTCATCCCCGGGCTAAGTGTTACACTTACCCGTCAGCGGACGATCGGGATGGCAGGGGTCGGTCCTCCGTGCCAGGACTAAGAGTCAGTATTTCGACGCCTATCTTAAGTCCCTTGTCGGGCAGGTGCAGTCTGGAATTTAGACCGGTGGCACTGCGTCCGCCGGTCTATTAACTACATCCCGTACCCGATAACATGACCACTGAGAGTATAAGAAATAGTGGTCCATCAGTTGTACCAAGTAGCCTTTTGTACACATGGGTGAAGGCCAACTAACTCAGGGGCTTTTTTAGTTTAAGGGGGGGAGATGCATCAAACTTTGGAGAGAGATAAAAGTACCAAACAGTTTGTCATTTTTCAAACACATTGGTACTTTATCTCTTTCCACTTTCTCTCTCTCTCCGAGGTTTGACACATCTCCTCCTAAGTCGCGTTCAGATCTTAATTCACCTCCTCCTATGACAGGCAGGTAGCATTTAAAGGCTGCTACGATACAACTTTTTTTTCATGGGTATTAATATGTATCCTTCGTTTCAATGGGGGCACCGATGTGTTTACCATTTTTGTACAGTTGCCATGTTTACCCAAAGTGAACCCGGTCTCCGCGGACCATTAACTAATCATTTGTTTTAGAAGTGGGTCTAGATTTGTAAAATGGTTTCATGAAGAGCTACAAAAAAAATAAAAAATAAAAAATCAATTCCATTACATTTTACAGTTGTTTATAAAATAGGTTCACTTAACGTGTCTACCTTCTTCGACATTCAATTAATTTTCTTCTTTTGTTTCTCGAATTAGCATAAAGAAATTACCAGTTTGCTGCACAATATACGTCAGGTCGTTCTCGTGTTGTCTAAACCTCCGTCGTTCCAGCATAATTAGTTTTCCTAAGCGTTTCGTGTCTGTCAGTGTCTTCCTGCTAACCGGCATGAACCCATTCAGGTCTGCCATATCACACTGTACATGACAAGGAGAGGGTCGTCACACTAAACGCGTACTAAACTACTGCTAGAAGTTGGTTTCCCATTTGGAAATCTGGTTCATTTATTTCTTGTCTTGCTGATTTTTTTTTTTATTGAAGGGCTTACCAAATTCATACAAATCTGTTCTCTTGGTTTGTGAGCGCCCTCCTGCAGCTTATACAACATTTGTTTTCATATCTCTGGATACTTGTTATCGATAAGGCGTTATCGACAGGGTATGCAGACGGGAAGCCGGCGGACCTAATCCCGACAGCCGGCTTCCCGACTGTTATATCCCGGCAAGGGTCTAAAGACAGGCGTCGATATGCCGACGCCTGTTATTAGACATACACCGGGAGCCTGACACCCGGCATCCCGATCGAAGGGACGCCGGGCGTGGATAGCAGCAAGTTTAGGTTTAGGGTTCCTGGGGGGGACTTAGGGTTAGACGGCCCCCCCAAGATGTTAGGTTCAGGCTAGGGGAATTTAGCGTTAGGCACCCCCGGGGACTTAGGTTTAGGCGGCGGGGAAGGGGGGGGGTTAGGCACCCCTAAGGGAGGGTTAGGGGGTAGAAATAGCTTACTATATACTTACCTTTGACGATCTGTATTTCCTTCTCTGCCGGGATGCCGCTGTCGGGATTCCAACCGCCGGGCATGGGTCTGGCGGTAAATCATAACGATTCCATTGACAGGGTTGCCAAGTTTCGCTATCCTTGGTTTTGACAGTGCCAACCATGTCTGTACTACAGTTATTGCCCTTTAATAAACCGGCCTCTGGATCCAGAGTAAAGCAAGATTCTCCAATTCCGTAGTCCACTTATGAAAGAGTTTAATAGGGAGAGGAGCGCCAGGGACAGTGTGGACAAACAGAGGGATTATTTTCTCTATGTAATCCAGAATATTTGAAGAACCACGCGTTCCCACTATAGGACCTCCTACCTGTCCTGAAATGGTTATGCAGGCTATACGTGAAATAAACTACATCATGTTCCGATTACAGGGACAGCCATGCTGACATGACTGGATTAATACTCAGGAATTTTTGTTTTCGGTTTTCGGAAGGCAGCGGCTTGTGTTTACCGATTAGTGCAGAGTATAAAGCACAGCGACTTAAAACTGACTAACGCAGCAGAAAATTACATGTTTTGACTAGTCGGAAAAATGAATTATACGTAGGAAAAGTCGCACAGGCAGAGCTGTCTAAAGTCTTGCTGAAATGATTTGGCTTGTCCCGCCACATGCTCCTACAGCTGTCGTCCCAGCATTTAAATGAAAGCAGAACAGCCTCAGAAAATGCAGATTGCAGTAGTGATACCATCATAGCAATATATCTCAAAAGCAGAGGTGAACGCTCTCTATTGTATTTATCTGCCTGGCAGATTATGGCGAAAATATACAATTCTGCACACAGTAACTGGGGACCCCAGGTACTTCACCTGCTTCTGACCCCAGGCTGGAGTGCTGTTTCCACAGATCTGCTGGCTCAGCCCAGACAGACCACAGCCAGCAGAACCTGCTCTCCTCTCGGCTACTATAGACTGGGTTAATATGGACACAGCGTTGTTGTTGAAGCCCCTCCCCCTGTGGTGTTGTCAAAGCCCCTCCCCAGATGTGAGCAATGGTGGACCCTGCAGAAGATCTTGCTGGATCGGGGGAATGTTGCACCCTAAATAATCAGAATTATTAGACAGAGACCACCACCACCTAAAGCGAAGATTTTATATATTGGCTGATGTTCCCATATAAATGCATGATCTCTTCATGGAAGTAACTAGATTTAGATTGAGCGTGATATGAACGCTACTGTATGAACAATTTAGTCCTATGTTTCTACATTTTTAAGCAATCGGTTCACAATTGTTTTTTAATACTGGATGAAATAATAAAACAATATAATAGCGACGTGTCATCCACCTGATGAAGTCACTTTACGATGAAACGTGTTGGTATGTAATTTACAGTTCGGTAGCTCACTCTGTTTAGTCCTACAACGGAACAGATGGAGTAAAGACGTATATATGGCTCCTGTCCCTCGGTGGTACCAATTGTGTCTCGCTTTCAGTTTGCTTTTTTAATTCTTTATTTCTTTTATAGATGATTACGGATAACTCCACTGTGGCTTGTATATGAAAAGGTTTAATCTGCAACCCCTTTTTGTCTGATTTTGTGATTTGGGTTCCTCTCTGCCAGCTGCAGTGGGCACAGGTCACCAAAACTGAGCAGATGACTTAAAAAAACGTCACCGGATCAGAACAATCTCTTTTCTGCTGCAACACGCAGCTGGTGGGGTCAGAATTTGGTGTTCACATGAATCCATGGATCTATCCTGCATTGTGTTGGTGACAGTGTACCCGTTAGGATGAAAGAATCTGCAGAATGTCGATATTAAACACGTCAACATTCTGCACAGGAGGGGAGGGTTAGGCTGTGGGAAAGGAGGATAGGGCTAGGCATTAGGGGTACGGTTAAGGATACTCACAGCGGGAACCACTACAGCAGGGGTCTTCAACCTTATCCCTTCAGCTGCTGTGGAACTACACATCCCAGCATGCACTGCCATAGTTTTAGCATGCTGTTATATCAAACAGGTGGCAGTGCATGCTGGGATGTGTAGTTCCACAGCAGCTCGAGGGCCATGGTTGAAGACCCCTGCACTACAGGATGAGCCGGAAGTCAACAGGACGTCACAGCTTGACCTGAAAGACATCGCTGGAGCCGCCGTCACCAGTAGAACGTTTTATCGACATTATAGTCATGTTGACTTGCTGCATAGCAACATTATGACCATGTCGACAAAATTTACCACATACATCCATTGATGGCCACAGTTTCCCCATGCTCTAACAGCTACATCCAGAAGGCTAATACCAGGTCACACAGCACATATGACATCCAATAGCCACCACAGTCCCCAGATCTCAGTACAACAGAGCACCTTTAGAATATGGTGCAACAGGGGGGCGGATTTGCAGCACGAATGTGCAGCTGAATAAATTTGCGGCAACTGCGTGACGCCATTACGGGCCACAGTCCCTGAGAAACGTGTCCAGCACTATATTGAATCCATGGCACAGAGAATTCAGGCTGCTCTGAGTGTGTAATACATATCACAATCATCCTGGTAGATCTCTCTGCGTGTTGGTACAGACACTTTGCTGCCGTCCTCGTAATATATTAATTTTCATTTGTCTGTGGTGATGGCAGAGCCATTGATGACTACAGGGCAAAGGCCGATGGATTTTGCTTTTGAAACATTTGTGAAGCATTCTTCCCATTAGAACACAGAGAATAAGAGATACACCATGTTCTGATTACAGGGACAGCCATGCTGACATGACTGGATTAATACAATGAATGATGCTCGCTGAATAACAACACTACATGTTAATCAGACACATTAAAAGCATTCTAAAATGCAGGAGAAATGAAACTAGGAAGGACTATATAACATTTTCTACTGCCAGGCTTCTCGTACTCTAACGATGTGCGCACCCATTATATGGCACTACAAGTGCCAGCATGCCTGTGCCCTCCTCATTCATGAATTAATACTGCTCCAATTTACATAGAAAAAGGATTCTCTTTCTTGCCGGGAAGAGGCACCTCAATATTCCGGCGAGTTTGTTGGCGGGTTTCTGAAAACGCAGTTTAATAAATCCGTCAAAATCTATTCAGAATGTGTAAAAATAAAACCGTTAGTGGATTTGCTGTGTTTTGTGTGTAGAAAACAAAGTTTTTCTGCAATTTTCCTTCAGTTTGTACATTGGCCAAAAATTCGCTCCAAGTTGCTGCTTAATATACTACATCTCCCCCTGGAAGCCATTTATAAGCATACCGCAAAGCGCAGGAACATTTCACGTGCCATTGTAAATCAATGAAAGTCAAATTTGTGGACAGAGGGGCTGACGAGGCCAAATCACGGGGGTAAAATGTGTTCACTTTAAAAATCACCAATTGGGTACATATGCAAGGGGGCGTCTATCGCAAGATGGATGCAGGTCGCCACTAGTGGCATAGGCACTCGAGTTTCGCCAGGCATACAGCACGTACACCAACACCCATATTTACAGACAGTTGCTGGTCACAGTTGTTTTGTTTGCAAAATACGCATTCGCCATTAGGCTTCCATAAAAGCATAGAAAAATACTCTAACACACCAGCACAAAAATATCATTTATACTCTAGCAGCAATCAGTGGAACATTCGCAATCATCCAAAAAAAGAAGGGGTCATCTACTGCTGGCGACCATCGTCATCACCCCATTGGACAGGCGTATGTGAGTCTCCGTAATGGGCTGCACCCGCAATCACAGGATCGAGCCCATACTGCGCTCCACCTACATCAGTCTGCCCCTTCCCTCCCTCATCCCACTTCTCCAGGCAAAGGCGGGTGCATCAGAGAACAGTACATGTATTTGCAGTACAGAATGTGAGGTTAGAAAATTGCGCTCAGATGATGCCTGGACTTGAGCAAATGACAGGTGGTAATCACCGCTGTGCCGGGTCACATTTTTGTGAAACTATTTCAAACTTGCTCCCATCCCATAACCTCTTCCTAATAGCGAAATGTCTAGCTGAGATGGTGAGAACACAGGTTATATGGGGATCAGGGATGCTCAAATCTGAACAATAGCTTGGGAGAAGGAGTGAAGAGGGGGCTGTGTAATGGGGACAGTGAGTGAAGAGGGGGCTGTGTAATGGGGACAGTGAGTGAAGGGGGGGCTGTGTAATGGGGACAGTGAGTGAAGGGGGGGCTGTGTAATGGGGACAGTGAGTGAAGAGGGGGCTGTGTACTGGGGACAGTGAGTGAAGAGGGGGCTGTGTACTGGGGAGAAGGAGTGAAGGGGGGGCTGTGTACTGGGGAGAAGGAGTGAAGGGGGGGCTGTGTACTGGGTAGAAGGAGTGAAGAGGGGGCTGTGTACTGGGGACAGTGAGTGAAGAGGGGGCTGTGTACTGGGGACAGTGAGTGAAGAGGGGGCTGTGTACTGGGGACAGTGAGTGAAGGGGGGGCTGTGTACTGGGGACAGTGAGTGAAGGGGGGGCTGTGTAATGGGGACAGTGAGTGAAGAGGGGGCTGTGTAATGGGGACAGTGAGTGAAGAGGGGGCTGTGTAATGGGGACAGTGAGTGAAGGGGGGGCTGTGTAATGGGGACAGTGAGTGAAGAGGGGGCTGTGTAATGGGGACAGTGAGTGAAGAGGGGGCTGTGTACTGGGGACAGTGAGTGAAGAGGGGGCTGTGTAATGGGGAGAAGGAGTGAAGGGGGGCTGTGTACTGGGTAGAAGGAGTGAAGAGGGGGCTGTGTACTGGGGACAGTGAGTGAAGAGGGGGCTGTGTACTGGGGACAGTGAGTGAAGAGGGGGCTGTGTACTGGGGACAGTGAGTGAAGGGGGGGCTGTGTAATGGGGACAGTGAGTGAAGGGGGGGCTGTGTAATGGGGACAGTGAGTGAAGGGGGGGCTGTGTAAAGGGGACAGTGAGTGAAGAGGGGGCTGTGTAATGGGGAGAAGGAGTGAAGGGGGGGCTGTGTAATGGGTAGAAGGAGTGAAGAGGGGGCTGTGTACTGGGGACAGTGAGTGAAGGGGGGGCTGTGTAATGGGGACAGTGAGTGAAGGGGGGGCTGTGTAATGGGGACAGTGAGTGAAGAGGGGGCTGTGTAATGGGGAGAAGGAGTGAAGAGGGGGCTGTGTACTGGGTAGAAGGAGTGAAGAGGGGGCTGTGTACTGGGGACAGTGAGTGAAGAGGGGGCTGTGTACTGGGGACAGTGAGTGAAGAGGGGGCTGTGTACTGGGGAGAAGGAGTGAAGAGGGCGCTGTGTATTGGGGACAGTGAGTGAAGAGGGGGCTGTGTACTGGGGAGAAGGAGTGAAGAGGGACTGTGTATTGGGGACAGTGAGTGAAGGGGGGGCTGTGTACTGGGGAGAAGGAGTGAAGGGGGGGCTGTGTACTGGGGAGAAGGAGTGAAGGGGGGGCTGTGTACTGGGGAGAAGGAGTGAAGAGGGGGCTGTGTAATGGGGAGAAGGAGTGAAGGGGGGGCTGTGTACTGGGTAGAAGGAGTGAAGAGGGGGCTGTGTACTGGGGACAGTGAGTGAAGAGGGGGCTGTGTACTGGGGACAGTGAGTGAAGAGGGGGCTGTGTACTGGGGACAGTGAGTGAAGGGGGGGCTGTGTAATGGGGACAGTGAGTGAAGGGGGGGCTGTGTAATGGGGACAGTGAGTGAAGAGGGGGCTGTGTACTGGGGAGAAGGAGTGAAGAGGGCGCTGTGTATTGGGGACAGTGAGTGAAGAGGGGGCTGTGTACTGGGGAGAAGGAGTGAAGAGGGGGCTGTGTACTGGGGAGAAGGAGTGAAGAGGGACTGTGTATTGGGGACAGTGAGTGAAGGGGGGGCTGTGTACTGGGGAGAAGGAGTGAAGGGGGGCTGTGTACTGGGGAGAAGGAGTGAAGGGGGGGCTGTGTACTGGGGAGAAGGAGTGAAGGGGGACTGTGTATTGGGGACAGTGAGTGAAGGGGGGGCTGTGTACTGGGGAGAAGGAGTGAAGGGGGGGCTGTGTACTGGGGAGAAGGAGTGAAGGGGGGGCTGTGTACTGGGGAGAAGGAGTGAAGAAGGGGCTGTGTACTGGGGACAGTGAGTGAAGGGGGGGCTGTGTAATGGGGACAGGGAGTGAAGAGGGGGCTGTGTACTGGGGACAGTGAGTGAAGAGGGGGCTGTGTACTGGGGACAGTGAGTGAAGATGGGGCTGTGTACTGGGGACAGTGAGTGAAGAGGGGGCTGTGTACTGGGGACAGTGAGTGAAGAGGGGGCTGTGTACTGGGGACAGTGAGTGAAGAGGGGGCTGTGTACTGGGGACAGTGAGTGAAAAGGGGGCTGTGTACTGGGGAGAAGGAGTGAAGGGGGACTGTGTATTGGAGACAGTGAGTGAAGAGGGGGTTGTGTACTGGGGACAGTGAGTGAAGGAGGACTGTGTATTGGGGACAGTGAGTGAAGGGGGGGCTGTGTACTGGGGAGAAGGAGTGAAGGGGGGGGCTGTTTACTGGGGACAGTGAGTGAAGGAGGACTGTGTATTGGGGACAGTGAGTGAAGAGGGGGCTGTGTACTGGGGACAGTGAGTGAAAAGGGGCCTGTGTACTGGGGACAGTGAGTGAAGAGGGGGCTGTGTACTGGGGAGAAGGAGTGAAGGAGGACTGTGTATTGGGGACAGTGAGTGAAGAGGGGGCTGTGTACTGGGGAGAAGGAGTGAAGGAGGACTGTGTATTGGGGACAGTGAGTGAAGAGGGGGCAGAGTACTGGGGAGAAGGAGTGAAGAGGGGGCTGTGTACTGGGGACAGTGAGTGAAGAGGGGGCTGTGTACTGGGGACAGTGAGTGAAGAGGGGGCTGTGTACTGGGGACAGTGAGTGAAGAGGGGGCTGTGTACTGGGGACAGTGAGTGAAGAGGGGGCTGTGTACTGGGGACAGTGAGTGAAGAGGGGGCTGTGTACTGGGGACAGTGAGTGAAGAGGGGGCTGTGTACTGGGGACAGTGAGTGAAGAGGGGGCTGTGTACTGGGGACAGTGAGTGAAGAGGGGGCTGTGTACTGGGGACAGTGAGTGAAGAGGGGGCTGTGTACTGGGGACAGTGAGTGAAGAGGGGGCTGTGTACTGGGGACAGTGAGTGAAGAGGGGGCTGTGTACTGGGGACAGGGAGTGAAGAGGGGGCTGTGTACTGGGGACAGGGAGTGAAGAGGGGGCTGTGTACTGGGGACAGGGAGTGAAGAGGGGGCTGTGTACTGGGGACAGTGAGTGAAGAGGGGGCTGTGTACTGGGGACAGTGAGTGAAGAGGGGGCTGTGTACTGGGGACAGGGAGTGAAGAGGGGGCTGTGTACTGGGGACAGTGAGTGAAGAGGGGGCTGTGTACTGGGGACAGGGAGTGAAGAGGGGGCTGTGTACTGGGGACAGGGAGTGAAGAGGGGGCTGTGTACTGGGGACAGGGAGTGAAGAGGGGGCTGTGTACTGGGGACAGTGAGTGAAGAGGGGGCTGTGTACTGGGGACAGTGAGTGAAGAGGGGGCTGTGTACTGGGGACAGTGAGTGAAGAGGGGGCTGTGTACTGGGGACAGTGAGTGAAGAGGGGGCTGTGTACTGGGGACAGTGAGTGAAGAGGGGGCTGTGTACTGGGGACAGTGAGTGAAGAGGGGGCTGTGTACTGGGGACAGTGAGTGAAGAGGGGGCTGTGTACTGGGGACAGTGAGTGAAGAGGGGGCTGTGTACTGGGGACAGTGAGTGAAGAGGGGGCTGTGTACTGGGGACAGTGAGTGAAGAGGGGGCTGTGTACTGGGGACAGTGAGTGAAGAGGGGGCTGTGTACTGGGGACAGTGAGTGAAGAGGGGGCTGTGTACTGGGGACAGTGAGTGAAGAGGGGGCTGTGTACTGGGGACAGTGAGTGAAGAGGGGGCTGTGTACTGGGGACAGTGAGTGAAGAGGGGGCTGTGTACTGGGGACAGTGAGTGAAGAGGGGGCTGTGTACTGGGGACAGTGAGTGAAGAGGGGGCTGTGTACTGGGGACAGTGAGTGAAGAGGGGGCTGTGTACTGGGGACAGTGAGTGAAGAGGGGGCTGTGTACTGGGGACAGTGAGTGAAGAGGGGACTGTGTACTGGGGACAGTGAGTGAAGAGGGGGCTGTGTACTGGGGACAGTGAGTGAAGAGGGGGCTGTGTACTGGGGACAGTGAGTGAAGGGGGGGCTGTGTAATGGGGACAGTGAGTGAAGGGGGGGCTGTGTAATGGGGACAGTGAGTGAAGAGGGGGCTGTGTAATGGGGAGAAGGAGTGAAGGGGGGGCTGTGTAATGGGTAGAAGGAGTGAAGAGGGGGCTGTGTACTGGGGACAGTGAGTGAAGAGGGGGCTGTGTACTGGGGACAGTGAGTGAAGAGGGGGCTGTGTAATGGGGAGAAGGAGTGAAGAGGGGGCTGTGTACTGGGTAGAAGGAGTGAAGAGGGGGCTGTGTACTGGGGGACAGTGAGTGAAGAGGGGGCTGTGTACTGGGGACAGTGAGTGAAGAGGGGGCTGTGTACTGGGGAGAAGGAGTGAAGAGGGCGCTGTGTATTGGGGACAGTGAGTGAAGAGGGGGCTGTGTACTGGGGAGAAGGAGTGAAGAGGGACTGTGTATTGGGGACAGTGAGTGAAGGGGGGGCTGTGTACTGGGGAGAAGGAGTGAAGGGGGGGCTGTGTACTGGGGAGAAGGAGTGAAGGGGGGGCTGTGTACTGGGGAGAAGGAGTGAAGGGGGGGCTGTGTACTGGGGAGAAGGAGTGAAGAGGGGGCTGTGTAATGGGGAGAAGGAGTGAAGGGGGGGCTGTGTACTGGGTAGAAGGAGTGAAGAGGGGGCTGTGTACTGGGGACAGTGAGTGAAGAGGGGGCTGTGTACTGGGGACAGTGAGTGAAGAGGGGGCTGTGTACTGGGGACAGTGAGTGAAGGGGGGGCTGTGTAATGGGGACAGTGAGTGAAGGGGGGGCTGTGTAATGGGGACAGTGAGTGAAGAGGGGGCTGTGTAATGGGGAGAAGGAGTGAAGGGGGGGCTGTGTAATGGGTAGAAGGAGTGAAGAGGGGGCTGTGTACTGGGGACAGTGAGTGAAGGGGGGGCTGTGTAATGGGGACAGTGAGTGAAGGGGGGGCTGTGTAATGGGGACAGTGAGTGAAGAGGGGGCTGTGTAATGGGGAGAAGGAGTGAAGAGGGGGCTGTGTACTGGGGACAGTGAGTGAAGAGGGGGCTGTGTACTGGGGACAGTGAGTGAAGAGGGGGCTGTGTACTGGGGACAGTGAGTGAAGAGGGGGCTGTGTACTGGGGACAGTGAGTGAAGAGGGGGCTGTGTACTGGGGACAGTGAGTGAAGAGGGGGCTGTGTACTGGGGACAGTGAGTGAAAAGGGGGCTGTGTACTGGGGAGAAGGAGTGAAGGGGGACTGTGTATTGGAGACAGTGAGTGAAGAGGGGGTTGTGTACTGGGGACAGTGAGTGAAGGAGGACTGTGTATTGGGGACAGTGAGTGAAGGGGGGGCTGTGTACTGGGGAGAAGGAGTGAAGGGGGACTGTGTATTGGGGACAGTGAGTGAAGGGGGGGGCTGTTTACTGGGGACAGTGAGTGAAGGAGGACTGTGTATTGGGGACAGTGAGTGAAGAGGGGGCTGTGTACTGGGGACAGTGAGTGAAAAGGGGCCTGTGTACTGGGGACAGTGAGTGAAGAGGGGGCTGTGTACTGGGGAGAAGGAGTGAAGGAGGACTGTGTACTGGGGACAGTGAGTGAAAAGGGGCCTGTGTACTGGGGACAGTGAGTGAAGAGGGGGCTGTGTACTGGGGAGAAGGAGTGAAGGAGGACTGTGTATTGGGGACAGTGAGTGAAGAGGGGGCTGTGTACTGGGGAGAAGGAGTGAAGGAGGACTGTGTATTGGGGACAGTGAGTGAAGAGGGGGCTGTGTACTGGGGACAGTGAGTGAAGAGGGGGCTGTGTACTGGGGACAGTGAGTGAAGAGGGGGCTGTGTACTGGGGACAGTGAGTGAAGAGGGGGCTGTGTACTGGGGACAGTGAGTGAAGAGGGGGCTGTGTACTGGGGACAGTGAGTGAAGAGGGGGCTGTGTACTGGGGACAGGGAGTGAAGAGGGGGCTGTGTACTGGGGACAGGGAGTGAAGAGGGGGCTGTGTACTGGGGACAGTGAGTGAAGAGGGGGCTGTGTACTGGGGACAGTGAGTGAAGAGGGGGCTGTGTACTGGGGACAGGGAGTGAAGAGGGGGCTGTGTACTGGGGACAGTGAGTGAAGAGGGGGCTGTGTACTGGGGACAGGGAGTGAAGAGGGGGCTGTGTACTGGGGACAGGGAGTGAAGAGGGGGCTGTGTACTGGGGACAGGGAGTGAAGAGGGGGCTGTGTACTGGGGACAGTGAGTGAAGAGGGGGCTGTGTACTGGGGACAGTGAGTGAAGAGGGGGCTGTGTACTGGGGACAGTGAGTGAAGAGGGGGCTGTGTACTGGGGACAGTGAGTGAAGAGGGGGCTGTGTACTGGGGACAGTGAGTGAAGAGGGGGCTGTGTACTGGGGACAGTGAGTGAAGAGGGGGCTGTGTACTGGGGACAGTGAGTGAAGAGGGGGCTGTGTACTGGGGACAGTGAGTGAAGAGGGGGCTGTGTACTGGGGACAGTGAGTGAAGAGGGGGCTGTGTACTGGGGACAGTGAGTGAAGAGGGGGCTGTGTACTGGGGACAGTGAGTGAAGAGGGGGCTGTGTACTGGGGACAGTGAGTGAAGAGGGGGCTGTGTACTGGGGACAGTGAGTGAAGAGGGGGCTGTGTACTGGGGACAGTGAGTGAAGAGGGGGCTGTGTACTGGGGACAGTGAGTGAAGAGGGGGCTGTGTACTGGGGACAGTGAGTGAAGAGGGGGCTGTGTACTGGGGACAGTGAGTGAAGAGGGGGCTGTGTACTGGGGACAGTGAGTGAAGAGGGGGCTGTGTACTGGGGACAGTGAGTGAAGAGGGGGCTGTGTACTGGGGACAGTGAGTGAAGAGGGGGCTGTGTACTGGGGACAGTGAGTGAAGAGGGGGCTGTGTACTGGGGACAGTGAGTGAAGAGGGGGCTGTGTACTGGGGACAGTGAGTGAAGAGGGGGCTGTGTACTGGGGACAGTGAGTGAAGAGGGGGCTGTGTACTGGGGACAGTGAGTGAAGAGGGGGCTGTGTACTGGGGACAGTGAGTGAAGAGGGGGCTGTGTACTGGGGACAGTGAGTGAAGAGGGGGCTGTGTACTGGGGACAGTGAGTGAAGAGGGGGCTGTGTACTGGGGACAGTGAGTGAAGGAGGACTGTGTACTGGGGACAATGAGTGAAGGGGGGGCTGTGTAATGGGGACAATGAGTGAAGGGGGGGCTGTGTAATGGGGACAATGAGTGAAGAGGGGGCTGTGTATTGGGGACAATGAGTGAAGAGGGCGCTGTGTACTGGGGACAATGAGTGAAGAGGGCGCTGTGTACTGGGGACAATGAGTGAAGAGGGCGCTGTGTACTGGGGACAGTGAGTGAAGAGGGCGCTGTGTATTGGGGACAGTGAGTGAAGAGGGCGCTGTGTATTGGGGACAGTGAGTGAAGAGGGCGCTGTGTATTGGGGACAGTGAGTGAAGAGGGCGCTGTGTATTGGGGACAGTGAGTGAAGAGGGCGCTGTGTATTGGGGACAGTTAGTGAAGAAGGGGCTGTGTACTAGGGAGAATGAGTGAAGGGGGGACTATGCATCCTCAAATTCATATGATCAAGTAACCAGAGGTTTCAGACGAACTTCAAGGAGCTCCTCTGGCTCCAGTGATCAGTGTGGCCATAAGAAACTCTATTTCTTCATTGTAGTTACTTTGACATAATTACAATATGAAACAAAATGGCAACATAAAAGTGTCAAAGTTGGTAGCCGAGACCTGTGAGATACTAACACTGATATCAGGCTATAGAATTCCCATCCCCTACCGTGAAGAGGAAGCTGGCTCGGTGATCTGACGCTGTATTCGTGCATGTTTCATTAAATGTTCCTTCAACGCGTTCTGGACGTCGGCGGGAATATCCGGTGACGTGTGGCTGATTTTCATGGCCGCTTCCTGCACCTTCACCGAGTGTTTCCCGTTTTGTTTAATTTCTTTTTTCTCGTCGGTTTCCATGACTTCAGGAGGGGCGCTAGGAATGCACGGGAGGACCACATGCGCCGTAGCGGTGACGGGCTTACTCCTCCAACACGGCCAGCAGAGCTTCCAGAAGACAAACAGAGAGACGATCAGAAGGGCCAACCCGCAGAAACTGACCACGACGGCGAGGAGGCTTACCGATATGTCTGTAGGGAATAAAAAAATTAAAAATCGAAAGTAGTGTCAATGTATCATTCAATTGGTTGCCATAGACGGCAGTATATTTATATTTTTCCTTTTGTAGAATGTTGATAAACCTGGAGACATGTCACTTACAGGAGCCAGGAATGGTCGTCTTACCTGAAAACCACGGGGTCCAGACCTGACCAAAAGTGGCCAACAATGAGTCTAAAGCTGCCCACACATCTGAAGATTATCTGTCCAACCAGTCAACTTGTTGATTGGTTGGAATGAAAACCTGGTAACGTATGAAAGCAAATGACAATCAGCGATTTGCTCCCAAACGCCGGAAAATGGACAAAAACTGTTGTTTAAACAAATTGTTTAGATCAAACATTTAACAAACTTGTCTGACGCCATTTTCATCTGTTTTCTGGCATTTAGGAGCAAATTGCTGATCATCAGTTACTCCCATACGTTACCAGATTTTCATTCCAACCAATCAATTAGTTGGATGGTTGGATGAAAGTTGGTCTAGTGTGTGGCCAGCTTAATACAGTTTAGGGGAAAATTTATCACACTTTCTAAACAGGTCAAAAAGAGGTGTTTACCCATAGACACAAATAAGCTTCTAACTGCCTTTCGGCAGAGGGCGGATTAGGATTAGGGGGAGAAAACACACCTGGACTGCCGCTTAGCACAGGTCCCCACTGGAAGTACTGGTCACATGGCAGCCAGCGGAGCCAGGACCCGGAAAGAGACTCTGGAGCCACTGCAACCAGGACTAGGTAAGTAACTGCTGGGCCAAAAGAGACGTTCGGTCGATTCAGCATACATTAAAAAACCACAGAATGTTAGTCCAGCAGCGCTGTATTCCAATGTTTATATCATTGTCACTTAAATCATCACATCATACTACTAAAATAAATAAAAAAAAAACGCAGATTAAAAGGTCGGATAGATCTTCAAAATGAAACCATTTATTTTCAGATCCAAAGTCTCGACACAATGGGGGTCATTCAGACCAGCTCGCAAGCGGGTCGATGTTCCCCCACTGCGCATGCGCACGACGGAGGGAGCTCCATCGTGCGCATGTGCGAGACCCGGCGAGCGACGGGCTCTCCATCGCTCCGGGTCTCGCACCAAAGGGGGCGTGCTGTCGATGTTGATTGACAGCACGCCCCCTTTGGTGGGCGTGCCTGCCAGACGGAGGCGTTCCCATGGGAACGCCTACCGTCTGAAGCCGGCCCCACTGACATCAGTAGTGACCCGCAGGGTCTCAGTCGCAAGCCCGATGGTCGCGATGGTCAAGACCATCGCGACCATCATCATGGACGCTCGCATATGCTATGGGTGGTCACCCACAGCTATGCCAGGAGGCCGCTCCATTTTCATGGAGGAGGGCACTGATTCAGAGCGAGTGCTCTGGTCAGAAGCCGGCCCCACTGACATCAGTAGTGATGTCAGTGGGAGTGATTTTGGCTCTGATCGAGCCAAAATCACTCCAGGGCTTGCGGCAGCAAGAACCTACCGCAGGGTCTCCGTCGCAAGCCCGATGGTCGCGATGGTCAAGACCATCGCGACCATCATCATGGACGCTCGCATATGCTGTGGGTGGTCACCCACAGCTATGCGAGCGGCCAGGAGGCCGCTCCATTTTCATGGAGGAGGGCACTGATTCAGAGCGAGCGCTCTGGTCAGAGCGTTCGGCTCTGAATCAGGCCCAATATTCAGATGTATCAATATCTTTAAAGCGGAAATCACCTTTCCAGATCAAAGCCTCAACACAATGTTCAAATGTATCCAAGAGAATATATCAAAAACAAAAACAGATCCGGATAGCTCTGTTCATGCTTCTTTTACATACTAAATACCTGCATATGCGATATGCTAGAAGGACTCTCTTTAGAAGAATCTTTCAATAAAGAAATTTTTTTATTTGCTACTTATTTTGTTTTTGATATATTCTGAACATCTGAATATTGTGTCGAGACTTAGGATCTGAAAATATTTTTCTATTTATATTAGCAGTATGAAGTGATGATTTAAGTGACAAACGATATAAGGTGTAAGGATCCCTTATAGGAAATGACAGCGCTGCTGGACTAACATTCTGTGGTTTTTTAAAGGTATTTAATAGCAGCTTGTTGAACTGGGGGCCTCATTCAGCTTAGATCGCAAGTCTGCAGACGCACACACCCGATGTTCGCGTTCTGCGCTTGTGTATGCACCGCGTGTGCGCAAACCAGCCGCTGTGATGGCAAAAGCGAATGCAGCGGATACGCAGAGACACGGACCAATGATTGGCAAGAAGTGATGTTTGGGGGTGGAAAGTGGGGGTGGGGGGGGTCGAAGGAACGCAGGCGAGCCTGTGTGTTTTAACGCCATTGCAGGGGCGTGCATAATTAAGCCCCTGGTCTAGATGGCGACAGGAAGCCTCGCAAGTTTGTACAGTGCATCCGGAAAGTATTCACAACGCTACACTTTTTCCACAATTTGTTATGTCACAGCCTTATTCCAAAACGGAATAAATTCATTGTTGTCCTCAAAATTCTACACACAATACCCCCCCTGGGGATGGCGAGCTGAAAAGTGCGAAAAGTGGCCCATTTGGGTGCCCAAAAGGCACTTTTCGTGAACACGCCCAGCACTTTGGTTGGCTGTAGCTGTTTTACGTGGCTAAACCAGATCTTTTTGGGCGCGATCGACACGAAGATCGCCATCAATTGAATATCGCCCTGCGATCTCCCGTCACTTTAGACAGGAGATCCAGCGCGATAAAACAAATGAATTGTGCCCTGTGTCTCCATACCCATTTGTGTGCATTTAACTCAATGTGCGCTCACATTGCGCCACTTTTTTTAGGACGCAGCTAGTTCCATTTCCGTGCGTTCCAAGCATGCCACAAATCTCTTCATTTCTGTGGTGGTGCATTGTGTACATACTCACTAGGAGTTAACAAGAGCAGTTTTACCATTGGTATCAAAGGCCATTCTTTCCACTGGGGTTGTAAGGTACTGCAGAAACCCCAATGAAATGAATGGGCCACTGACATTAATGGAACTGTTGAGAATTTTTCTCCCCACATCCACAGATTTTCAATTAAAGGGCTCCATTCAATGCCAGCCAATCATAAAGTGTAGTGGGAAAGACTACTTGTAATTGGCCTAACAGTTACTGATACTCTGTTACTTCAGTACAGTCATTTTGTGTCTGAAAGTTTATGTTATACTTCTCCCCCCCGCCCCCCCATGAATTCATGTGTGGTTAACTCTGGTTTTGCTTTATTAATGATTTGGTCTGTAATAAATTATTCATCGTGTAGTTATTTAGAATATTTTCTACTTTGCAACAGAATTGTAATACATTTTTTATTTCATCTTTTATAAAAACATTAGAGAGCCTAATTTCCATTGGAATATCTCATTCATTACATAAATTTCTTAACCCCCCACCCCCAAATGTAAATGGGTCAGGCCCATGCAAGGTTTTGTTCATTCTCGGAGAAGGAAAATATTGTAGATTAAATTGCCAATTGTAAATTGCACATTACTTTATCTACTTTTACTTATTTCTGTTTTATATTTTAATTTGAGTTTTTGGTTTTTTTTTTTTACTTTCCCAGCAAAAAAAAAGAAGAAGAGGATGTTTAGGCACCAAAACATTTTTTTATTGTCTTGGTATTTTAGCACGGTAACTATTCGTACATTGCATTAGTCAGATTTACAATCAGAAAGGAACATTTTTATGGGCAGAAACACAGGAACGGTTTATTCATGATTTATTCCAATAGTTGTGTTCAAAGTCAGATCATTGAAGACTTCGCAAAGTCAGTCTCCCAATTACTGCTCAGCTGGTATCCACTTTATTTCACTGACCTTTACTGCTGTCATTAAAAGACCTAATTAGGGAATTTATTCTGTTCTGGAGTAATCAGAAACAGTTTATCTATCTAACAAAATGGTTCAGCAACTAGAAACATGAGATGGGAGAAAGCTGTGATGGATCGGTAAGCTGTGCACGAATCTTACAGTATAACGGACTGTAAGAAGAGGGACACCAAACACTACAGGGAGGAGGAGAAACTTAAAGGGAAACTAATTACATGGTTCTTCACCATCGATGGCATATCACTGCACAATGTTTTATTTCTTTTCCTCCATGGCACGTAGAAAGCCTGGGACACGGCGTATAGCTCCACCCTCCGATGCGCCCCAGAAAACCCCCACCGCCAATTCTGATTGGCTTGCTGCACAGCGACTACTAGATCAGGGCTGACCATCGGTGGGCGAAACCGATGGTTGCACATCATCGAGTTAAACCACCGATGGTACCATGGTTTGTGACCATCGATGGGTAACCCACCACTGGAAGTTGTGCATCTGTGAACCGAGCTGCTTCCATTGACACGCCCTCAAGACTCCCATAACACGCCCACTGTGTGCGTGCATGGGGGGGGGGTTATGTTGAATAAGAACAGGCGGAGGTGATGCTGTGTGTGCATGGGCGGAGTCATGTTGGATGAGAACAGGCGGAGGTGATGCTGTGTGTGTGCATGGGCGGAGTCATGTTGGATGAGAACAGGCAGAGGTTATGCTGTGTGTGTGCATGGGCGGAGTCATGTTGGATGAGAACAGGTGGAGGTGATGCTGTGTGTGTGCATGGGCGGAGTCATGTTGGATGAGAACAGGCGGAGGTTATGCTGTGTGTGTGCATGGGCGGAGTCATGTTGGATGAGAACAGGCGGAGGTTATGCTGTGTGTGTGCATGGGCGGAGCCATGTTGGATGAGAACAGGCGGAGGTTATGCTGTGTGTGTGCATGGGCGGAGTCATGTTGGATGAGAACAGGCGGAGGTTATGCTGTGTGTGCATGGGCGGAGCCATGTTGGATGAGAACAGGCGGAGGTGATGCTGTGTGTGCATGGGCGGAGTCATGTTGGATGAGAACAGGCAGAAGTGATGCTGTGCACGTGCGTGGGTGGAGTCATGTTGGATGAGAACAGGCGGAGGTTATGCTGTGTGTGTGCGCATGAGCAGAGCCATGTTGGATGAGAACAGGCGGAGGTGATGCTGTGTGTGCATGGGCGGAGTCATGTTGGATGAGAACAGGCAGAGGTTATGCTGTGTGTGCATGGGCGGAGTCATGTTGGATGAGAACAGGCGGAGGTGATGCTGTGTGTGCATGGGTGGAGTCATGTTGGATGAGAACAGGCGGAGGTGATGCTGTGTGTGCATGGGCGGAGTCATGTTGGATGAGAACAGGCGGAGGTGATGCTGTGTGTGCATGGGCGGAGTCATGTTGGATGAGAACAGGCGGAGGTGTGATGTCTGTTAGTGGAGGCTTATGTTGACTTGTTGGTGAAAGTGATATTGGAGTGTATGAATAGGTGGAATTTATGATGGGTGTGTAAACGTTGTGTTGTGAATATTTGGTGGTTTTGTTGGCGGTGTGGAGTGGATAGATGATGTTTATTTGTGAATGAATGGAGGTTAGATATAGGGTGTGAATCGGTAAAATTTATCACAGGCGTGTGAAGAGGTGCAGATCATGTTATAAATATTTGGTGGTTGTGTTGGAAGTGTGGATAAGTGAATGTTATATCAGGAGTGTAAATATGTGAGATTTGGTTAGGGCTGTAAATAGGAGGTGGTAATTTGGGGGGTATGAACGTGAATAGGAGGAGGCAATGCTTGGAGTGATTATTGTTGGAGATTAAGTACGCAGCCTGTAGTTATATTACATTTACCAGCCTCTACTGTTCCATGCAGAGGGCCGGCTGCAAAGTGTTTTATGGAAAGGGGACAGTATTATTTCATGCTACGTCCCTGCATTTGGGAGTAAGGACAGGATAAAACACGTGGATTGGACGATAGGAGTCATATATAGGACTATTTTACTATACTGACTCGGCTGGCAGAGGGAATAAATTCCTGCGCAAGTCTGCGGATTTCATTTTATTCAATTAGACCAAGCTTAAAATATTTCTATTCTTAGAGTACATACCTTAGAGAGGGTCAGAGTGCAGCGAGAGAGGGGGGGATGTGTCGTGCTGTTGGGGGGAGGGGTGCAGATAATAGGAACTCCCCACTTGAACTGACTCTTTATTTTAATCAGAATTAAATGATTGCCAACCCCGACTGATCTTTGAAAAGGTTTTCTTTTTGCAGCGCGAAGGTCTCATTCATCAAAGACCCCTCTCGGTGTCATGCCAGCCCTAATATATAGAATGATCTGTGTAATAAACACTAAATAATAGTACCATTAATCCCCCCCTGGCTGACGTAAAGGTCACCCTTAATGGCATGCTGCAAAAAAAATATGGTTTGATTGCTCTCTAGACATAAATTGGTTAAAAAAAAAAAAAAAAAGAGAAGAGAACATAACCAAAAAGAGAAACTATAATAAAAAAAATGGGGTATGTGCCTGTGATTAAATCAAACACCCTCAGATCACAGACTATCGATACGGGAAAGCAGGGATTACACAGGGGAAATTCCTACACAAAATCTCCCATCTGTACAGAAGCTGTCGCCACGAACTGTCAAGGTAACAGTTAAGAAGCTTCAGCGGCGTGCTTTCTATACATGAATTATATACTGTATATGGAGGGGGGGGGGGGGGGGGGGAGATGTACTAAGCTCTGGAAAGTGATTTAGTACCAACCACTCAGCTCCTGTCATGTTACAGGCTGTGTTTGAAACATGACAGTTAGGGGTTGAGTGGTTGGAAGTTTATCACTCTCCAATTTATCACTTTCCAGAGCTTAGTACATCTGCCCATAGTCTCCTAATTTAAAGTGATCTAACAGAGCGAGAGAAGTCACATGTGGGTTAGTTATAGATATATGTGCCAGTTTTGTTATGGGGGGCATCCACTAGACGATTTTATTCCTGTCCAACATCTTAACGATTTTCCCTTGAAATATGATCTTCCACTCTGAACGATTTGCAAAAGATCTAACGATAAACGATGTTGTTTTAATCTGTGATTGAGAGTTTTCAGCTATAGTGGGCAGATAGTGGTTCATCGTTTGATCGTTCAGCGTAAACGATGTGTAAACGATTTGTAAGCAATCAAGTGAAATTGACCTGCATGTTCAGTTGATGGAGGAGACGATCAAACGACCAGCGGGAGCGCGCATCGTACATCGTTAGAAACAATTACTGCACGATTTGCAAACGATGTTCAGACGATTATCGAACGATTTTATCATTATCGTTCAACTTTATCGTCTAGTGGATACCCCCCTTTAGACAGACAGCAAAGTCATTAGTGCACGGTGTGAGACATGTATTTATCCGCTGCATATAACACGTATGGATTACCCAACTACATAGATTCCAATAATGCCACAGATATTAGCAGTAGGGATGTACAGTAGATAACCCCTCCAATCAATAAGCCATAATTATATCTGCATTAACCTGCAATCTACAGTATATTATCATGGGAATATTGGTTTAGAGAGAACAGAATACTGAGCCGGAAACCCTAACTCGTCCCTTGTGCTGTACACGGTGTAAATCCCCACGCCCCATATTCATTCAGGGTTTCAGTGTGTTACATTCATAAATACTGTATCCTATCCATGGATTTAGCAGCACAGGAACAGTGATGTCACAGTAGTAATGAGCCTGACATGGATGGAGCGGTATATACCGTATGACTGCGCCATGTGCTCCCAATCCTTCGCTCATTCACATAAATCAGGGGATGAGGCTGAAGTTATCAGTATCGCTCTGGTGGAGACTAGTCACACCCTGTGCTGAGAGGTCGTCCCTGAGCAGAAGACACAGCAGACAGCCTGCAGGTCTCCAGTTGTTGTAAAAGGCATGCTGTGTCTTGTAGTTCCACAGAGCCTAATCCTGCTATACAGAGCAACAAGTGTTTTTCTCAATGCCTGCCACCTCAGTCCCACTACACACATCATATATGTATAGGATATACCTACAGGTGGGCTCACAGCAGGAAAACACAGAGATTATTGGCATTTTGTGAAATACTTCCAAGGGGCACATCTCAGGGGAATTTCAGGGATTAGCTTTATTTCCAGGGTCTGACAACAGTGCAAGATTGGGGCAACCTGTGTGGGCAGGGGGTGACAGCAGAGTGATATGTTGGTTTTATCTTAGTTGGGAGGCTGACAGCAGTGTAATATGGGGTTCTCTCTCTGTACAAGGGGAACAGAGGTGTAATATGAGGTTCTCTCTCTCTGTACAGGAGGAACAGAGGTGTAATATGGAGGTCTCTCTCCGTACAGGGGGAAACAGAGGTGTAATATGGGGTTATTTCTCTCTGTACAGGGGGTGACAGCAGTGTAATATGTGGTTATTTCTCTCTGTACAGGGGGTGACAGCAGTGTAATAAGGGGTTCTCTCTCTCTGTACAGGAGGAACAGAGGTGTAATATGGGGCTATTTCTCTCTGTACAGGGGGTGACAGTAGTATAATATGGGGGTTCTCTCTGTACAGGGGGCACAGAGCTGTAATATGGGGTTCTCTCTCTGTACAGCAGAAATACAGACGTGTAATATGGGGGTTTCTCTCTGTACAGGGGACACAGGTGTAATATGGGGTTCTTTCTGTACAGGGGCACAGAGGTGTAATATGGGGTTCTCTGTGCAGGGGCACACAAATGTGTAACATGGGGTTACAATGGTGAACTATAAAGGTTCTCCCTGTACAAGGGGCACACAGTAGCGTAATATGGGGGTTCTCTCTGTAGAGGGGACAGAGGTGTAATATGAGGTTCTCTCTGTATAGCAGAAATACAGACGTGTAATATGGGTCTTATCTCTGTACAGGAGACACACAGGGGTGTACTATGGGGTTATCTATGTACAGGGGCACAGGTGTAATATGGGGATCTCTCGCTGTACAGGGGCACACAGGGGTGTAATATCTCTGTACAGAGGCACAGAAAACATTTAATATGGGGTTTTCTCTGTATACAGTGGGCACAATGGAGTAATATGGGGATATATCGATATATATATATATATATATATATATGGAGCACAGAGGGATAATATTGGGGATACAGGGTGCACAAAGATGTATAATATGGAGGTTATTTCTCTGTACAGGGGCAAATAAGGGGGGATATATCTCTGTACAAGGGGCACACAGAGGGGTAATAAGGGGGGATATATCTCTGTATAAGGGGCACACAGAGGGGTAATAAGGGGGGATATATCTGTACAAGGGGCACACAGAGGGGTAATAAGGGGGGATATATCTCTGTACAAGGGGCACACAGAGGGGTAATAAGGGGGGATATATCTCTGTACAAGGGGCACACAGAGGGGTAATAAGGGGGATATATCTATGTACAAGGGGCACACAGAGGGGTAATAAGGGGGATATATATCTGTACAAGGGGCACACAGAGGGGTAAATAAGGGGGATAAGATTTGGAGGATATGTCTGGTGATAGGATAAGATTTGTGGACTATGGATGGAGAATATCACCCGGTTGTAGAAGAAAAGAAAGTTGAACTTTCTGACGCCCACACTCAGCTTGATCCACCGTATCCCGCACGGAGAGGCTGAGCACAGTGCGCCGGGCAAGGGACTGGGAGCTGGGGGGAGCCGGGGAAGCCAGGAAAGGGGGAGCCATGGGTGCACTGGGGATGGGGGAGCCATGGGTGCACTGGGGATGGGGGAGCCATGGGTGCACTGGGGATGGGGGAGCCATGGGTGCACTGGGGATGGGGGAGCCATGGGTGCACTGGGGATGGGGGAGCCATGGGTGCACTGGGGATGGGGGAGCCATGGGTGCACTGGGGATGGGGGAGCCATGGGTGCTCTGGGGACAGTAAATTGGGGATTTGGGGGACAGGTAGCGCAGTGGCTGAAGCTGTGGATTGGGGATCAGACATGTGGACACCGGGGGGGGAACCTCAGCCCCTGATAGGGGGGCTTGGACACTCACCTGTGCTCCCCGCTCCCTGGTTGCTCCTGGGGAAGATCCCGGTGCACTTGTCCCATTCCACTTGCCCCCCCAGGCAGAGCTCGGAGACGATCTGCAGCGCCTTCTGGCACAAGCTCACCCCGTCCTCCTTGTGGAAACTCATCTCCGCTGTGGCCCCTGCGCAGAGCTAGGTCATGGTGGGCACGGGGGGGAATCCTCCAGCAACAGGCTCAGTCAGTGCTTCCACTTTGGAACCTCGGAATTCCCCGCTGCCACCTGTTATCTCCCGGTCACTGGCTGAGAAACCCCTGCTCTATCCCCTGCTCTATCCCCTGCACATCGCTTATGGCTACTACACTGCAACAGATGCTTTACAGGACAAGTTTACTGCACAAGGAGAGAGTCCCTGTGTGTGATTCGCTTATGCAGTCTGCAAACAAGCTGCTAGTGAGTGACCAGATTCCTGCTGCTGCTGCTTTCACTTACTCTCCACCCCTCCCCTCCCCATTCCCGCCCCCTTTCCTCTACAGTCTCCGCCCCCCTCCCTCCCATCTTCTCACTTATGGTGAATGGCCATATAATTACCTTCCACCCCTCCCCATTCCCGCCCCCTTTCCTCTACAGTCTCCGCCCCCTCCCTCCCATCTTCTCACTTATGGTGAATGGCCATATAATTACCCTCCACCCCTCCCCATTCCCGCCCCCTTTCCTCTACAGTCTCCGCCCCCTCCCTCCCATCTTCTCACTTATGGTGAATGGCCATATAATTGGCTTCCACTTTACCAAACAGGAGGAGGCCATATATATATATAGGGCCTGATTCAGAGCCAGACGCAATTAGCGCTCGCTCGTCCAGAAAATAGGGGCGGCTATTCAAATGAACCGTTCGCTGTTTGCGGTCTGTTGACGCCTCTAGGTCTGAACGAGCGAACAAAACTTGCGGTCGTTTTTTGGGAAACTACGCCCCCAGGCCGCTCGCATCCTACGTCATGTCCGCTATTTATTAGATTAATCGAGTACATCGAACAGGGTATGAGCTGCTCGCTATTCTTGTGGTTGGTTTTTGCTACCACAATTTTGCGAGCAGTTCTGGCTTAAAAAAAACCCAGTGACGTCGTCAATGACGCTGCTGTTTTAAATATGCACACCCATAAAACGCCCGTTTTGACCTTTAAGCACGCCTGCGATCGGATCTCCACTCCCCGTTTTCAAGCACCTTCCCCTGTTACCACCCACATACGCCTCTTTCTGTCACTCAAATTATCAGGCATTCGCTATTTTGCGAGCACATGAATTTCGGCCGCACTGACTGGTTCGCACATGCGTATAACGATCCGTACGCATGCGCAGTTGGGCAAACATCGCTCGGAGCGAACGAGCTGCCGCTTACGAGTGGCTCTGAATCAGGCCCATAGTGAATTGGTGACACTGCAGGACACTACGGCTTTGGTAAAGAAGTCAACAGCTTGCACTCAGCTCACTAGTGAGGATAAACATAGTGTCAGTTATTAGTACAATGCACCAGGCAAACAGCTCATACATTCACCAGGAACTAATGAGCCATCTGGAGGCACAAAGTGCCTCATGCCTCATTGGTGTCATTACTTTCTAGTGAATATATATGGGGTGCATTATCATCCTCTGCTCTGGCCCATAAGAAATAGCTAACTCCACTGAGGTAGAGATGCAAAGTCTGATTCAGAGCTGCACGCAATACTGATGTTCAGGTAGTTAAGAAAGTGATCAGTTGCCAGCCAATCAGCTCCCAACTCTCATCTCACAAAAAAATAACAGTTGGGAGCTGATTGGCTGGCACCTTATCACTTTCTTATCACTTTTCACTCTGTCGCCTAACGCTGATTAGTAAATAGACCCCTATATACTGTAAGTGGTGGCACTGCCACTGGCTCATACACATCCAGCATTGGTGATACAGTGCATTGTAGAATGTACTGTATGCATCCTATTCACAGTCTCCGTATATAGAGACGCTCAGGGGCACGACCTCTGTAATGGAGAACGGAGGAAAGACATGCGGCAAAGCCGCGCATGCTCAGTAGCGCACTTCAGTCAGGGTCGTAGCCGGGTCACGTGTGTGAAGCACCGTCATCTACAGGATATGGAATACCGGAGAAACCTGGCAAACATAGACAAAGGGAGAGGTAACGCAGAGCCCACTCCCCTCTCAACAGAGCTGTCACCGAGTCTGGTGTTACCCGCAGCGCTGCGCACTCTGGATACCAACCGCGTGGCGGAAGCGCACCCGGCTGAAAAGGGGGCGTGGCCTCGCAGGTCATCCTGACAACATCGCTGCCCCCGGAGACTGGGCAGTCTGCACTGTCGGCTCCTCTTCTATGACAGGAGACGGGTGCTGCAGGAGAATGTGACACTGCAGCCCCCAGCTCCTGTCACTGCAGAGGAGCCGGCATTTTGGTGTCACCCCCTCCGAGGGTGACACCCGAGTGCGGCCCGCACCCCCCGCATGACGCCACTGCCTCTCGACCAAAACTCCCGTGGCACATGCGTTACACAGAGTGTACACACAAAGGCACTGTTGCAATCGAGACCACAGTATCAGAATCATTGTGGAAAGTGACGATTGTGGATCGGGAGGTGCACACAGAATGGTCCTTTCAGTGGACTTGTCAAAGGAAGCAGCTGCATACACATAGACGCACAGTCACAGGCATAGGAGGCATAATCAGTGGCAACGAGGGGGGGTTCTAATTACCTGGGCTTGTTGTAGGGACCCGGCCAGGGGCCTAGGCCAGCGCTGCTAAGGGAGACATTGTTCCCCTGTGCTACGGCGAGTAGGAGGGGACGTGAGGGCGGGGGAGGTGTACAGCAGCAGGCACCCCAGAAATGTGCCTGCTGCCATAGACGGGGCTATGTGATCTGCAGGTGGAAGGGCGCCTCCTGCAGTCACACCCACAACAACCGTCACCTATGGGGAGACACTTCTTCCTGAGGGCACACGCCTAGGCACTGCACTATTGGGTAATTCACATGAGACTGCAGAGAGATCAGAGGAGCATGTGCTGAGTTCTGATTGGAGGAGCCCATCACATGATCTTCTGTCTCGTAGAGATCAGCTGCAGCGCAGCCTTATAGGAGTGACTCATTTGCTCTGCTACCTGAGGCTTCTTGTGAGTACAGTGTTGCTGCCAGTCTGCTGCTGTGCAGGGCCAGCTGTAGGGGTGTTCGACCTGAGCGGTCGCACAGGGGCACCACCCATAGAGGGCGCACCCCTCCCCAACATCCCGATTTCAGCGGGACATTACTGTCCCGCTATTCCACCCGTGGGCTGAAGTGGCCCGCGGGTGGTTAAATCGGGAGGTTGGGGACCCCCCACTGCCGCAGCTGTGCGGCAGTGCTGGAGACTCTGAATGGATGCTGCGCACATGCGCGCGGCATCCATTCAGTGATGGGAGAGGGCTGGGGGAAGCCCCGCTAGTGAGGCTCCCCCCAGTCTGACGTTATGTGGAGACGGACACGCCTCCTAATAACGTCATGTAGGGGGCATGGCCTATGGTAATTAGGCCACGCCCCATCATTTGTGGTCGATAGGGCGCTCTGGAGGGGGCCGGCACAGGGTGCTCCAACTCCTGGAGCCAGCCCTGCGGCTGTGTCTTCCCCTCCCATCACCCCTGTTCCAAGTTGTTGTTCCTCCCAGTCCCAGCGCACATTCTCCAGTCTGTTGTCTCTTCCCATTTCAATCCCAGCACCCCTGCTCCCAGTCCCAGCACCCCTGCTCCCAGTACCAGCACCCCATATCCTAGTCTGTTGCTCATTTCCTTCTTCGTCTCAACGTTCCAAGCACCCCATACCCATTTTCCACTATCTTGAAAAACCTGGGTTTTGGCACAGTAATGCGCATCAACTTTTTGGCAGTGAAAACGGCTCCATCAAAAAAAAACCCGGGTTGAGAGACCAGGGTTGGACACAGGAAGGACCCGGGTTAATGGTACAGTGTAAATGGGTAACCTCGGTCGGAGGAACCGCGTCTCGTTTACAGCATGGGGATTTCCGAATTTCCCGGCGCTTGGAGATGATGTCATCTTGCGATAAGAGCTGGCCTTTGCGAAGCTGCTGCCACCTGGTGAAGGGGTCTCCGCGGGGCTCCTCCCCCTCCTAGCCGTGGGGGCTTCCTGCTGGTGACTCTTCAGGAAGTTGCGGGCTCCTCCCTGCATGCAGAAGAAGAAGTTTAGGTGAAGAAGGCGGGGTACCCAAGAGGCTGAGCTAAGGAGGGGCCGGCAGGGAGAGGTGCTGTGCGGCTGCGGGGCGGCGGGGAGCAGGATGTGGTAAGAAGCCTATAGGCTTCTATAGGGTAACGCAGAAAAAACTGCTCATGCCTCCTGTGTCTCCTCACCCCCTCAGTGTCTCCCCAGCTCCTGCCTCCATATGTCTCCTCATGCCTCTCAGGGATTTCCCAGCTCATGCCTCCTTGTGCCTCTTCAGCCCCTCAGTATCTTCCCAGTTCATGCCTCCTTGTGTCTCCTCAGCCCCTCAGTGTCTTCCCAGCTCATGCCTCCTTAGCCTCTCAGTCACTCCTCAGCTCATGCCTCCTTGTGCCTCCCCAGCTCATGCCTCCTTGTGCCTCAGCCCCTCAGTGTCTCCCTAGTTCATCCCTCCTCAGCCCCTCAGTGTCTCCCCAGCTCATGCTGCCTTGTTCTCTCCAGCCCCACAGTGTCTCCCCTGCCCCCTTCTGCCTCACACATCCCTCCAGCTCCAGGCCAGTCACTTACCTTACTCAGCATCTTCCGGATGCTGCTCCTCTCTTCGCAGCTCCTCTCTTCTCAGGGTTGCGACTATATCCCCTTCAGCTATAGGACCCTGATGTCATCAGCTACTATTCACGTGGACATAGAGTGGGAATAGTAACCTGTGGCGAGCAAAGTGAGGATTCACATTTCTACTATATCAAATTCAATATCATGTTATTTGATGTTATGGCTCACGACAGTGGGTAACTGTATCTATATATCATGTTATATCGCATGAGGGGCTCAGGACAGGGTGTTACTCTATCTATATCATATAATATCACATGAGTGATTCAGGACAGGGGCTCAGTGATCGTGTATTACTTATGCCCCTGAGCACAGAGTAGTGAATGAGGCTTGCCTGGTGCGGGAAGACTGTGGTGTTACACACACCTAAGTATAAATCAGCGATCTTACATCCTGTACGTTTCTTTATACACTATGGGCCTGACTCAGAAGAACACGCTATTGCAGTCGCTGACCGTGACACACCTGTGACACGCCCACGTCTTATTAGGCCCTCCCCTCTTTTCTAGCAGGAATGCCCACTGAAATCCCCAGCTGATGTGTCTAAATTCATTCTGCGACTCCCGGGGATAGCTGTCGGGACCCATTACTCGCCCCTCTGAAGCGGCAGCCTAAATATTTGGTTGTAATTTCCATAACACAGTTTCCTCACTTTATTTTTAGTTTTGTTATAGCCGCCATCGGTCCCCCTCCAGTTTTATGGGATAATAATAGTCATCAGTATGCAAATAGTGGCGAATATCCCTTTTTATTACAGAATTAGCAATCGAGCTGCTCGTTGTTAGTTTGATTGCTGAGAAATAAAATCCATTTGTTTATCAATAACTCCGCGGCGCTCAATATTAATTTCTATCCTCTGGAAATGAAGAGACTGAACCATTGAGATAATAAAAGAAAGTAGAAGTCTTATGTAGAAAAAAAAATGGAATATGTTACTGGAGATTGTTCTGCTGTTTGCAGTGTTTATAGATAATAGTTAAATAGATAATAGTTGGGGCACACGCTCCGGCTTAAGGTCGGTACCACACTAGGCGATGTCTACTGTGTACCGACTTCTTTAGCGATGGGACCAGGCGGGGTGACAGCATCGGCAAGTGCGTACACACTGGCCGATGCAGGCAGAGATGGCAGGGGCCATGCTGCATTCGGCAGCATAGCCCTCGCTAATGATGTCGCCCATCGGACCTGTTTGCAGGTCCGACGGATGATGCCGCTGACAAAGCACGGAAGCGCACATCGTTAGCGACATTCCCAGATGTTAACATCTGCACTTTGAGCTGACCAGCCATCGTCGTCCTGATAGAAACATTCATTGTTCCGTAGTACTGCAAGTGCATGGGCCTCCCTACCAAGTGTGATTGTCAAAACCGCCACATTAGTGGCCATTTGGAACTTGTGTGCCATGGTATGCATTTAGCTTGCGCGGTGGTGTCCAATCGCCTTTGTCTACAAAGTGTGTATTCCACCGTCTGGGTATATGAAGAGGGTGGACGCTTGCGCAGACAAGTGCGTTCCACCAAGTGGAACGCAACTGCTAGTTCCCAATGGAATGAGTATGAAGTCCCGGCAACTGAATAGGGAGAAGATCCCGACAGGTCAGGTAAGTACCCTATCCCTCCACCTCTCCCCCCCTAACCCTAACCCTCCCTTAGTGGTGCCTAACCATAACCTCCCCTCGGGGGTGCCTAACCCTAACCCCCCCAAACCGCACCCTAAACCTAACCCTTCTGGGGGGGTGCCTAACCCTAACCTCCCGCCGGTGGTACCACCTAACCCTCCCCCTTTCGGCTAACAGGAGTCCAGCTCCACTGTACTTATGTTCGGGATGCCGACTGTCGGTATTCCGGCTTTGGCATCTCTAGCTGATCGGGATTCCGGGAGTCAGTATCTCCAGCTGATCGGGATTCCAGCATCCGGACAGAGAAACTTCCCGGTTTAACACCCAGAAGTCCCTCTTGCGTCTTTCTGCGCAAGCCTGGAGCATCCCGATAAGAAGCCCATAGGCTTCTATTGGGTAATGCCACTTGAAGATGGCGTTACCCATCGGGATGCTTAGTACATTTGCGGAATGCAATAAAACCCCCGAAAACTGCATTTTTGGGGGGTTTACCGCATTTTCGCCGTTAGTACATCCCGGCCATAGAGAGATAAGGCTGGAGAGACACAGGGGTGATGAGCAAATGTCCAGTACTTGCCAGGGAGGGTTGGAGAACCCCAAAAGCATTAGTCTCTCCCCAAAAATGTTGTTGCCAGCGCTGAAAGCGCCTGTGGGAGAAGGACTGATAAATAGGCAGAAGCCTTCTGAGAAGACTTAGGGTTAAATTTACTAAAGTGAGAGTTTTTAGAAGTGAGTTTTAAAAGTGATGTTGCCCATAGCAACCAATCAGGTTCTAGCTATTATCTTCTAAAAGGTGCTAGTTAAATGTTAAGTAGAATCTGATTGGTTGCTATGGGCAACATCCCTCTTAAACTCACTTCTAAAAACTCTCACTTTAGTAAATGTACCTCTTATAGCCTCTGAGTATTATTAGACCCTATAGGCTGATAAAAGTTTCACAATTGCCACAACTTAATTCTTCACTCCAGTATTATTTTCTTTCTCAGTCTCCCAAATAGCGGTCAATATAACCTTATTATTCAGCAAGTTCACGGTCTTGCTGAATGCATTTCCAGCGTACATCACTTTATTATGACTTTGCTTTTTCTTCTATTGAGAGAACCCTTCAGTGTGTGAAAAATTGTCTATTTTTCTTCCCATTACCGTGTAGTAAATTCAGTAAATTGAATCTTTTGAGGTTCTGTCTGCCATCCATTTTCTGTGAAGGACTACGCCATTAGGCCAATGGCCCTCATTCAGAGCCGCTCGCTATTTGCGGTCGTTCGTTCTAAAACAAGGGGTGGCTATTCAAATGAACCGTTCGCTAATTGCGGTCTGTTCACGCCTCTAAGTCTGAACGAGCGAGCAAAACTTGCGGTTGTAATTTTTAAAAATATGCCCACTTGCCGCTCGCACCATACGTCATGTCCGCTATTTAATAGATTAATCGAGTACATCGAACAGCGTGTGAACTGCTCGCTATTCTTGTGGCTGGTTTTTTCAACCGCTATTTTGCGAGCAGTTCTGAGTAAAAAACAACCAAGTGACGTGGTCGATGACACTGCTTTATTAATTATGCACACCCTTAAAACGCCCGTTTTGACCTTTAAGCACGCCTGCGTTCGAATTCCACACCCCCGTTTTCAAGCACCTTCCCCTGTTACCACCCACATACGCCTCCTTCTGTCACTCAAAATAGCAGGCATTCGCTATATAGCGAATAAACGATTTTCGGCCGCACTGACTGGTTCGCGCATGTGTATTAAAATCCGTATGCATGCGCAGATGTGCGAACATCGGTCAGAACGAACGAGCGGCCGCTTACGAGCGGCTCTGAATCAGGGCCAATGTCCATTTAACGCTATGATAGTCATATGAAGGTTTGTGTTAGTGCTTTGACTCGGGGGAAACCAGTATGCAGGGTCTGTCACTAAGGGCTCTATTTACTACAATCCGCATACTGAATGCAGATTGTAGAGTGATATTAACGACTGAATTTGCATTGCCAATTCCGGCAATATCACAGGGATTTACTACAAATCCCTTGCAGGGACAGAGCTTGCGATAAAGCTCTGTCCCTGCGGATCCCCTCCGCACACTAGTCACGGTATTTTCGGAAAAAATACTGTGACAAAGTGCCCATGCATGCACCAACCGGCCGCCGCTGCTACCCCCCCGGCGCTAAGCCCCGCCCCCTGGTGCTAAGCCCCTCCCCCACCCGCGACCCCTCCCTCCCTTAATTACACTTACCTGCATGATCAGGGCCTCCGGTGATGTCCTCCGGTCAGGTGATATCCCATACTGCACTGGGACCCGAACACCAAATGACCGGGCCGCAGTGCACTATGGGAGACCAGCTGACCGGAGGGAGGACATCACCCGGAGCCCCGATCACCGGTCCCTGGAGTCAGGTAAGTAAATTTTTTTATTTTATTTACAGTAATCAGCTTGCAGTCTGTTTAGACCACACAGCTGATTACTGGGACCGACTCCCGGCTCTGCTCTCCCTGTTAGAGCAGGGCAGGAGTCCGGTAACTGGGGGTGACCCTGGATAACGCCACCTCCAGGTGGCGTTATTATCACAGGGCTTTCACCGATATTTTTTTCACATTTTATTTTTAGTAACTCTGGTCAGATCACATTTCCCATTATAATTATGGGAAATGCTATCTGATTACTAAAAATAAGTGATACTTAGGGGTTGGAGTAGAATTTTACGAATTCTACTCCAATTGCCCTGTAATAACTATAGGTGATACTAAAATAATGTGAAACAGGTGTGAAAACACCCTTTTTCACTTTATTTTAGTCAAAATAATGTTAATAAATAGAGCCCTATATACCCACTACAGCTCTAACTGTGTGGAGTTTGTATATTCTCCCTGTGCTTGCGTGGGTTTCCTCCGGGTACTCTGGTTTCCTCCCACTCTCCAAAAATATACTGGTAGGTTAATTGGCTCCAAACAAAAATTAACCCTAGTGTGTCTGTGTGTGGTACATGTGACAGGGAACATAGGCCCTCATTCAGAGCCACTCGCTAGCGGCAGTACGCTCGTTCCGAGCGATGTTCGCACATCTGCGCATGCGTACGGTTTTTAGTACGCATGCGCGAACCAGTCAGTGCGGCCGAAAATCGTTGGTACGCAATATAGCGAGGGCCTGCTATTTTGAGTGACAGAATGAGGCGTATGTGGGTGGTAACAGGGGAAGGTGCTTGAAAATGGGGAGTGGAGATCCGAACGCAGGCGTGCTTAAAGGTCAAAACGGGCGTTTTAAGGGAGTGCATAATTAATACAGCAGCGTCATTGACCACGTCACTTGTTTTTTTTTAACTCAGAACTGCTCGCAAAATAGCGGTTGAAAACACCAACCACAAGAATAGCCAGCAGTTCATACGCTGTACGATGTACTCGATTAATCTAATAAATAGCGGACATGACGTATGGTGCGTGCGGCCAGGGGGCGTTTTTATGAAATAAACGAGCGTATGTTTTGCTCGCTCGTTCAGACTTAGAGGTGGGAACAGACTGCAATTTGCGAACGGATCATTTGAATAGCCACCCCTTGTTTTTGAACGAACGACCACAAATAGCGAACGGCTCTGAATCAGGCCCATAGATTGTAAGCTCCACTGGGGCAGGGACTGATGTGAATGGTCAAATATTCTTTGTAAAGCGCTGCGGAGTATGTGTGCGCTATATAAGTAACTGGTAATAATAATAAAAATAAATACCACAGAATATTCTACCACAGGAATCGCAGAAGAGCGATTGTGTTAATCTCGTGGATTTACATATGTATTTTGTTATCAAGTGGAACTGATATATAAATAAGATCCCACTCCGGCGCTGTCACTGTTCCCAACTAAAGAATTAGGGCTCCATTTATCGAACAAAAGAGGCTGACTCCGCCTCCAACAAACTCTGATATCCCTGCTAGAAACTACAACCCTAAAAACCCATTGGCCCTACATGACACATGATTCCCCACTCCGGTCCGCCCCCAGCCTAGGAAGTTTAACCCTCTCCACTCCTATACAGTCATTTCGTTTATCTAAACGAACGAAATACCAGTGGTAATTTTCGTTTAGTATCACTGTGATACAAGTGAAAATTCCACTGGTATTTAGTAATACTTACCCCTCCGGGGAGGTCCAGCGGAATCCTCATCCTTGGTGAGGTCCTCCGCTGGGCTGCTGGCTCTACTGTTATGTGCATGCACGACGGTCCGTCTGCACATGTGCATGACACGGAGACCCGGCACTGCCTGGAAGACTTCGCTGAAAGCGGAAAGGCACCGCCGGGTCTCCATTGCCGGCAATGGGGCCCGCATCGCTCTCGCCATCTAAAAGATAGCGAGAGCGATGCTGTAAAAACAGCGGTAATCTAAGATTATCGCTGTTTACTAAATTCAGAAAGATGGTATAACCCCTTTAGCGAGCGCTAAAGGGGTTATATTTCGTTAGTAAATGGTGCCCTCAGTCTCTTCATTTTCATTAAGTTCACCAAATATTCCTTTTATGCTCCAAAAGTTCTACTCCAGGAAGATCGCGCCTCCCCTGGATTTGCTCACAGCACCTCCTCAGCGCCTCCTCCCCAGCGTGCAATAGAGGAGATGTGGCCACGCCTCCCTTGATTAGGCCACACCCCTTTCCCCCGGGCCGGCCCTCTGCTGCCCTGATCATACTGTATGTATTATACTTGTTGTTTTAGTTTTCTCACAAAATGATGCAATTTTTCTATTTTGATGTATTTAGGAGAATATTGGGACTGATACTGTAGGGGTGTACACGCCCACATGGCACTGGCCACACCCACACAGCACTGGTTGCTGCTCCTCCCCTTCTCAGTAAAGGCCCATGTGTCCCTTAATCCGGCCCTATCTATGATCAGTAGAGGAGATGACGGTACTCCAGAGCATTTACTCCAAAGTGATGTTTTATTTTTAAGGGTTATTTTGGCCCGGGATGTACTAACCGTGCGGCATAAATCCCACCAGTCACCGCAAAAATACTACTCACATATGTACTAACATATGCGATTAGTATTGCAAAGGACAGCTCTTGCGATAACAGCTGCCTTTTGCGAAGCTGCCGACGCTGGGTGTGGGGATCGCCGTGAGTCTCCTCCCCCTCCTAACCCCAGGAGCTTCCTACTGGTGACCTCTGCAGGAAGTTCTGGGCTCCTCCTCATCCTCCCTACACCCGGAAGAAGAGGAGAAGGAGACAGGGGACCCAGGAGGTGCTCGCAGGAGGCTTAGGTAAGAAGAGGTCGACAGGGAGAGGTGCTGATCGACGGTGGGGTGGCGAAGTGGCGGATAGCGGGATGCAGTAAGAAGCCGATAGACTTCTATAGGGTAACACCAGAAAAACCTGGTGTTACCCTCCACATCGAAAATCGGGCGGCCGGGGTTTAGTACATCTGAGAGTGCTGTAAAAACCCAGAAAACCACATTTTTCCTTTAGTACATCCCGCCTTTGTAAAAAGTATCTAAACTTTTTACCACAAGAGTGAAAATTTTGCTAAATACGCCCCTAAATCTGAATAAACAAATACAATAATTGGCATCGTGCACATGCTCACCGACTTTCTGACTGCAACAGGGGGCATGGTGTCTGCATAGGTGGGCGGTGCAGGGGTGTGCCGGAGTGTTCATGTCATCGCTGCCTCGCTTCCCGTTTTATAATGCCGATATTAACAGGATTGTAAAGCAAGGAGCGGGGCTACAATGACGCGATACGGCGCTAATCGCATCTTTGGCCCCCTGGGACCACCCATTTTCGCTCAAGAAGTGGGTGCGACTGGCCATGGGGGGTGGCGGCCATTCCAGGAGTCTTTTCTACTCTTGTGGGGGACCGGTAGCATCACCCGACTGGAGTTACCTGGCCGCGGCCACCAACTTCCCGAGTGAAGTGGCCAGTCCAGTTGGCCAATGATGCAATTTACGTTGAATCACGCTATCATGGCTCCGCCCCCTCTTCACAGTTATGTTTGATCCCCAGGCCCACCCACTGCTGCAGCTCCACACCCCTGGGGGTAGCCAAAAATTCCCCTATATAATTCTGTCTGTGGCTTCCTGCTGCCTCCATTCCCCTCCTCACATCGTGTCATTGCCCCTGTCACATGCAGCCCTGTCCTCATTAACACATCACACATCTCCTGATATACTCTGTGCTGCTGGGGACCCTGCTCCTTCGACTGTATAACTCTCAGTCTGTAGCTTCCTGCTGCCTCCATTCCCCTCCTCACATCATGTCACTGCCCCTGTCACATGCAGCCCTGTTCTCACTAACACATCACTAATCTCCTGATATACTCTGTGCTGCTGGGGACCCTGCTCCTTCTACTATATAACTCTCAGTCTGTGGCTTCCTGCTGCCTCCATTCCCCTCCTCACATCATGTCACTGCCCCTGTCACATGCAGCCTGTGCTCACTAACACATCACTCATCTCCTGATATACTCTGTGCTGCTGGGGACCCTGCTCCTTCTACTATATAACTCTCTGTTTGTGGCTTCCTGCTGCCTCCATTCCCCTCCTCACATCATGTCACTGCCCCTGTCACATGCAGCCCTGTCCTCACTAATACATCCCTCATCTCCGGATATACTTTGTGCTGCTGGAGGACCCTGCTCCTTCCACTATATAACTCTCTGTCTGTGGCTTCCTGCTGCCTCCATTCCCCTCCTCACATCATGTCACTGCCCATGTCACATGCAGCCTGTGCTCACTAACACATCACTCATCTCCTGATATACTCTGTGCTGCTGGAGGACCCTGCTCCTCCCGCTATATAACTCTCAGCCTGTGACTTCCTGCTGCCTCCATTCCCCTCCTCACATCATGTCACTGCCCCTGTCACATGCAGCCCTGTCCTCACTAACACATCACTCATCTCCTGATATACTCTGTGCTGCTGGAGCCCCAGCTCCTTTTGGCATATAACTCCTAGTCTGTAGATTCCTGCTGTCTCCATTCCCCTCCTCACATCATGTCATAGCCCCTGTCACATGCGGCCCTATCCTAACACATAACTCATCTCCTGATATACTCTGTGCTGCTTTGAGGAAATATGAAGAACTGGTCAGATACAGCTCAGCCGAGCCCCACCTATGTAAACACATGTCACATGTTAGATGTAGAGGAGATGATATTGAAGTCAATAGGTGCTGGAACCTGAATCATATACCTAAAAATAGTTTGACCCTCTAATTTGATGTATGACATAATTGTAGAAAGTGGCTCAGTCGTGAAGGGGTGGATAATTCTCCAGTCACAAAGTGGTTAAACACCAATTTTAATATCTAAAAAATTTCCAGAACTGCACCATATATTTCTATATATTATACGTTTCTGAATGACATTCTGCATAAGATTTCTGTCACCGTAATAAACTCTTGAGCTGCATTAAGAGATACGTTAGTAGTAAATTATTCATTTCTCTCTCCCCGTCCTGCAGTTCTCATATGTTACTTCATTTAAATAAATGTATAGGAGGAGGCTCTGCAGACAATTATTGCTTGCAACAAACATTATATACTTATTTAATTGCTATATACACTCTGTCATAATGTAATGTCCTGGGGAATCGGTGGGGGGTGCAGTGTGTCCTTACATCACATTATTATACAGTTATTATCTTTACTTTGCACATTATTTGCAGTATCATTTAATTAAATGTTAGATTTCGTTTTTTTCACACACAAGTGAAACAAAATTAAATGCCTCAGTAACCCATTAGGCCCAGCTCTGCACATTTTCAGTCTCCTCCAATAAACCTGTTTTTATAGAAACCTTCCTCCAAATTAAACATCCATTGTACCAAATTTGTGGTTGTACACTGATCCGTACCTCCCAGCCTTTATACATGCAAAATCCAAACTAAATAAGCCCCGCGTCGTTCCCCCAAGTCTGGCCAATACCTGCTCTTATCTTTACTTAGCCCCGCCCACCTCAGTGTAAGCACCGCCTCCTTTGAGGTCCGCGAATAGAGAAATTGGAAGGTTTGCACTGATTCCTATGTGTACTGGTGTAATAGAAACATTTTCTACATTTACATGTAGAATTCCATTTACTAAGGGGCGAGGTCCAGCTGTAGCAACGTGGTCTTGCGACATTTCCGGCAAGTATGGTGCATATAAAATGACTTATGGTGTGGCCAAAAATGCCTGTTGTCTATTTACCTGGAGATGCACCAAGCGAGGCTACAGCGGGAACTCGCTCTTCATTGACATGCTGGCAGTTATGAGGAGCGCGGCGCCATTTGAAAATTGTAGTAGCTGGACAGGTGTTGATATTAATTTGATTTACCCAGTCAGCATTGGAGCATCCGACCTTACTGGCCCCTGGACAATCCCAATGGAGGTAATCTATGATGTACAACATGTGTGTGTGCCTTGATTTCCTCTGTTACTAATACACATTGCCGGATCAACCATTAGGCACCCGCCTACGGCCCAGGGGTCCCAAAATATCCTACATAAAGCGTGTGAAGAGAACCATACCAGTATGTTGTCTAGGCAACCATGGTTTTTGGAAGGGCAATGGAAAGCGCTGGCCGTTGTGGGGATGTGGAAGTTTGCGTCGGCCGACGGGTGTGGATGGCCGGACTGAAGGCGATTCTAAAGTGGGGAACCTGGATGCATTTCTAGTTTATGGAGGTGTTTCCTGGGTATGCAGTCAGGATGCCGACGGTCTAAATGCCGACCGTCGGCATCCCAACTGTCTAATCCCGGCAAGTGTCTAATGACAGGTATCGAAATCTCGACGCCTGTCATTAGACCTATGCCAGGAACCCAACACCTGGCTTACCAATCGAAGGTAAGCCGGGCGCGGACAGCCACGGGGGGGGGGGAGGGGTAGGTTAGGGGCTCCCGGGGGGGCTTAGGGTTAGGCACTCCCTCCGTGAGGTTAGGGTTAGGCTAGGGGAAGAGGGGGTTAGGGTTAGGCACCCCGGGGGGAGGATAAGGTTAGGCACCCCTAAGGGAGGGTTAGGGTTAGAGGGGGAGGTTAGGTTAGTAAATAGAAAAAATACTCACCTGTCGGGATCTTGTAGCCGGCGGTAAATCATACTGATTCCGTTTCCTGAGTGGAGAGTAAGCTCAAACCTTGGAGCATACTGGGTCGAACCATATAGGAGCACAGGTATCAATGTCCAATGTAATCTGTACCAGGGAGCGTCGTCCTGCAGGTAGCAGTTACTTTAACCAGAGTGACAGCGATAAAGAAAAAGGCCCTCATTCAGAGCCGTTCGCTATTTGCGGTCGTTCGTTTAAAAACAAGGGGTGGCTATTCAAATGATCCGTACGCACATTGCAGTCTGTTCACACCTCTAAGTCTGAACGAACGAGCAAAACATACGCTCGTTTATTTGTTAAAAACGCCCCCTGGCCGCACGCATCCTACGTCATGTCCGCTATTTATTAGATTAATCGAGTACATCGACCAGCGTATGAACTGCTCGCTATTCTTGTGGTTGGTGTTTGCTACCACAAATTTGCGAGCAGTTCTGGCTCTAAAATAACCCAGTGACGTGGTCAATGACGCTGCTGTTTTAAATATGCACACCCATAAAACGCCCGTTTTGACCTTTAAGCACGCCTGCGTTCGGATCTCCACTCCCCATTTTCAAGCACCTTCCCCTGTTACCACCCACATACGCCTCATTCTGTCACTCAAAATAGCAGGCACTCGCTATATAGCGTACAAACGATTTTCGGCCGCACTGACTGGTTCGCGCATGCGTACTAAAAAGCGTACGCATGCGCAGATGTGCAAACATCGCTCGGAACGAGCGTACTGCCGCTAACGAGCGGCTCTGAATGAGGGCCAATGTTAGTTATCTTTCCTCCACTGTCAGCTGTACAAATGGGGTATGCATCTGAGCATTGCTAAATATTACTGTGCTGGAGGAGGAGGTTGAGTTTAGGGAGGATATTACTACTTTGCTGCACCGTACTCTACTTTGCAAATCGTAGCACTCACCACTCTCAGGGGTAAATTTATTAAGCTTCGTGTTGGTCCCGATTTGTCCCGTTTTTCAACTCAGACTGGATCGATTCAAAACGTCCCTTTTTTCACTTTTAAAATCGTGAATTTATCAAGCTCCCGGTTTTGACAGGATCGTTTTGATTGATGGTGTATTTGGTCGATCCTGTCTGTTTTGAAGCCTGATTTAACCGGACAAATTTCTCTCCCGAACAAGCAGGCTCCATATATCAGTGACATATGTGCAGGCTGCTTGTTTTTTTTTTAATATCGTAATGGTTATTTTTTTTTATTTTATTTTAAATTGACGTGGGGTCCCCCCTTAAAACAGAACCAGCACGGGACTTTTCATAGCCAGTCCTGGTTGTCTAAGTACAGGGAAAAAAATGTGTAGGGTTCCACTGTACTTAGCACAACCAGCACTGGGCTCTGGGAACCAGTCCTGGTCCTGGAATTACAGGGGAAAAAAATGCGTAGGGTCCCCCTGTAATTCCCAGAACCAGCACCAGACCCTTTTCTAGCGGAGGGGAGTCCTGTGACCGGGCCCCCAAGCCGCAGCATCTGTCCTGACCGCTAGTCAGCCTAGGCCAGGGAATAAAGGGGTCCCCCTCTCCAGGTCACCCCTGGCCTAGGCTGATTGCCCGGGGCTATCCCCACCACCCCTGGGTGGTGGGTGCCGGGTTTATAGTGTACGTGTGGTGCAAAAAAAGAGAAGTATCAATATTGTCTTTACAGTAGAACTGCAGGTGCCAGCAAGCCGCCCCCGCATGCTGGTACTTGGAGAACCACAAGTGCCAGCATGTGGGATATTGAGGGCCCGCTGGTACCTGTAGTTCACCTGTAAAGAAATGTCTAAAAAAACACAAGACACAAACACCGTCAAGTAAAGTTTTATTACATACATACACACACACGCACACATACTCACCTATTATTGATAGTAAATTCCCGATTTGCAAAAAAGTGATATTATCACTTGAGATTGTAAATCGGGACCAACACGAATCTTAATTTACCCCTCACTCTCTGGAAACCTCTGATTAGTATGGTCTCCAGCTATGGCTCCTGGCATCATTTTTCATTCCAGATACCTACATTACTGTATGACTGACTGTACAAATAGGCATTGGTACAAGATATGGCTCTGCATATTAAACCTGCCCCCAGGAGCTTGCGCTGTCAACTGTTTACAGAAGCAGAGCTAGGCCTGGGAGCTGCTGGGCCGTATACACCGTCAGCTCTGGTTCGGTGAATATATAGTAAGGCACTAAGGGAAACAGCAGGCAGGAATGTAACATTATGCCAAGTGATGTACTAAGACAACCTGTCCCAGCATCCACTATACCAGACCTGGCCAACCTGTAGATCACCAGTTGTTGTGAAACTACAAGTCCCACCATGCCTTGCTACAGTTTTGCTTTCAGGGTATGCTAAAACTGTTGCAGGGCATATTGGAACTTGTAGTTTCACAACAGCTGGAGAGCCACAGGTTGGCCAGACCTGCAATATACCATTCACTACATACCTTGGGCCTGAAGCTGAGGTGGACGATAATATCCAAATGCTGGTTTCAGCCCTCCCCTTGTGTACTAGTGTGCGCTGGAATGATCAAGCCCTGAGATGCCCACTTTCAATGCCTCAACTCCGCTGGTGGTTCCAAACACTCCACCACTGGCGCGCCATCGCGTTCATCATCGACACTTGCACCAGCCTATGGCAGGCGCAGAGTTGCCTTCTGAAATTCCACTGAATTGATGGTCATGATGGAAATCCCAGGCTGTGACCTCGGTCGCGGCGCTGGGAGCACAGATGCAGCAAGAAGGCGCACGTTTCCTACACACACCTCCTGCCGCTGTATTTGCATTTCAGATTGACGGAATAGCACCGCCGCTTGTGTGCGGCTCCGCAGTTCCGTCCATCACTGAATCAGGGACTTTGTCTATAAAATGCAGCGCAATGAAGCAAAAGCAATCCCACTGAAAGTCGGGTATGCAGACTTACGCTAAATCAGCAATTCTATGTAATACCCCTTTCACACTGCCAGCAATAACCCGGCTTACTGCGCAGTGTGAAAGGGCCCAGTTTAAAATAACCAGGGTTGAGGATCCCGGCAATTCAACCCTGGTCATGAGTAAGGTTGAACCCGGCTCGTGATGCAGTGTGGACGGGTAACCTGGGTCGATGCGACCCGGAACCCGTTCACAGCATAGGGAGAGCCAGCGCTTGGAGATGACCTCATCTCCAAGCGCCGGGCCAACATATGATGGCGGTGATATCATCGACCCGGCAATAAGCCGGGTCGAGCCGCCAGTCTGAAGAGGGGTCACATAAAATCCTGGGTACGGCCCGGCATTGCAATGTGAAAGGGGTGTAACATGGGTTGTGTGTGGGCCTGATTCAGCACGCATCGCAATTGCAACCGCATACGCAGATTGGTTGACGGTGCGTATTGCACATGCCAGCATTGCGATCGCTCTGCGATGACGCACGCAGAAAGAAAGCCATAGCAGAGTGAGTGACGGGACACCAGTCAGCGTTTGGGGGTGGTGACGGGGGCGTGGTCAGAGAAACGCAGATGTGCCAGTCCGTTTGAACGCGAGGGCGTGCATAAATTAGCCGCTGCCACGGCATACGCAGCTTAAGTGCTCACTGCGTGCGACGAGAGTTGCAATTGTGGAGACAGGTCAGGGCTGCTGTAATTGTACGTGAGGGGCCGATGTTACTCGATGGTACCGATGTATACGCAGGTCTGTCATGTCTTACAGATGTGAGATAGCGGTAGTGGGCGTCTCTATACTGGCTTTGCGATTGCAGACATTAGCATATTTTCGCAGCAGGACTGCTCGATTAATCGCAGCTGCGATCGCAATAGTAATCCGTAGGGAATCAGGCCCTTTGTTCGTTATATTTTATATTCCGAATAGGATGCAGCGATCCTCCCATGTTACACTAGGGAGCACAGATACTGGTGCATGTGGATCGTACTCAGAAAACTTATGTTGAACAAAGACACAGACTGCCGTAACTCACCAATAGTTAAATATATCTTCTTTAATTTACATCTTTAAACCACAAGAGTGACATCAGCTTGTGCACTTCAGGTAGCACCTACCCTTAATCATCCCTAATAATTATAGCTCTCATTTTATGTAGTTTAGCTAAGCATTTCCTGCCGTGCTGCCTTTCTTCCTATTATCCAAATTGAGTCATCGCGCAATTGCCGTCACCTTGCACTAATCATGATCATGTCCACAAAAACAGACATTAGTGGTGGAAAGGACAAGACGTACAAAGTATATATATTGACTATATATTGAACGATTATCGTTAAACAATATCGTTCAACGATAATCGTTTGAAAAAAATCGTTCACTTTCTGAGTCAAACGATGAACGATTATCGTTCATGCGCGTTCACGTTTGTAGTTTGTAGTTCAGTCAGACTTGTCAACTGAACGATTTTCAGCAAGGGAATATGCAAAAATCGTTTGTAGTTCAAAAAAATCGTTTTTACACTTTAAAAAATCTGACAGATAATCTGACAGATAATCTGACAGAAAATCGTTCATAAAATCGTTGGTAACAAAATCGTTGTGTGTGTATGCAGCTTTATTGCATACACACACAACGATTTTGGTACCAACGATTTTATGAACGATTTTATGAACGATTTTCTGTCAGATTTATGGTGGGTACACACTACACGATATGCTCCCTGAGCGATATCGTGTAGTGTTGTCCCCGGCAGCATGTGCTCAATGTCGTTCATGACATTGAGCACAGCCGCTGAACGATATCATTAACGATATCGTTCAGTGCCGGGCTCTCTCCCCCATTCCCTGACATGCAGCAACCTGACGAGATCGTCAGGTTGGCCTGCATGTCAGCCCGATGAACGATGATGACGAACGACCCGCGGGAACGCGCGTCGTCGTCATCGTTCATCATTTTGGGGTTAAAAATGGACGATAAAGTGGACAACTGAACGATAACGATATCGTTATCGTTCAGTCATCCACTTTATCGCCGAGCGGCAGTATGCTCGCAAGTGGGTCGATGTTCCCCACTGCGCATGCGCACGACGGAGGGAGCTCCGTCGTGCGACGGGCTTTCCATTGCTCGGGGTCTCGCACCAAAGGGGGCGTGCTGTCGATGTTGATTGACAGCACGCCCCCTTAGGAGGGCATGCCGGGGGCGTGCCTGCCAGACGGAGGCGTTCCCATGGGAACGCCTACCGTCTGAAGCCGGCCCCACTGACAAAATAGAGCCAAAATCACTCCAGGTCTTGTGGCTGGGAAACCCGACCGCAGGGTTTCCCTCGCAAGTCCGATGGTCGCGATGGTTAAGACCATCGCGACCATCTTTTTGCACGCTCGTATATGCTGTGGGTGGTGACCCACAGCTATATGAGCGTCCAGGAGGACGCTCCATTTTAATGGAGGAGGGCCCTGATTCAGAGCGAGCGCTCTGGTCAGAGCGTCCGTCTCTGAATCAGGCCCCATATCTGTCAGATTATCTGTCAGATTTTTTAAAGTGTAATGAACGATTTTATTGAGCTACAAACGATTTTTGCATATTCCCTTAATGAAAATCGTTGAGTTGACAAGTCTGACTGAACTACAAACTACAAACGTGAACGCGCATGAACGATAATCGTTCATCGTTTTAACTTAAAGTGAACGATTTTTTTCAACGATTGAACGATAAACGATATCATTAACGATAATCGTTCAAAAAATCGTTGTGTGTGTATGCACCTTAATACCCCTTTTAGATTAGCAGCAAAATCCCAGGTTATCGCAGGTTTAACCCGGGTTGCTGCTAGGTGTAAAAGGGACAAGGTTTGGATTCTCGGGTCAAGTGACCCGGTAATCCAACCCAAGTAACTTGCAGGGTTTAATAGGAGAACGACCCGTGTAACTCTGCCATGTAAACGGGTAACCTGGGTCTTTCGACCCGGGTCCTGTTTACAGCATGGAGACTTCCTGGTTCCTCGGTGTGGGCTGTAGCCGCACCTGCATCCTCAAAGCAGCAGTGACAAGCGTGCGTCTTTGTGAATTGTGTGGGCTGTAGCCGCACCTGCATCCTCAAAGCAGCAGCGACAAGCGTGCGTCTGTCTGTTAAAGGATTACATCGGTGACAGCATCCAAGTAGGCTTGTCAGACAGTCCGTACATGTACTGGCAGGAAAAAGAGGCAATTTGGAGGCCCCTGTACAAACTGGCTCTATTTTACCTGAGTTGCCCCCCCTCCAGTGTGTACTCCGAAAGAATGTTTAGTGCAGCCGGGAACCTTGTCAGCAAAAGGCGTAGGAGGTTGCTTCCACAAAATGTGGAGAAGATAATGTTCATAAAAATGAATTATCAACTCTTCCAGGGAGACCAGCCTCCAGAACGTACAGAGGGACCTGTGGTGGTGGATTCCAGCGGGGACGAATTAATACTCTGTGAGGATGAGGATGTACACAACACTGAAGAGGGTGAGGAATCGGTGGATGAGTAGGATGAGGACGACATCTTGCCTCCGTAGAGCCAGTTTGTGCAGGGACAGATTAATTGCCAGCTTGTATTGTGGAGGCCCAAACGAACCAATCATTTCAGCTACAGTCGTGTGGCAGACCCTGGTGCTGAAATTATTGGTTTGTTAAAGTGTGCATGTCCTGTTTATACAACATAAGGGTGGGTGGGAGGGCCCAAGGACAATTTTTGTACTGTTTGCGGCCTAGTTTTTCAAACTGCCATCCTGTCTGCCACTGCAGTGTCACTCCTAGATGGGCCACGTGTTTGTGCCGCCCACTCGTGTGCATAGTCATAGTTAGCATAGTCATCCAGCGACCTCTGTGCAACCTTTTGGACATAAAAACACTATTGTGAGGTGTTCAGAATAGACTGGAAATGAGTGGAAATTAAAGTTTTGAGGTTAATAATAGCATAGGAGCAGAAAAATCAACACATTTCTATGATTTTAGCTGTTTTTATGCTTTTTAAAAAAAAAATACAGATCCAAAACAGAAAACCCAGAACCCAAAACACCGAAGGGTGGTTTTGGCAAAACCAATCCAGGACCGAAACACGAAGAAAGATCCAGATCCAAAACCAAAACACAAAACACGAAAAGTGGCCCGTGCACACCCCTAATCTATAATGGGTGCAGTGTGTGCGGGGAACACGGGCCGCTGGGTCCAGGGGGGCCCCCGCACTGCACACCCTGCACCCATAATATTACTTACCTCTCTGGAGTCCCACGTTGACGTCCAGCGCTGTAAAACGACTGGAAAATGGCCACGGCGGCCATTTTCCCGGTTACCTGTGCATACACTATAGACTCTGGGCACACTCTAGTGCCCAGAGTCTATAACTCTGGCGCTGGCCGCGCACAGGTCAGTGCGCTGCCGGCCGCCGGGCGGAGAGGAGGGGCCCCGTGTCGGAGACTGCACACGGGTCCCCTCCTCTCTAGAAACGCCCCTGTTGAGATAACCAATCCTTAAAGCGAAGTACCAAAAGCACCATCCAATCCCTCGCTAGGCTGTGTTCCTGGTCTGCGTCTACCGCCTCTGGTTGCAGAAATATTATTTGGAAATGTCCCTAACAAAACTGAACTTGCTGCTCTTTCGTGGACAGTGAGCTTTTGATAGAATATCTGGTTAATAACCCGCGGCTTTGTTTAATAATAGATCCCTTTCTGCTACGGTTCCTGCCTCAAATTCCTATTCCTGTTCTCCTTAGAAGTGTCTCTTACTGTACGTGTCGGGGCTTTTGTGTTTCTTTTCTCACGTGAATTATTATTTTGTTTTCCCATTTTGGCCACTTTCAGGTTAACGTAGGAAAATTCCTCTTTAAAGGGCGACTAAGGGCCTGATTCAGCAGGAACGCAGTTGCTTATACGCACGCAATCGGTCGATTGCTGTGTTCTGCGCATGCGTGTGTGCAAACTAGCTATAGCGATCGGGACTGCAATCGCAGAGGCCACGCAGACCCATCGCAGTGTGATTGACAGGTAGTGCCCTTTGTGGGTGGGTGGGGGGGGTTGTTGAGTGAACGCAGGCATGACAGTTTAGCTTTCCGGAGCATGATAGATATGGGGAATGCGTCAAACCTCTAAAAACTGCTGTTTTCTGAGATTTGACCGCATTTTGCTGTTAGTACATCCCACCCTTGGAGACAGAGTTTGGGAACCACTGAGTTAAGTAATGGGAATGGGCTTGATATGATATGGGCACAGCGCTAATGAAGTACTATCAGCTGAAGTCTCAGCAGGCAGTCACAAGTGACTAGATGGGGCTGCTGATGATCCTTATGCTCATCTGGAATAATTGCGCAAGTCCTGCTCTGCCTGGTAAAAACGTCCATGTTTAATTCTCTCGCAATAACGTGAATACGCCTTTGATGTACCCAGCCTACCCTGTTTCTGAAGTCACCCCAAATAGCCTCTCTCAGCGCGGCAGGTTCTGGGCCACTCACCGAACAGCTTTTCGCTCAAACTGTGCAGCCTATACGCACAAATAAAACTACTGAAGGCAAGAAAACTTTCGCTAGTGTGCGCAGACCCCTGTGATTGGTGACATTTATGTGTGTCTGAGTCTGATTCTTTGCAGAAAGGCCTCCGACACGAATAGCCGCAGTTTCCCCCACACCAAGGACCTCATTCAGAGCCGGTCGCACAGAGCGTGCGGTCGGTCTGAATGAGGGGAGGACGTCTTGAATTTTCAAGACGTCCTCCTTTGCGGTGGTAAGGCTGTGGGTTAACACCCACAGCCTTACCACCGCCTAAGGTGATGGTCGCGATGGTCAAGACCATCGCGACCATCGGGGCTTGCGACGAGACCCTAGGGTAGGGTCTCCCTTGTCGTAAGCCCTGGAGAGCTTTCGGCTCTGTTGGTCGTAGCGGGTCTCACGCATGCGCACGACGACGCCGGTGCCGTCGTGCCATGCTCTGTGGGGGGCCATCGACCCGGTCCGAGCGCATCGGCGCTAACGACCGGGTCTGAATGACCCCCCAAGTTCCATTGTGTGTAATCTGTAACTTTGTAAGTGCATGAAACCAATTCCTGTGTGGTTAAAGATGCCGACCAGCATCTCTTGTGCACTGTGGGTCTGATTCAGACCTGGACGCTAAGTTGAGGTCGCTCACGCTGAGCTATGGTCGTCCGTCTGCGCATGCGTATAAGTCGCAACTAGTACAAGCGATTGGATTTTGCTCGCTCGCCCTGAAAAGACTGCCCATTGGAATGAGTGACAGATAGCGCCGTTTGTGGGTGGTAACAGGGGAAGGTGCTTGTGAACGGGGGAGTGGATGTGCAAATGCAGGTGTGTCTGACCGTCAGAACGGAGTTCAATGGGTGTGCATAATTAGCAAAGTAGCGTCATTGAACACGTCACTTGCTTGTTTTTTACCCTGAACTGCTCGCAGTGCTTGCGGGAAGGTAAGGTCTACCTCAAACGAAGTGAGCAGCTCCGATGGCTCTCGATGTTACGATTAATCCTTTAAATACCGGAGATGATGTGTGTTGCAAGTAGCAAGGGGGCGTCTTTAAACACTTGCGAGCACAATATGTCGTCGCTCGCTTAGACATAGAGGCTTCCTTACACCGCAAAGAGCGAGCACATGATTTGCATAGACGGCCCCTTTTTGACAGCGAGCGGCCGCAAATAGCGACCAGGTCTGAATCAGGCCATGTGTGCGGATTTTGGTTGTTTCTGTGGTGCAAAATTGAAATAAATATACGGTAAGCTGCTCTCGGAGCACCTCAGTCATGTGGGGCGTCTGGCGCCATATGACGCATACACTAGGTGAATGAGGACTCATCTATGCTGCCTCGCCTTTCCGCTGTGTACACACCCATTTCAGCGACACGCCCACGACACTCCCATAACGCGCCCATAAGACGGACCGTGTCCGTGCGACTGAATATCCACCTCCCAGGAGCGCCTGGCACATTTCTGTCACATGGCTGACACCGTGCATCTCAATCGCAATTGCGCCTCTGTGCGCACACACTGTGGGACACAAGCAATGTGCAACTTTTTAGCGAATTAGACGCACCCGCAGTAGCAAATAAAATCACTCAACTTTGTGAACGGAATCGGTATGATATACCGGCGGACAGGATGCCGGCAGTCAGAAGACCGACATCGGCATCCCTATGGTGAAGATCCCGACAGGGGTCAGTAAGTAATCTAACCCTCCCCCGATGGTGCCTAACCCTAACGTCCCCCGGTGGTGCCTAAACCTAACCTCCCCCGGTGTTGCCTAAATCTAACCTCCCCCGGTGTTGCCTAAATCTAACCTCCCCCCGGTGTTGCCTAAATCTAACCCCCTTTTCTACACCCTAAACCTAACTCTCCCCGAGTGGTGCCTAACCCTAACCTCCCCCCGGTGGTGTCTAACCCACCTCCCAGCAGCCTAACCCTAACCGGTCGGTGCCTAACCCTAACCCACCCCACCAGGTCCCTAAACCTAACCCCCCCATCCTCGGCCTATCCCTAACCTGCATACTTACTTTCGGGAAGCTGGTGGTCGAGATGCTGATGTCGGTATCTTGATCCCTTCGGGATTCCAGTGTCGGCATTCTGATGGGCGTTGGGATTCCGGCGTCGGTTTCCTGACGTCTGGCATCCCATCTGCCGGCATCTTGACTGGATCCCCTGTGAACATCAGCTCTATAAATCAGGCCCCAAGTGTGTATGCACCAGCAGTAACCTGACATCAAACCACCACCCCCATCCCACTGTGCATTTGTTTCAAGAGTTTTGTATTGTGCTTCTTAATACGGATGGATATCAGAGAGTTAATCAGGGATGGTCCATGGTTTCTTACCATCAGGAGGAAACCATCGATGTTTGAAATGGTTGAGCCATCGATGTCCTCGTCGAGCGCATGTTTGGACCACAGCTGCCATACGAAATTAGTCTTTGCGCGACCGATGTTCATCATGGGTGAATATTGATTAATGGTAAAACTCTTTACCATAGATGGTAGGCCATCGATAGTTGCTAACCATCGATGGTCAACGGCCAGCCATACTTATTTAAATTGTGGATTTCTGAAGGAGCGATACCTCGCGGAATCTTTGTGAATCACTAAATATTTTTTTGCATATAGACGATGAACTGGATTTGTTTTGAGTCTTTGGAACATTTACAAAAGCACAATTATAACTTTGCTCGTGATGCGGATGAGCGCTGGACCTTACTGTATCTAGTCTCAGCAGCCCAACGAGAAACTAATGAAATTCTCCTGTTTTCAATCATGTCTGCCTTCCTCATGAATGCTCCTGTCTCTCAGAGATTGTTGCCGCTGAAAGCTCCAGTCCGCTTGCTTGTTGAAGCTTCTTTTTCGTGACAGAAAATCTATAGGTTAATAAAATGTGATTTGCAATTACATTATCTACAGCCTTATCTAGGCGTTCATTGTCCCTGGCCTGCGCCCGGATGTATGGACCTTAAGGCAGCAACACTTTCCCAGTGGGTCCCACCAACGTCCGCAATGGAGGGAATGATACAGGGGCATAACATTAACATGGTGGATTTAACCAGCCAGAGACCTGTCAAGTACTGTAAAATAGCCCCTGTCTGGTAATTAACTTTTCCCTTACTGTGACACTCATTCGCCAATACATAGAACACTTCAAAACGTGCGGAAATATGTGTACGTTTTAAGGGCCCTATGTATCAAAGCTTGATGAGAGATACAAGTGTTAGATATAGGGGTTTATTTACTAAGCAGTGTTAGGCGACAGAGGCCCTGATTCAGAGCCGGACACTCTGACAGAGCGCTCGCTCTGAATCAGGGCCGGGCTATTTTTTTTTTTAAAGCGGCTTCCTGGCCGCTCGCATAGCTGTGGGTGACCACCCACAACTATAGCGAGCGGCCAGGAAGATGGTCGCGATGGTCAAGACCATCGGGCTTGCGACGAGACCCTTGTGGTAGGGTCTCATTGCCGCAAGCCCCAGAGAGCTTTCGGCTCTAACAGAGCCAAAAGCTCTCCCACTGACATCACTTGTGATGTCAGTGGGGCCGGCCCCAGACATCATGGGAACGCCTCCGTCTGGGCAGCCACGCCCCCTGCCCCGCCCACCAAAGGGGGCATGCTGTCACTCAACATCGACAGCACGCCCCCTTTGGTGCGAGACCCGGAGCGACAGCTTGCCCGTCGCTATTCGGGTCTCACACATGCGCACGACGGAGCCGGCTCCGTCGTGCGCATGCGCTCTGGGCCACCATCGACCCGGTTGCGAGCGCTCAGCGCTTGCGACCGGGTCTGAATCAGGCCCAGAGTGAAAAGCGATAAGATGCCAGTCAATCAGCTCCTAACTGTCACTTTTCAAACACAACCTGTGAGATGGCAATTAGGTGCTGATTGGCTGGCACCTTATCACTTTTCATTCTGTCTCCTAACACTGCTTAGTAAATAGACCCCTTAATCACCAACCAATCAGCTTTTAACTTACATTTTATAGGCTGTGTTTGAAAAATGACAGTTAGGAGCTGATTGGTTAATACTTTTTCTCTCACAATTTTATCTCTCATCAAGCTTTTTCATCACGCCCCTAAATCTGAGCATTCTTATTCCTGCGCCATTGCTGAATCGTGTAAATGTTCCCACAATGCGCTCTAATGCAAAATGCGATTTGTCTAAACTTTAGCGTATAAGAAGAACAGTGACAATAAAACAATCGCTCTAATTGTCACATTTTGATAACTAGGTGCCAGGGTCTCTAATGTCGAAACACATTTGGTCATGGTAGCGTTAGGTTGTGTGTGTTTCTGGCACATATGTTCATGGTAGGTGTGGTGGTGGCTGGTGCTAGGTTTACGTAAAGCGCCCTGCACATTTGTCTCATTGTCTTGGCTGGGGAACTGTCAAAAGAGTTTCATCCTGACACGTAACATGAAGAATGAGCTACTGTACTGAGATAACATGAGAGCCATCCTCGCTATTAATCATCTGTCTTCTTCCCTGCTTGTTATTCATTTGTTGAGGTGTCGTGTCCTCCTGTGTTCCTGCTTTTATCATGATCTTCTAAGTTGCGCACAGGTGACACGTGTGAGATATTCTGCAGCTGACGTGTTCTCCCTTCATACGATATATCCGTTTGCTGGATCCGGACGCAGACAAACCCGTTGTCACTTTCCAGTAGTTGCTTTGGCAGCAGTTGGCGGGAAACAGTCTCAGTGCGACGCTCCTCGTCAGCAGGATAGCTATAACATCACGGAAGAATAAGAGTTACCCCATTCTTAAGGGGGCATCCACTACATGATTTTAGCAGGCGATTGAACGATAATGACGTCGTTATTGTTCAATCGTTTAAAAATCATTTATAAATCGCGCAGTGTTTGGTCGTTAATGATCAACGATGCGTGCTCCCGCTGGTCGTTTGATCATCTCGTCAGTCGACCGAACATACTGGTCAATTTCACTTGATCTATTAAAGATCGTTTGCAAATCGTTTGCAAATCCTTCAGACTGAAAGATAAAATTTCAAGGGAAAAAATCAAGGGAAAATCGTTTAGAGATCGGACAGGGAGTAGATCGTCTAGTGGATGTACCCCATAACGGTTAGTTTCAATTGAATTTAAGCTCAAGAAATGAGGTAGTTTCTGGTGTATCTGCTTTCTTCATTTCAGTAACACGTGAGTGCTGTGTACTAGGCCAGTCCGGCCGTGCACGGATACATCTGGCAATAATGGCAAATGCCTGAAGGCCCGATGACCAGTGTGAAGGCCTGGCCGAGCAGCTCCAGGTCCCGGCAGTCTGCCCGGCCAGCGTGCTTAGTCGCACCTGTCAGTCACGGCGTGTCCCCGTGAGTCGTGGCCACGTCACCATTTCTGTGTGCCGTGCTACAGGGATGCCGGGGCTGATTTTTTATATCCCAAGTCCGTCTCTGTATCATGTCACGTATTTTGTGTCCAGTTGTAGCTTCCACACAGACACTTATCTTTATTCATTCCTGAAATGATATCACTGATTGGGTTGGGTACAGGATCCCGACAGGGTTAGGATACCGACACTAGTTGGTAAATATCCTAATCCTAACCCTCCCTCCCCCGCATCTTGAACCTAAACCACAGCCTAACCCGAACCCTCCCCCCCAGTGCCTAACCCTTACCCTCCCCCTTACCCATACTTGCCGACAATCAGCTCCTGCATTCCGGGAGGGAGCTGACTATCGGCTAACAGTGGGGGGCGGGGCCACCCATTGATGGCACATTGGGGGCGGAGCTGGGGGCGGGGCAGCGCAATCGCATAATCGTGACCCTGCCCCCTCTTCACAATGCCATTATTTTCGGCATTGTGAAGCAGGGGGCTGGGCCACGATGACGCGATACGGCACAAATCGCGTCACCGCCCCCCGCTGCAGGGGTTTCTAGTTTTTTCTGGGGGAAGGTCGGGAGGGTCGCAGGCTTCCGGGAGGCTTGCCTGCCTTTCTGGTGGGCTGTGGCACCCGAAAATTGGGAGGCTCCCGGCCAAATCGGGAGGGTAGGCAAGCCTGCCCTAACCCCAATACTTACCATTGAGATGCCAGCGGTCGGGATTCTGACAGGTGTCGGGATTCCAGCGCCGGAATCCCAACAGTCGGGACTTAAACTACATCCCCACTGATTTATTCCTATTTATGGAAAAAGTTTTAAGAATTAAATTAAAGCCCCCCCCCAAAAAAAAAGGTGTAAGTGCTGCATACCCCCGAGTTAAACCACAAAAATAGCACTAAATGGCGGCATCAACGCTGCACAGTCATGGAGGGAGTCATAGATTGCGCACCCTGCTGATCCCGTGAACTACATTATCACTTACATTAGAAATGATCAGGTCCATTGTCTGTGAATAACCGGACATAGTATTCATCGGTGACTTTGAAGGCATGAATAGATTTTCATAAACAATTACATTTTAAATGTGCAAATTCTTGAAGAGTACTTTGAAACTGCAGCTTCGGTAGAAAGGTCCCAGCAGTCTGCGCTTGTGCGTAACAAAAAATCTCACGCTGTCCTCATCTCTCATGTAGCGTCCTATCTCCATTGTCTTTGCGTTAATGTAAATGTATCTTGTATAAGAGCGATTGTGACCGAAAAACTCACTGATTCATACCACGCTGAATTCACGCTGCTTCACATGCAGACAATTGCTCAAAAGGAAATAATAAAAGTGCAATAATTGCCATTTAACAACAGAGGCTTCCTAAATAGAAAGAAACCCCTGTGTATCTGCTGACAGAGGCTGGTAATACAAAACAGCTGGGAGCTATCCGTGTATTTCTTAAATATTTTATATACTTGTGATGTGGGTCTAGCACTGGTTTAAGCAGCTGGTAGACCTTCAGAGAGCTGGCAGTGCGTGCTGGGATTTGTAGTGTCACAAATCTTCACAAGCTTGACGAAAGTTACAATTGTGAGAGATAAAGTACCAACCAATCAGCTCCTGTCATTTTTCAAACCCAGCCTGTAAAATGTAAGTTAGAAGCTGATTGGTTAGTACTTTATCTCTGACAATTTTATCTTCAGCTATGATAAATACCTCTGTGGGGCTTCAAATGTGCCCTGCAAATGCACGTGTTTTTGTTCCTACAGTATTATTAACCTCAATAACATTTATTTCCACTCGTTTCCAGTCAATTTTGACTACCTCACAGCTCACTATATTGTTTTCATCCAGTTTAGGCCCAAAATTTGCACTTAGCTAGCTGGCTGACTAAGCTATGTGACAGCAGTGGGCGGCACAAAAACGTGGCAGTTCAACTTCCAACATGGCACATCAGGAAACAGGCCTGAGGGAGTTGGAGTATGTATGTAGTTGAAGGCAGGGACAGGAAGAGTTTGGTAGTAAATTTAATTAATTCTTTTTATTTTTTAAGTAAATTTATGAGGGAGAAGGGAAGGGGAGGAGGCATTTGCAAAAAAAAATATTTTACTCATTCACATCAGTCCTTGCCCCAGAAGAATCATTGAGCGATATGCCTGCTGCTGGGAGTGGATTTTCTCATCCCAGAAGGGGACTAGGAAGACTTCTAGTAGTGCATTCCACATGAAAAAGCATTTCACAACCTGTACAGGGACATTAATAAAACATAGGCCCTCATTCAGAGCCACTCGCTAGCGGCAGTACGCTCGTTCCGAGCGATGTTCGCACATCTGCGCATGCGTACGGTTTTTAGTACGCATGCGCGAACCAGTCAGTGCGGCCGAAAATCGTTGGTACGCAATATAGCGAGGGCCTGCTATTTTGAGTGACAGAATGAGGCGTATGTGGGTGGTAACAGGGGAAGGTGCTTGAAAACGGGGAGTGGGGATCCGAACGCAGGCGTGCTTAAAGGTCAAAACGGGCGTTTTAAGGGAGTGCATAATTAATACAGCAGCGTCATTGACCACGTCACTTGTTTTTTTTTAACTCAGAACTGCTCGCAAAATAGTGGTTGAAAACACCAACCACAAGAATAGCGAGCAGTTCATACGCTGTACGATGTACTAGATTAATCTAATAAATAGCGGACATGACGTATGGTGCGTGCGGCCAGGGGGCGTTTTTATAAAAAAAACGAGCGTATGTTTTGCTCGCTCGTTCAGACTTAGAGGTGGGAACAGACTGCAATGTGCGAACGGATCATTTGAATAGCCACCCCTTGTTTTTGAACGAACGACCACAAATAGCGAACGGCTCTGAATCAGGCCCATAGTAAGTTAGTGGCCTCCATACTGCCACTTAACCAGCACAAGATATAAGATAATAGAAAATTATCAGATTCTAGCTATTATCTTCTAGAAAGTGCTAGGTAAATAATGTTAAGTAGAATGCGATTGGTTGCTATGGGCAACATCACTTCTAAAATGCACTTATAAAAACTCTCACTTTAGTAAATTAAATTTACCCCTTAAGGTCTTACATTGTGTCTTTCTTGAGAATACTGTGCCAACTTCTGCTGCTAGGAGTGTATTTTCATCCCAGAAGGGGACCAGAAAGACTGCTTTCCAAAACAATTGACTGTAAAATAATCCTTTGCAAAGCTTCCACATTGAACATTTCCCAACCTGTACAGGGACATTAAAAAAAACATAGGCCCTGATTCAGAGCCGGACGTTCTGACCAGAGCGCTCGCTCTGAATCAGGGCCCATCTCCATTAATATGGAGCGTCCTCCTGGACGCTCGTATAGCTGTGGGTCACCACCCACAGCAAATACGAGCATGCAGGATGATGGTCGCGATGGTCTTGACCATCGCGACCATCGCCACTGCGAGCAACAGCCTGCGGTTGATGTTTTCAACCGCAAGGCCAGGAGTGATTTTGGCTCTATCAGAGGCAAAATCACTCCCACTGACATCACTAGTAGGCGTTCCCTTGGGAATGCCTCCGTCTGGCAGGCACGCCCCCGGCACGCCCACCAAAGGGGGCGTGCTGTCTGTCAACATCGACAGCACGCCCCCTTTGATGAGACACTCCGAGCGAAGGAAAGTCCTTCGCTCGGCGCGTCTCGCGCATGCGCACGACGGAGCTCCCTCCGTCGTGCGCATGCGCAGTGCAGACCATCGACCCACTTGCGAGCAGACAGCTGCTCGCGAGTGGGTCTGAATGAGGGCCATAGTTAGTTAGTGACCTCAAAGTGCCACTTAACCAGCACAGATATGTTGACAAGCGTAAGATCTATGATTTAAGGCAGGGGTAGCCAACCCTGGTCCTCGAGAGCTACCAACAGTGCATGTTTCCCAGGTCTCCTCACAGAGTCACAAGTGTAATAATTAACTCCACCTGTGGATCTTTTCAAATGTGTTACTGAGTAATGAATACACCTGTGCACCAGCTAGGTGGTCTGGAAAACGTGAACTGTTAGTAGCGTAGTAGAGGTTGGCTACCCCTGATTTAAGGCCTTATGTTGTGTCTTCTTGAGAATCCTGCACCTGCTTCTGTGGCTAGGAGTGGACTTTCATCCCAGGAGGGGACCAGGATGAGTGCTTTCCAAAAACAATTGACTGTTAAATAATCCTTTGCAAACCTTCCGTAAAAGCATTTCCCAACCTATACAAAAACATAGGCCCTGATTCAGAGCCGGACGCTCTGACCAGAGCGCTCGCTCTGAATCAGGGCCCACATCCATAAATATGGAGCGTCCTCCTGGACGCTCGTATAGCTGTGGGTCACCACCCACAGCATATACGAGCATGCAGGATGATGGTCGCGATAGTCTTGACCATCGCGACCATTGCCACTGCGAGCAGAAGCCTGCGGTTGAGTTTCTCAACCGCAAGGCCAGGAGTGATTTTGGCTCCATCAGAGCCAAAATCACTCCCACTGACATCACTAGTGATGTCATTGGGGTCGGCTTCTGACGGTAGGTGTTCCCTTGGGAACGCCTCCGTCTGGCAGGCACACCCCCGGCACGCCTACCAAAGGGGGCGTGCTGTCAATCAACATCGACAGCACGCCCCCTTTGATCAGACACTACGAGCGAAGAAAAGTCCTTCGCTCGTTGCGTCTCGCGCATGCGCACGACGGAGCTCCATCCGTCGTGCGCAGTGCTGAGCATCGACCCACTTGCGAGCGGACAGCCGCTCGCGAGTGGGTCTGAATCAGGGCCATGGTTAGTTAGTGGCCTTCAAACTGCGGTTGTTCCCACTGTCCACTTCACCAGACCAGATATGTGAACAAGCGGAACAGAGCATTAAATGCAACATTTCAGATTTCAGGTTTAAGTCTTACGTTGTGTTTTTCTTCTGAATTCTTGAGCGCCATGCCTGCTGCTGGGAGTGGAATTTCATCCCAGAAGCGATGAAGACATTGTTTTTTCTTCCCAACAGACACAGTTCTGAAGAGAAAGAGATGCATGTAAATAACTGCTGGCAGGAAAAATTTGGAGTCCCTAACACAAAACTGCCTTTGCTTTACTTGAGCTGCCCACCTTCCAGTGTGTACTCTGGAAGGTGGAAGAGTTTTCAGCATACCAGGGAACCCAGTCAGTGATCGGCCTGAGACTACTTCCCCAAAATGTGGGAAAGATGATGTCCATCAAAATTAACTACAAATTCTACGAGAAAGACCTTTATCGTCAATTACGTGCAAAAATTACAGAGGCACCTGTATTGGTGGATTCCAGCGGGGACAAATTAATATTGTGTGAAGAAGATGATGATCACCCCAGAGTATACCATCACCCAAGCCTATATCGTCATCCCTTCCTGTGTTGTGTATAAATTACAGCTGCGCTCTCTCTTAGATTTGGGATTCATTGTCCACTAGTGGATGTGCGCTCCATTTAGGTCCATATCATCACCACACCCCCTACACATCTTCTGACCTGGGCTATAGGAGAAGCAGCTGCACTCTGGAATACGGTTGCATGGAGTTGCCCCTCTGACTCACTGAAAGTCAGGTAAAGGGGCCATGGGTAGGGAATAGGGACACTATAATCAGAGAACCATGGCCCTCATTCAGAGCCGTACGCTCTGAGCAGAGCGCACACTCTGAATGAGGGCCGGCCTCCATTTTCATGGAGCGTCCTCCTGGACGCTCGTATAGCTGTGGGTCTCCACCCAAAGGCTATACGAGCGTGCATTGTGATGGTCGCGATGGTCGAGACCATCGCGACCATCGAATTTGCGAGCCGGAGCCTGCGGTTGAGGTTTTCAACCGCAAGCTCAGGAGTGATTTTGGCTCTATCAGAGCCAAAATCACTCCCACTGACATCACTAGTGATGTCAGTGGGCCGGCTTCTGACGGGAGGCGTTCCCGTGGGAACGGCCCGTCAGGGAGGCACGCCCCCGGCACGCCCACCAAAGGGGGCGTGCTGTCAATCAACATTGACAGCACGCCCCCTTTGATCGGACACAACGAGCGAAGGACTTTCCTTCGCTCGTCGCGTCTGGCGCATGCGCACGACGGAGCTCCCTCCGTCGTGCGCATGCTCAGTCCATAACATCGACCCACTTGCGAGCGGACAGCCGCTCGCGAGTGGGTCTGAATCAGGCCCCATATCCTCTATTTTCACCTTTGAAAATGTTTATGCAAATCTCAGCAGAGGCGTTTGTAATGCCATGGCTAACACACACACACACACACACAGAAAAAAATCACATTGGGCCGTATTCAATTAGGCGCGAGAATACATATTTTTCTCATAGCGTGAGTTTTTTAAGCTATTAAAATATTTGCGCTATTCAATTGGCTATTATTTTTCAAGTGCCTGGAAAAAAAAACGAGCGCTCATTTTTTTCTCCTAACGCTCCAAAAAAATGCACGAGCATTAATTTGACGTGCACTTTCCTAATGAAACAGATGGGACCCAGCTATCCAATTGTGTCTCGCGTCTGGTTCCTGGCGCTCAATTTAATGAAAATCTCGCTTGATTTTCCACGCATGGCTGGGGCTGCGAGAATGGTGTGTTTTTTTCCCCAAACAGTAAGCTTTACTTCTACCTCTCTTCTAAAACAAGTGAGTTAGGGCCTGATTCAGAGCCACTCGTAAGCGGCAGTTCGTTCGCTCTGAGCGATGTTTGCCCAACTGCGCATGCGTACGGATCGTTATACGCATGCGCGAACCAGTCAGTGCGGCCGAAATATTAGTGCTCGCAAAATAGCGAATGCCTGCTAATTTGAGTGACAGAAAGAGGCGTATGTGGGTGGTAACAGGGGAAGGTGCTTGAAAATGGGGAGTGGAGATCCGATCGCAGGCGTGCTTAAAGGTCAAAACGGGCGTTTTATGGGTGTGCATATTTAAAACAGCAGCGTCATTGACCACGTCACTGGGTTATTTTATAGCCAGAACTGCTCGCAAAATTGTGGTAGCAAAAACCAACCACAAGAATAGCGAGCAGTTCATACCCTGTTCGATGTACTCGATTAATCTAATAAATAGCGGACATGACGTAGGATGCGAGCGGCCTGGGGGCGTAGTTTCCCAAAAAACGACCGCAAGTTTTGTACGCTCGTTCAGACCTAGAGGCGTGAACAGACCGCAAACAGCGAACGGTTCATTTGAATAGCCACCCCTATTTTCTGGACGAGCGAGTGCTAATTGCGTCCGGCTCTGAATCAGGCCCTTAGTCCATTCCACCCTCATATATGTGAAAAATGTCAAATGGAACATTCCTACAGTGCATAGCAACATCTGTGTAAGTGGACATTTTTTTGAGTGCAGGAGCGATCTATTGCTATCGTTAGCTCAGGAGTGATCTATTGCTATTGTTAACACAGATATATTTCTATTATTAGCATATATATATATATATATATATTAGGGATGTGCGCCGGACCATTTTTGGCGGATTTGGATTTGGTTCTAATTCGTCATCCGGCTTTGGATTTGGATTTGGATTTGCCAAACTGCGGTGACTGGCTTTGGATTTGGATTTGGATTTGGATTTGGATTTTTTGCCAAAATTGGCAAAAAAAGCTAAAATTACATAAATTGGGCTTTTTTTTCCTCCTAGAGTGTTATTTACCTCAATAACATTAATTTCCAGTCATTTACAGTCAATTTAGACCACCTCACAGCTTAAATTATTCGTTTCACCATTATTGGCCAAAGGTTGCAGTGAGCTGACTGGTGACCAAGCGTCAGAGCAGCGGCGCAGTGGCACAGACACCACAGTTTAAAGCACATCTATGAAACTATGCCACACAGCAGTGGCAGAAATGAAAGGTAGTGCTAGATGGAATTGTCCTTGGGCCCTCCCACCCACCCTTTATGTTGGATCTTAAAAAGGACATGCACACTTTAACAAACAAAGCATTTCAGCGACAGGTACTGCCACTTTGTGGCTGAAGTGCTTGGTTTGTTTGGGCCCCCACAAAAAAATCTTCCAATCTACTAAAGGCAACAGGTCTACAGTGGCATGATGTCACCATCATTGCCATCCTCACCCTCATCAGTGTGTACATCATCCGATTCCTCACACAATATCAGTTCATCCCCGCTGGAATCTACCATTACAGAAGTATCTGTACTGTGACGTGATTGGTGGGAAAGGTTTTCCTCGTGAAATTTCCAGTTCATTTTAATGAACATCATTTTTTCTACATTTTGTGGAAGTAGCCTCCTTCGTCGTTCACTCACAAGGTTCCCGGCTGTACTGAAAACTCTCTCCGAGTACACACTGGAGGGTGGGCAGCTTAAATAATGCAAAGCCAGTTTATACAAGGGTCTCCAAATTGCCTTTTTTTTCTTCCAATATTCGAAGGGACTCTGTGACATGTCTACGTGTATGGTGTCCTGAAAATAATCCTCCACCATTCTTTGGATGGTAATCGTATTAGATGGAGTTGCGGTAGAGGTGTCACTGGTGTTGGGCAAATCTTTTAGACCCGACCAGATGTCAAAATGTTGACTTGACTTATCTGCATCACCACTGGGTCTTTTGGAAAAGGTGCATTTTTTTCTGGCTGCTGCTGCAGAAACCGAAGGAGGAGACGTCATCGTAGTGCCATGTGTCACTTCAGCTGCCAACTTGCTCACCAGGAGTGCTTTGGTTCTTTTAAGATCTGGGTCAGTTGTAAAGAAAGACACAGCATATGACTTGAACCTAGGATCAAGAATGGTTGCTAAAATATAATGATCAGATTTCAAGATCTTGGCCACCCGTGGATCCTGGCGAAGCGAACAAAGGACTTGATCTATCAGTCCAGCATACTTTGCGGAATCACTTTGTTTAATATCATCCTTCAATTTCTCCAGCTGCTTTTCCAAAAGCGAAATCAGGGGAATCACCTTACTCAAGCTAGCAGTGTCAGCACTCACTTCACAAGTGGCAACTTCAAATGGTTTGAGCACCTTGCACAAGACAGAAAGTACTCTCCACTGTGCTGGGGTAAGGTACATTCCCCCTCCTCTCCCAATGTCATGGCTTGTCGTATAGCTATGGATGGCTTTTTGCTGCTCCTCCATCCGCTGAAGCATATACAGGGTTGAGTTCCACCTCGTTACCACTTCTTGCTTCAGTTGATGGCAGGGCAAATTAAACTGCTCTTGCAGGTGCTGCAATCTCCTGCACGCTGTTGCTGAATGCCGAAAATGTCCCGAAATTTTTCGGGCCACAGACAGCATCTCCTGAACGCCCCTGTCGTTTTTTAAAAAACCCTGCACCACTAAGTTTATTGTGTGAGCAAAACAGGGGATGTGTTGGAATTCACCCAGCTGTAATGCTTTCACTATATTTGTAGCATTGTCAGAAATCACAAATCCTGAGGAGAGTCCAAGTGGGGTAAGCCATGTTTCTATGACATCTCTTAGTTTTTCTAAGAGGTTGTCAGCGGTATGCCTCTTATTGAATCCGGTGATGCACAGAGTTGCCTGCCTCTGAATGAGCTGGTGTTGTTTGTTAGATACTGCTGCTGCTGAAGGCGATTCACCCACCCAGTGGGCTGTCACAGTCATGTAATCTTTAGTTTGTCCACTACCGCTTGTCCACATATCTGTGGTTAAGTGGACAGTGGGTACAATAGCATTTTGCAGACCAATAATTAGGTTCTGTTTAACGTCCTGGTACAGCCGAGGAATGGCTTTTCGGGTAAAATGAAACCGAGATGGAATTTGGTACCGGGGACACATGACCTCAACTAGCTGTGTAAATCCCACTGCATTAATTGAGGATATTGGACGCAGATCTAATATTAGCATAGCTGTCATGGCGTCAGTGATCCGCTGTGCGACAGGGTGAGAGCTGTCATACTTGCTTCCCCTTGCAAGAGATTCTTTAACAGTCAATTGTTTTTTTGGTATACTACTAGTAGTCTTCTTTGTCCACTTCTGGGATGAAGATCCACCAGCAGCAGCAGCAGCAGGCCTAGCGCTCAAAGATTCAGTTTCTTCTGAGGTGTCCTGGAAATTGGAGGAGTCACCGTGACTTAGCACTAATAAATTGGATGTTGTACTACCACTGATCATTCCTGAGGATATTGAGGAGGAAGGTGTTGTCGGTGGAGATTGCAGGTGCTGGGATTTAGTAGAGAGAAGGCATCTAGCTAATGCTGGACTGCTTGTTGTTATTTTTTTTGCAGTAGTTTCTGTTATCAAACACCTGTCATGAGCTCGCTGCAGATGACGTAATAGCGTAGAGGTTCCTAGATGTTTAACGTCCCTACCTCTACTAACTGTGGTCTCACAGAGGCTACAAATGGCTTGACAAACGTTGTCAGGGTTTGGGTAAAAGTAATTCCACACAAAAGATGTGGATTTCTTGGTTCTATGCCCAGGCATGGCAATGGCCTTCTTATCTTGGCCAAGAGCTGCTTCCACTGGTGCCTGACTTATACAAATAATATCCTCATCCTCAACATCCTCATTAGTGCCAGCATCAGCTGCACATATATTCCTCTCATCCTCTTGCAATTCCACGGTGGCATCCTCAATTTCTATGTCCTCGGCAATACTGCTCATCCCCACAACTACAGATGGAAAAGAAACTGTGGAGGGCGGCTTCTCTGAAAGGTCAGGCTTACACATAGAAATGCCACTTGTGGACCCACTTAGACTCTCCTCAGGGATTTCTGACATTTGTGTTTCAAAAAACACAGTTTGTTCGACTGCCTTATTGGTTTTAAATTTTTTCACACTTCTATAGTCTGATTGAAAAGGTCTTTTATCATCACGAGAGGCACAAGATGCCTCACTGACAGCTGCAGAACCACCACTCAGAAATAAAGGGCAAAGCCTGAGTCTTTCCTTGCCGCTACGTGTGGTGAATGGTATGTTGCCAATTTTCTGTTTCTCTGCAAAAGTAGTAGTCTTTAGAGGTTTTTTTTTTGTCTTTACCCCTGTAAAATCTAAATTTTTTGATTTCAGGTTCCCTAAGGTTTTAAAGCCTCTACGCCCTTGAGCATCAGCTTTAGATAAAAGTGATGGACTTCCAGCCGCTGCAATGCTAGCATTTACATGTTGTTTCTGCTCTCCTCTCAGTTCATTCTCGTGATCCATATTACTTTATCACTATGAACTGGAGTCACAGAGCTTGTATACACACAGTGGGCTATGCCCTTTCACGGAGCTTGTATAATAGACACAGTGGGCTATGCCCTGTCACGGAGCTTGTATAATACACTCAGTGGGCTATGCCCTGTCACGGAGCTTGTATAATAGACACAGTGGGCTATGCCCTGTCACGGAGCTTGTATAATAGACACAGTGGGCTATGCCCTGTCACGGAGCTTGTATAATACACTCAGTGGGCTATGCCCTGTCACGAAGCTTGTATAATACTCAGTGGGCTTATGCCCTGTCACGGAGCTTGTATAATAGACTCAGTGGGCTATGCCCTGTCACGGAGCTTGTATAATAGACACAGTGGGCTTATGCCCTGTCACAGAGCTTGTATAATAGACACAGTGGGCTTATGCCCTGTCACGGAGCTTGTATAATACTCAGTGGGCTTATGCCCTGTCACGGAGCTTGTATAATAGACACAGTGGGCTATGCCCTGTCACGGAGCTTGTATAATACACTCAGTGGGCTATGCCCTGTCACGAAGCTTGTATAATACTCAGTGGGCTTATGCCCTGTCACGGAGCTTGTATAATAGACTCAGTGGGCTATGCCCTGTCACGAAGCTTGTATAATAGACACAGTGGGCTTATGCCCTGTCACAGAGCTTGTATAATAGACACAGTGGGCTTATGCCCTGTCACGGAGCTTGTATAATACTCAGTGGGCTTATGCCCTGTCACGGAGCTTGTATAATACACTCAGTGGGCTATGCCCTGTCACGGAGCTTGTATAATAGACACAGTGGGCTATGCCCTGTCACGGAGCTTGTATAATACTCAGTGGGCTTATGCCCTGTCACGGAGCTTGTATAATACTCAGTGGGCTTATGCCCTGTCACGGAGCTTGTATAATACACTCAGTGGGCTATGCCCTGTCACGGAGCTTGTATAATAGACACAGTAGGCTATGCCCTGTCACGGAGCTTGTATAATACTCAGTGGGTTTATGCCCTGTCACGGAGCTTGTATAATAGACACAGTGGGCTATGCCCTGTCACGGAGCTTGTATAATACACTCAGTGGGCTATGCCCTGTCACGGAGCTTGTATAATAGACACAGTGGGCTATGCCCTGTCACGGAGCTTGTATAATAGACCCAGTGGGCTATGCCCTGTCACGGAGCTTGTATAATACACTCAGTGGGCTATGCCCTGTCACGGAGCTTGTATAATAGACCCAGTGGGCTATGCCCTGTCACGGAGCTTGTATAATAGACACAGTGGGCTATGCCCTGTCACGGAGCTTGTATAATACTCAGTGGGCTTATGCCCTGTCACGGAGCTTGTATAATAGACACAGTGGGCTATGCCCTGTCACGGAGCTTGTATAATACACTCAGTGGGCTATGCCCTGTCACGGAGCTTGTATAATAGACACAGTAGGCTATGCCCTGTCACGGAGCTTGTATAATACTCAGTGGGTTTATGCCCTGTCACGGAGCTTGTATAATAGACACAGTGGGCTATGCCCTGTCACGGAGCTTGTATAATACACTCAGTGGGCTATGCCCTGTCACGGAGCTTGTATAATAGACACAGTGGGCTATGCCCTGTCACGGAGCTTGTATAATACACTCAGTGGGCTATGCCCTGTCACGGAGCTTGTATAATAGACCCAGTGGGCTATGCCCTGTCACGGAGCTTGTATAATAGACACAGTGGGCTATGCCCTGTCACGGAGCTTGTATAATAGACACAGTGGGCTATGCCCTGTCACGGAGCTTGTATAATACACTCAGTGGGCTATGCCCTGTCACGGAGCTTGTATAATACTCAGTGGGCATATGCCCTGTCACGGAGCTTGTATAATACACTCAGTGGGCTATGCCCTGTCACGGAGCTTGTATAATAGACACAGTGGGCTATGCCCTGTCACAGAGCTTGTATAATAGACACAGTGGGCTATGCCCTGTCAAGAAGCTTGTATAATACTCAGTGGGCTATGCCCTGTCACGGAGCTTGTATAATACACTGAGTGGGCTATGCCCTGTCACGGAGCTTGTATAATACTCAGTGGGCTTATGCCCTGTCACGGAGCTTGTATAATACACTCAGTGGGCTATGCCCTGTCACGGAGCTTGTATAATAGACACAGTAGGCTATGCCCTGTCACGGAGCTTGTATAATACTCAGTGGGTTTATGCCCTGTCACGGAGCTTGTATAATAGACACAGTGGGCTATGCCCTGTCACGGAGCTTGTATAATACACTCAGTGGGCTATGCCCTGTCACGGAGCTTGTATAATAGACACAGTAGGCTATGCCCTGTCACGGAGCTTGTATAATACTCAGTGGGTTTATGCCCTGTCACGGAGCTTGTATAATAGACACAGTGGGCTATGCCCTGTCACGGAGCTTGTATAATACACTCAGTGGGCTATGCCCTGTCACGGAGCTTGTATAATAGACACAGTGGGCTATGCCCTGTCACGGAGCTTGTAT